>BMAW01057428.1:16587-132984 GCA_019974015.1 Nephila pilipes | reverse complement strand
TATAACTTCTAGTATTAATTTGTGAGTAAGGATTCAAAATACTGTTATCAAAACAAAAATCCTTAACCAGCCCAGTGAGTAAAGAAATGGTCTTTAAGAGCGGAAGGAGCAGTAAATTGCAATTAAATCGACAATGAAAACTCAGTTATTTATAGGCGTGAAAGGAAAGAACTGATGACTAGAGATGTACGTCTGTGATACAATAAAAGAATAGTTATCCGTTGAATGTAATGTTATAAATACTTCTACTCAAATCTTTAAATTCAGACATCATCAAAGGCTTTCGTTTTATGGGTATTGATAAAGTTTTTATATAATTTTGAAATTAAAAATGTTTAGGTTCTTTTTATATGAAAAAAAGAGGAAAAAGAATCGTTTTGATTAATTTTTTTTTATTTCCTTTTTATGTTTACGAATCTTTATTTATAAATTATTTTTGATATTTGACTATACTTGATGCTGTTTGGGATAATGAAATTTATCTAGATTGAGTGTGAAAGAAAGTAAGTTGTTATTGAAAAGTCAGGTAATAAACAAGCTTTATTTAAAAACAAGATTAAAAGATTTAATTTTTACCTTTTGAGAGATGAGGAGAAAATAACGTTTGACATGATGTCCTTCGCCAAATCTTTCTTGACCAAATTAAGAAGTAAAAAATAAATATGGATACTTCAGCATTTTGGAGTCTTACTATCAGAATTTCGTAGTTTCAAAATTTCAAAATCAGTTTATTTTTGGGCAAATGAGTTCTCACAAGAAGTTAAATCATTCGTTTAAATCGAGAGCCACCTGCAGACTTGAAGCGAACAACTATCAAAAGGTTGTCTTTCGATAAATACAAATTTTCCCTGAAAATAGTATATAAGTTATAACCTCAATTTTAAGTGATAGGTACTTTTTCCATGAAACCTCGGGCAAGACAATATGTTAACAAATAAGTTATCAGTGCACTGAACGCAGAAATGAAAATACGAATGACTGCTATAGAAGCCAAATCTTCCCATTTCTCCTGGAAGAAGAATTTCGGAATATATTCTATGCAGATGCCGAGCATTAAGACTTTTTCATCTTTGCTAACGCGGCTAATTCTTTTGACAGTATAGCTCAAAGGCTCCCATATTTCGTGAAGCTCGACGCATTACCCCGGGACACAACATGAATGAGGCATAAACAACATAAGAATGAACAACGTTAATTCTTTTTAATGATGAGTCGAGAAACAGTTTCACAAAATGGTTTACAAAAATTCTTCATTGACAAAATTCTTAACATAGCGATAAAAGATAAATAATTTTTGCTGTGGTAATAAAATCCTCATTTTATAAGGCATAGTATTAGATAGACGAACTCAGTTGCATGTCTTTGTTGTGGGTTCTGTAATCGAAAGCGGCTACAGACATGGTATTTTTGAGCCTCATGTGGAGTTTTTTCAAATTGCTGCCATTTCTGATTTCTGTTTTGGGATAACACGAAGCATGTACATAAAGTAATAAGACTGATTTTTATATATTGTTATTCAATTAAAATACTATCTTCCGTTGTCTCATCCAAGTTAATTGCCTTAAGAAGTTTTTTCTATCTTTTAGTAGAATTGTAATTAAGGTAATAAAATTACCTTCGGCTGGTCGGTAACAGACATTTTAAAGTTTTCAAGTGCCCCACAATAAACTCATTTAAGGTACGAATAGAAAACAAGAATCTAGGAATATTATTAATCTACAGTTGTATATCAAAAAGTTCAACGAGTCTCAGAATATAAACGGTGAAAATTCATTTCAATCCAGTTAAAAAATTTGGAAAATATCAATTTAAATTAGAAACAATCTTTTCCTACAACTGTATATAAACTATCTGATACAAAAACACATATTACAATTTCGAGGAAAATCAAATTGCTTTAATGGTCCAAATCCTCTTTTTCAGGCACCCAGTTCAATTTATCTACACTTATTACCATTAAGGATTGTTATATTTAAAGTCCACGGGCTTTTAAAAATATTGAATGCTTCAACTGCAATTCAAAACATTACTCCTTTTTTATAAATTTGTTTCTAATGTTAAAATTGTTTTCCCTAAATGTGTTATTTTGTAGAATCTTCTGATTTTATACTTAAAAAAAGTCTTATATAATCAATAACAAAACGAAAATTCATATAAGAAAAGAATTTTTGTAATAAGGTATAAATAACAAATGATATAAACTAAGGATCAAAATGAAAATTCGAAATTCAACTCTTATGTATAATGAATTGCGGATATTTTCTAAAGCATTGAAAGATTTAATATTATGGAATTTATACCTAAAGCATAATGATGGAATTTATACCTAAAGCATGATAAGATATTCAAATTTCTAGTGCTTAAAGTTAATAATAAGAAAACTTTACTTTTCTCTGAACTCAAATAACTCAGAACAGACTTTTAGATCTTGTAATAACCATTTCTATTTGATTATCTTTTTATTTTATTAAATTTGAACAAACAAATGATTGGCAACATATATTTTAATGCCAAAAGACGAAAAATAGTGTTTACTAACTTTTCACATGACGTAACACAAAATAACAGCTATATAATACTATAGAAATATTAAAATAGAACAAATATTTATATTTTTTTGCTAACAGAATTTTTTGCGCTTGAGAAAGATAATGATTTTTCATACAAAAATAATCAAAAACTTCAAAGTAATGCAATGAAAATATTATTGCACACGTCACAACGCCTTTCCATATGTGACGTTAATAAAACGGTAAAGTATTTCATTTATGCTTTTTAATAATTTTTCATCCATTAAATGAAACAGAATTATGGAAAAAAGGGAGCAAAAACATTAATTCGTTAAAATATGGTTTACAATACTCAAATAAAAGGCTGCACCTATTGGCGGTCCTTTTCTATTATAATTTAACTTTTAATGTTCGCGTATTGACATAAACTTCTGTTCTTGTTTGAATACTATTATCAGAACTTATGATGATAAACAAGAATAATATTTTTTTAAAAAAAAATATGTAATAACAAATGATTTTAAAACAAAGTACTTAAGTTCTTTACAATATAAAATATCATTCTAGTTTATTAAACACTAAATTTTAAATGCAAGAAATATAAATGCTCCTAAATACTTATAATAGTGGTAATAGGACCACGGAAATAGATATCTATTGCAAACTGTTAAAAGAGTTATAAAACATTCAAGTAGGTACACGGAGAAAAAAGAAGTAGTCAAAAATGAATACCCAGACTTACTCATTTTGAAATGAGTATGTTTGTATAAGATTTGAATGTATCTTTATCGAATGTAAGACATTACATGTATTCAAAACCAATAAAAATCGGAAATCAACACTCTTAAAAAATTATTACATATATAAGGATTACAAAAGTTCTTTTTCTATACAGGTTACGTACGTATTTTAAAAATTGGGGCTCAAAAACAAATATGGTTCGCTTAAATATTTCGAACTATATTTTGTATTTACCACTCTACACGCGTAAGAAAACATGTATTTTAAATGATTACATACCACAATTCAGTTGAGGTACGATTCAGTATTTATTTACATTTTTTTATATTATTGAAAGCATTCTAATTTATGGTAATCGCCTACCTTTAAAACGCAATTTTTGGTCAAAAAGTCGATTTTTTTTTATATTTACTGTCTTTTATTAGGCCTGATTTCTTGGCTTACTAGAATACTTTCAATTTTGTTTCTATCTCACTTTGAACTTGAGTTATAAGCATTTTAATAATAGTCATTTTTTTTTTTTTTTTGGAATTGGAAGTGTAATATGACAAAGAGTACCAAAAGAAATTTTTGTTCATTTCAAAACTGTGAAATTGGGTGCATATGATGTAATTATATAATTCAACCGAAGGATATCGAGGCTGTTTAAAAGACTTAAATGAGCTGAACATTGAAAAGCCGGGTTACATCAATACAAATGGATGCGAAAAACTCGATAACAATCGAATTAGTGATTCGAAGCGCCATACAACACCTGTTGTATGTAAGCGTAGGAAAGTTTTAAAGGCCATCAGAAAGAAAAAAAATATCTTTTTTAAGTTATAAAGATAGTGAGAAGTTTACAAATCATGTTATGTTTTGCTTCAGCGCAAAACATCATACTGAAAAAGCATATAATGTTATGCATATAATGTTGTGAAAATTTTGTGGATACTCTATGAAGATGAATTCAGAATTTGCACATCTTCTATTGTAATTCTGTTATTTTGCCTTTTACTGTTGATAAAAGTCATAAAATATCTCAATTTTTTAAGGTTTTTCTATATGTTAAAAGTACGACTTCCTATTAATATTTAATTATCAGGTTTCTAATTGTAAGAGAGGCAAATATCCTGAATTTCATTCAATTCATCATAATAAAATTTACAGAATTGAAATAACTATTCAAATTTCAGTTTTGATGTTTTGCGCAAGTGTCACTTTACTGCTATTTTTATATATCTTTTGAGCTAAAATATTAAAAAAAATTTAATTTATGCCGATTTTACATTTTAAGTTTTTAACTGTATTCTATAGTATGATGTATATAAAAAGTCATTTTTTCAATTATTTAAGAAATCCTCTTCGAAGGTAGACTGTGATTTGGTAACATTTAAAAAATATTCATTTACTTTTATTAATAATTTTATTCAATAAGATTATTTCAGATATATTAATTTTGAAAATATGTTAAAATTGTGTTTTAATTTTGTTGGTTTATACAATAAGAATTTTCAAATTTTAATGGAAAATTAATTAAAAAGTACTTCAAGGTTTTTAAAACATTGCATATATGAGAGGTTATATTGAAAAAAATATACAAAATAATTTTATTATTTTCAACAATTGTTATTGATCAGATTAGAAAATGATTTTCATATGAGTAAATATTTGTTTGTTGCAGACTATTATTAATATTATATTGTAATCAAAACTTTAGAAACTTCTTGACTTGAATTCGTACAGATCAGTGTTGAAAATTACTTTCATACATGTGAATATTTGTGTGATTCTGAGAATATTTTACAGAATTACAGTTTGGTATTTAAAAGCAAGAAATTATACACACAGAATATAATGTTGACAAAAATAACTTTTATTGCTGATTATTCTTTAATGAATTGAAATAAATTTCAGATACTTTATGACAGGAGTAAAATATTTCAGAATAAATTTTTTTAAAAGAACATGGTTTTAATTTAAACACGAATTTCATGTGTATTTTGAACCAAATTTTCACAGTCTAATCAGACATCCTTCCTGTTAAGTCACAAATACTGTTCATCAATCAATTCAAAATTTGATTTTTATATAATTAAGGTTTAAATACAGACATTTCATATCCCCTTTTTTTTATAATGTGGGCCAAAAAGGTTGCAAAAATTTAAGTAAATATTTTTGCAGTATATTCAGATTTTATTTTGTGCAAGAACTCCAACATTCATTCAGACAAGAATAAATAAAACAATTCCTTTATATTCGATACATGACACAAACACTATATTTATGTTTTTCATTAAATTGTAAAAACTCTTATAAGTGTTCACTATAGAACAAGGCCCAGCATATTATCTATCCCTTTCATTTGTATTTTAATCACACAATTTAACCCCACTTTATTCCTGCACTTCTTAAAGTTAATGTTTTTTAAAAATATGCTTATGCCTAGATGAATTACAAAGTAAAACGTAGGTTCTCGCGATGACTGGAAGTAACAAAAATCACATTTGCACGACAGTGCAGCGTAACAGATGGTTAAGCAGTATTGAAGATTTATACAAAGTAAAATTTTGTATTTTCTCGGGAAAAAAATCTTTTTTTTTACCCCTGAATGTATCATTTCTATTCAAATATAATTTTAAAAATTTATATTTTATGCATATTTTTAAAAATCAGATTATCTCTAATATAAGATTTGGGATGACTATTATTATTCACAATATTATGACTATTGTTATTCACAATAGTCATAATTTTTCTTCACTTCA
Organism: Nephila pilipes; assembly: GCA_019974015.1. Taxonomy (NCBI): domain Eukaryota; kingdom Metazoa; phylum Arthropoda; class Arachnida; order Araneae; family Nephilidae; genus Nephila; species Nephila pilipes. Next base: position 126,986 of record BMAW01057428.1, on the reverse strand, counting down.
TTTTACATCAAAACATATAAGTAAAAATTGTATTTGATTAATAAATATTACTTTGAGGAAAAAAATTAATGCTAACAATTATAAAATTGTATATAGAATTTACATATTCACATATAATGACATTTCGTCGGACGGTAGGGAATGATTGGAAGGAAGGGTTGACATTTCTAAAACACAAACTTTATTAATCAATCAAGCTACAAATCTACAGAATAATTCAACTAGAGATCTATCCTTTTCCTTTGCCTCTCTGCCCCCCCCCGGGTGGGGGGCCCCTACTCTTCTTGAAAACTTACACTATATATACACATATCAGTCTTAATTTACATGTTTCAGTTCTCTTCTTCGGAGGAAGCCCTCCGATACAAATAACTGTTGAGGAGTGCAAATTTCCCCAAGAGGACTATTAGTGACAAGGTCGCTGATAAACCCGTCACAACCCCCTCCGTGAAGAAAACGTAATTTATTTGAGGGTCTTAACGACCCGACAGAAATTACGTTAATAAATTTCAATACTCTTAAATAACTAATACTGAAACATTATACAATCAACAACAAAATATTTTACAGAATAATTTTAGTTTTTCAATCACAGTTGAGTCACTCGTAGGGCCGAAATCCACACCTCGCTGTTTCTACTCCTCCGGCTCTTGTCAGATATGGACTTGTCCTTCCTGTTGCCGCTTGCCTCTCGCTGATGCGCAATCTGTTGAGTAGGGGATATGGACTTGACCTCCGGGACTCCTCTTGCCCTTCCTTGATATGTCGTCTGTTGCGAAGATGATAAGGACTTGACCTCCCAGGCAGGACTTGTCTGTGGTTGCCTGTCGTTCCTCGAGGTGGACCTGGACTGGACCTTCCACTTTTGTCAGCTGCTTCTCTCCTTGTCATCTTTCTTGTTCCTGGACCTAATGAAGAAGGCGCACTGCGTTTTCGCCAGTTCAATCTCACATGTGGCTTCCTTTTACTAGGATGCAGTCTTTCCTTATTATTGCAAGATTCTGTCGACCCTTCACCATCTAATCCGTCTGTTTCCACAACACTTTCATTCCTTTCTCTTGAGTGATAAATCTGTACCTGATCTACATTCACTGTTATCAATTTACTCCCTTTCCAAATAACCACATTGTTATTCTCAACCTCCGTCACCTCACATTGGCCTTCAAATTTATGCTTAAACTTACTCACAATCCTCTTGCTCGCCGATCTCATAGGATGCGTTTGCACCAATATTATATCCCTTACCTTAACATCAACTTCCCGTGTTCTCTTATTATAATATTTTACCCCTCTATCCTGCTGAATCTTAGTATTTCGCCTAGTCTCTTCACACTATTTCTCAATATTATCACACAATAAATCTGTTGCTAGCTTCACTCGGATCCCTCGACCATATTGATTAGACTGCTTTTCATAACTGGTGCTCGCACCCCTTCTAACAGAGTGATTAAAGTTACTCTTAGAATTACTACTTGAGGCAAAAGAAAATCTATGATAAATATTTTGATCATTTACCAAACCTCTGAACCGCTTCTGTAATCTCTCAGACCTCCTTATCACAGTTTGTAGCCGACTCTGAAAATCTTTAACAGCATTTTCAAATTCTCTCTCAAGTTGTTTGCAAGTCTCTGCTGATTTTACAAATACTGTATTTAAATTTATTTCAGGGCGATGAAAACTTTGGTTACGATTAACACCATTGGTTATATTCTGATACTGCATTTTAGTAGTTTGCCTTACTCTAAGTGGATCAAGAGCCATATCGCGCTTATGACGATGGCTATACGAACCGAAATTTTGAAAATTTCTTCGATCTCCTCCGGTCCAATCATTACTCGATCCTCTATTTGCAAAATCATTACGACTCTTACGACTATCGACTCCCTGGTCACCTCGATCATTCCGAATTCTGTTCTCGAACCCCTGATTTCCTGCACTTCCGAGATATCTAAAATTATTCGAATTCACATTAGTTAACCGCGCGTCATTCTGCCTATAATTAATCCTTCTATTCCGACAGTTTCCTTCGAAACAACTGTCGTGCAACCTTCTACTCGAATCCCAATCCTTTCTTCCGCCATTATTGCTCGAACCCTGGGTTTCCTTATACCCAAGTCGTTCCTCATACTTTTCTACTAATTATACTAGTTGGGCTTTTGTTGTCGGGTTTCGAACTTCTACATAATCCGTTACCTGTGAGGATAATCTCATAATGATGTGATTTACCAGTTTTACCTCCGTCATTTCAAAATCAAGGACTTTCTGTATCTTCAATAATCTATAAACAAAATCTGATGGTGCCTGACTTCTAACTTGATTCGACGAGTAAAATTCAGCCTCTAATTCCGACCTATTTCTGACCACCGGAAAACTATTTGTTAATGCCTGATTTAATTGTGCGAAGTCTGTAGCCGCTCCAGTCACGCACGACGAACCTACTACCTCGTACCAATCTCTAGCTTTTCCAATAAGATGACCCTTTAAGTAAGCACAAGCTAAATTTGCGGGAATCTCAAAATACAACTTATTCTCTATACTATCCAAAAATTCCGACACGTTTTCCTTTCCGGAAAAAAATATTTCAGGCAATACTCCAAAACTCGAACAGACTCCCATCCCGGGGATTGGGTAAGTTGGGCGCCAATATGATTACATTTCGTCGGACGGTAGGGAATGATTGGAAGGAAGGGTCGACATTTCTAAAACACTAACTTTATTAATCAATCAAGCTACAAATCTACAGAATAATTCAACTAGAGATCTATCCTATCTATATTTTCCTTTGCCTCTCTGCCCCCCCCTTTGGCTCCCCTACGCCTCTTGAAAGCTTACACTATCTATACACATATCAGTCTTAATTTACATGTTTCAGTTCTCTTCTTCGGAGGAAGCCCTCCGATACAAATAACTGTTGAGGAGTGCAAATTCCCCCAAGAGGACTATTAGTGACAAGTTCGCTGATAGACCCGTCACACACATGTGTTTTTCTTAAATACTGTTGATTCCTTTTTGAGACATTATAATCAACTTAGGATTAAATTAACTAATTTTAATTGCAAAACACATTCAAGAAAAACTTTAATTCATTGTACCAAATTGCACCTGTTTAAATCATAAATCGTTATATAACTGTTACAGCGTAATTATGTATCTTGATTAAAAGAAAAAATAGTTTAATCTAATATTGCTTTATTTTTTAAGCAGAATCAGCCTGATAAATATAAAGTATTTATATATAAAAGATACTATATATTTCAGAAAAGCTTATTTGCACTTTAACTATCCATATGCATTTTTCAGAATGCTTAGAATAATTACAATACTAGAATAAATATTTTGGCTTTTATTTTTAGCATGTTAGAATCAACCAATAACCTAATGATGCGTAACAATATTAAAACATGAAAAAATTTGCAATACAAAATGAGCTTCATCAAAACAAAAAGTTGAAATGGCCGATAACAGTTCAAAAATACATCTGTTTAAAGCAGAAAATAATTTAAAGCTTATATCGGAAGCATACAGAGAATCGCCAGTAGCAAGTTTAAATAAGCTCACCGAGCGATATTTTAACAACACAATTAAACGAGAAAAAGTCTATTGATATATAAAACTATACTCAGCTTATTTCCTTCAAATGTAAATAATTGAATAATGTGAGAAGTATGATGTTACATATATTAATGGAAATAAAAGTGATGTACAAGATGTAAAAACTAGCACATAGAGAAATCTGATATTAACGCATACCACACCGGTTTGTTTTTGAAGATATATAAGTTGATAAAATTATTAATTTTTTGCTATATATGGCTTATGACAAATTTAATTATATGGAGAATGTGATAAATGTTTACCTCATTTTGGCACATTATTTAAAAAATATTGTGTTATAAGTTTTACGCAATTTACTTCGATATCTAATAAGTCATACTATTTGATTCATTCAGATGAAACATGAAAACTTTAAGCAACATGTGCAAACACCAAAACATTATGGCAGTGGCTATTGCAATAGAACATAATACAGGTGAAAACAAAATTGAAAAAGTTTATTTATATCATGCTGCATATTTAAGTGCTAAAATCACATAATTTAAAATAAAGTTGGCTAACCAATAATCGTAATTTCTCCATGAAATACAGTGGCACAAACAATTGAGGATACACCTTACTTTTACTTGATAAATCCAACTTTCAATCAAAATAACACCTTAACCAGAAGTGCAAACGAATTTTTATTCTTAGACATAACAAAAGGTTTAATTAACAGTAAAAATAAAGAAAAATCAACGACAAAATTCTAAAATAAAACTTTTTAGAGGCATTTCAAATAAACATAAGCAGATTTTTACCTCAAAAAATTGAGGATACACAAATGAAATTTTTGTTTAACTACCACTTGATTTCTTTTTGCTTGCTACTAATAATCTAAGTTTGGGAAATTTTATCCTGAACTTTTTCAACTGTTATTTCTGTCTTTTGAAGTTGGTTATGAGAATATAAAGCTGTAATTTTAAATGGAAAATGGCTCCTCGGAAAGAGACTAGTATTGATGTAAGAAAATTTATATTAAGGTTATTTAAGAAGGGAAAATCTTATGGTGAAATAGCTGAAATTGTCGGTAGAAGTCACTCATGTGTCCAGAAAATCATTGGGAAATTTAAACGCGATGAATTAATTCAAAATAAGAGTGGAAGAGGAAGGAAAAGTATTCTGAGTGATGTAGCTAAAAGGAAAATTTTAAAAGATATCAAGATTAATCCTAAACTGAGTGCAGTCAAACTCGTTGCAGAAACTTCTCGAATAATTTGCAGAAGTGTAAGTGCTGAAACTGTGAGAAATGTGATTAGACATGCTGGATATAGCAATCGAGTAGCTAGAAAGAAACCTTTCATAAGCTTACAAAATCAGAAAAAGCGTTTGGAGTTTGCAAAAACTCATCAGGTGAAGACAGAAAACTTTTGGAAGAAAGTTATATTTAGTGATGAAAGTAAATTAAACATTTTTGGAAGCGATGGTCGTCACACCGTTTGGAGAAAGCCGAACACCGCTTTGGATCCAAAAAATTTACGTCCTACAGTTAAACATGTTGGTGGCTCCGTCATGGTTTGGGGTTGTATGGCTGCAAATGGGGTAGGAAATTTAGTTTTTATAGATGGTATAATGGATCATAAGCTTTATATAGACATACTCCGCAACAATCTTAAAGAAAGTGCACAAAAATTGGGTTTAGATGGAAATTTTATATTTCAGCACGACAACGACCCCAAACACACGGCACGTAATGTCAAAATGTGGTGTCTTTTTCATTGTAAACAGCAATTGCACACACCGCCACAGTCCCCTGACATCAATGTCATAGAAAATTTGTGGGCCACACTAGAAACAGCGGTCCAAAAACACCAGATTAGAAACAAAGCCCATTTAAAGCAAGTGTTACAAGAAGAATGGGATAAAATATCTCCAGATACCACTAAAAAATTGGTCGAATCGGTACCAAGACGTTTGGAGGACATTATAAAATCCAAAGGACATGCAACAAAATACTGATACTGTCTATGCATGTAATATATCGAAAAAATTTCATTGGTGTATCCTTAATTTTTTGAGGTAAAGATCTGCCTATGTTTACTTCAAATATTTGTGAAACTTTTAATTTTAGATATTTTTTTGTTGATTTTCGTTATTTTTACTGTAAATTAACCCTTTTATTACGTGTAAAAGTAAAAATACGTCTTCTATTCTAGTTAATGTGTTATTTTCATTAAAAGTTGGATTTATCAAGTGAAAGTAAGGTGTATCCTCAATTGTTTGAGCCACTGTATATTTTTGCTCCAAAAGCACTTTTTATAGACAAATATTAAAGGTAGTGTTTTTGAATTTGGAATAATTTTTGTTTTATTTTTATATTCATTTTTAAAATGGCTTGCATGTCTTGAAATAGGCAAATTTGCAAAATATTTTTGAAGGCAATTAATCTTTCTAAGAGAGGAATTTTATATAAATTTTATAATGCTTTTTTTAGATTAGAAATTCAATGAGTATGTGAAGTTTACATTTTCAATACGTACCTGTTACTAAAAATGAATAGGTGCGAATCATAAATTTGAATACTTTGGGATCGGAGCTATTTTGAGTATGTGAAGTATTCAAGAGTGAGTACTTTGTACTGTGTTTGAATACCCATTTTTCGCAGCGTATGTATATTGTAATTTAGAAATCTCTTTAAAGGTAATAAATACTTTGAATCATATATATATATATATATATATATATATATATATATATATGGCTTTAGTTTTATTATACCTTCATTTTTTAAAGCAAAACTCAAAAATGTTCTTCACTTGTTATAAAAAAAGGTATTGCGACCATGGAACTCGATGTTTACTGAAACCTGTAAAAGGGAATTATAAAATATAAAACTGGTATTATATAGAAATAGTGACCGGATTGACCATTTTAGTAATTTGATACACATCAGTATTATACACTTTTCTTTTGATATCTACAATAACATTTCCATGAAAGAGAAACTTTGTAACGACTGCTCCTCATTGCTCTATTCTTGCACAATATATTAGTTGAATATATCCAGCAGTTAAGACTGAACTCCAATTGAAGACACGTAAGAATAAAGCAAATTCATATATTGATAGTCACTGATGGATAGCTAAAGTCACTCTCTCTCGAATCTCAATTAACTTATCAATTCTATAATAGAATAACCTAATAAATTTTTTAGGTTTCCAATGCATTCGAGGTTACCAATTCAATCACTTCCTACAAACAGCTGATTTTTATCTTAATACTTCAAACAGAATTCGTTTCAATCCACAAAACTATTTAAAGAGCTTTAAATCAAATTTATGAATCTCTATCAGCAAGTCGCTATCCTCTATTTTCCTTCATTCTCCTTTTAATATATTTATTTTATAAATCATTATCGTTAAATCAATTTACTTCCCTCGTATCATCATCTAATTTACTTAGTCACATTTCTTTGGATCTTAAGAAGATATTGTGATTTTATTTAATTCGAATTAATATAAAGCCCCCGAGGTTAGTGAAAAGAAAATCACGAACTGCCCAACTTCGCAACTTAACTTAAAGGTAAAAATAAATTAGAAACACAACATGATCATACGCTTCATGCAGACACAAAAATATTAATAAAATTGCTTAACAAGATTTTAAGAATTTTCTTTAAGAAAATATAATCCAAGAAATATAATAAAACAGTACGCGATTCCTTAATAATTATGAGATCAACAAGTGGGGAATATAAAATAGCTTTTCTATTATAGTATTATTTTGGGTAAAAATTTAAATCATGAGGCCGAAGTATTGATCAGATTCGTTTTATACGTGTGTATTTTTAAACATGTGTTGAAAAATAAGACAAATATTAGGTTATGTATTTTATAATTGTTATCATTGTGAAAAGTTAGCCATATTTAAGTATTATTCATAATTTATTATATAAAACTATCGAATTGTATTAATAATATTTAAGTCCACAATGTAATTTATTTTCATGTGTTTACGTCGCAATGTATAATAATGAAATAAAAAGCCTTAAAATTGTGAATTTTTATTTTGTATTCACGGCTTAAAAAATTCCCAGTATTATACCATTGAACAGGTTTTGTTTTAAAATTTTACCAAAATGCCGACTATAGAAAAAATCAATTAATTCGCAATGACTTATTGATATATATTCTGGAGGTTAGAACTCTATTTTACTATTATACACATATTGGAATCAATTTATGTCATAGTAATAATTAATCATAAAATCCAAATAATTTTTGATGTTATTACTATCACTAACTTCACTGGTGATCACAGTCCCTGAAAAGCAACGAACTAATAATATTCTATTAGACTCTACGAAAAAGTATCCCAAAACTAGCAATAAAGTAACACCATATAAAAGCAATAGTTGTGATGAGATCATACCAAAAGTCATACCAAACCCACAAATAAAAATGCTTCTAATAATGGATTCGAGGATACATTTTATGGGAGAAACATAAAAGAGATAGAATCAACAACAGAACATCTATCTTTTTACTCATTGCAGTCTTAAAAAAAAGATCACTTCTGATATCATATATTGTTATTTATTCTGATAAACAGAATGTCTAAAACACGTGAATTAATACATATTGAAGCAATTTCTCTTTATTTTATGTACTTATTTCTTACATAATTTATTAATATAAGTTATTTTCGCATTATCAATATCCCTGAATATGAAAATCAAGATATAGAATTAACAACAAATTCGCAAATATTACTAATGCTGCATGCAATATAATAAAAATGGCAAAAGAAAAACAGATTTTTAAATATGAATTAAGGGTCAAAAGTTTTTTTTACATTTTCAAATTAAAAAAAAACAGTTTTTGACATTTTTAATTTGAGAGATATACATTTTCAAAATAATAAATATCCTTAGAGACTAATTTGAAAATAAGTAATTATTCCGATATTTATTTCGAATGAATAAGAGCTTTTGTGTGATGAAATGTTTCACTTTATATTTTCTTCTAGTCAGACTTTTCCTTTACATGTATGATGAAGAATGACAGCAAAATTTGAAGATTTCTACCGTTCCTTTCACTTGTGAAGTCACAAATAAAATTAAAGAAGCGAAGGAAAAATCCGTATGAAGGAAAAAGAATACTCACACTGACTTATTTAAAAAGACTCGGGGTTGCTTAATATGAATGAAATACTAAACGTCATTTAAATGTAAATATATTATTACTTGAAATTGAAAGATAATATCTTGGTAAGCATTGTTATCGAAAGATATTTTCATTAACAGTAGTTCCCCAAATTAAGTATACATCTCTCTCTTTATCTCTCTCTATATATTTATATGTGTGCATGTTTTTGAAAGGCTTAAAATAATATTATTAAGTACTCACTTAAATTTAATGTTCATAAAAACTATGAAATACACATTAAGAAATGTATTAGACTAAAACATGAAAATGAAGAACCGGTAATATTTTATTTAACAATTTTTTTTTGTATCCAATTGTATGTAACACACACACACACACACACACATATATATATATATATATATATATATATATATATATATATATATATACATGTCGTGCATTTAACATTATTTTCTTATTTTCTGAGAAATCTTTAAATCCTTACTTTTGTTATTCTGAGTATGGATTAAATAACCTAAGAAATCGTTAACCGATCAATGTAACGTAAGGATGTTTACGATATATAAGAACAGCAAATTATGATAATTAACAATATAAACTCAATAATTTATTTATAGTCTAGAAAAAAGTAAATCAGTGACTAAGCTTTCAGTGTAACGTTATAAATAAGTCTGTACAAATATTCTAATGCAGAAATCTGACAAAAAGTTGTACGTAACAGTGGAAAGTAATTCTATGTGTGCACGAATGTGCAGATACAAGCGTATACGTTCGGGTCAGTGCGTGCGGTAATCAGAAGAAAAAAATATATGAATGATTTGTGTTTGAGAAGTACACAACACACTTCCCATAGAAAAAGTGCACGTATTTGAATTTCATTAAAACTCAACTACACTTATGAAAAAAATAAATAACTGAAAACTTATGACTTATCATTTTTTTAAAAATTCCATTATCAAATTATCTCAGAAGAAAAAAATTAATTGAAAATCAGCGCAATAATGTAATTTTATAATAAATAATGTAATTTTGAAAGAGATAAAATGATATGTAATAAACGCAGCTTTAGTTTTAGTACTTTTTAGAAGTTTTTATTTTACACGTATGTAGTTCATAAAATAAACGAATATTTAAAAAAGAAAATATTCAACAATAATAAGTCTTTGCTTTGTTCATTTATTGAACAAAAAATTAAAAAATTAATTACATAACCATGTATAAAAATAGATAACTATCCCTTCGCTTTTTCATCATGTCTCACACAAAAGGAATTTTGAAAAATTTTAAATACTTCTTTCCAACATTTGAGTTCGAAAATAAAACTCTAGAGATATGCCCTTAATTATGTGAGATAAACTTATATAAATGAACTATTTCCATAGAATCGAATGTAATGCTATTAAATCTTTGGTGTCAGTCTTTATAATTATTATTTCTTATAATAAACTCAGACACATAATATCACGATATAAATTCAGCTATGATTCAAAATAGCATATATTAAATGCAATATTTTAAATAATTCCTTGATTTTACAGTGAAATATAACAAAAATTCATTTGATTTTGAGAAATATGACTTTTTGGTAACAATTTATGAAACTAAAATAGCTCTTGTATTTTAGGGTATTTTAGTTTAATTTTTCCTTTCCTTTCGATTTCAAAACCGAAATCGAAAGGAAAGGAAAAAGTTTTCAAATAATTCAAAGCCGGAAAAATCTGAACATTTAAGAAACAGAATACAAACTATTTATCAACATTTTTACTGCTCAAAAAACGCTCATGTTTGTCACATTCAAGATTCGATTGTAAAAGCAAATATTTTTTTTATGTTTACCAATAATGGAATAAAATTTTAAAACTCCCAAACAAAAATTTCGAACATAAAACTCTTACTTAAAATAAAATACAAAAATTAGCAGTTAGATTCAACCATATCATTTCAATCTACACAAAGAATTAAATGTAATAAAAAGTCCAATTTAGGAGCAGTTATTAGTTCAAAAATTTCATATATCTGTTCGTGACTAATATATTTAAGAAAGATAATGAAAACTTCTGTTTTTTCTGCGTGAAAAATCAAAAAAGTGTGAAGGAATGTAGTTAAAAAAATTATCAAACTTTTTCATACGATCCTCGTTTAGATGTGACGTTAATGGAAAAGTAAAACTCTTTTACTTACTACTTATAATATTCTTTTAATCAATGCAATGCATGGAGTTCGTAGAAAACACAGTCTAAACATGCTAATTCCTTATCACTGGGATCATATTACGTGACCAATCATTGATTTTTTTTTAATAATTTTTTTCATGCATTTGTCATTGTTTGCTTTCAGGAACAAATATCTATATTTCCCTTATGTGATATTTTCAATAAATGTGACAAAAGGTGGATAATAAAGATAAAATATAAAATATTTTTCTTCCTAACAGATTTTATAAAAGAGTAGTTACACTTTTTCATGTAATATAGTTTGCATAAGGTATTTAAATAAGTTTCTAAAATAAAAACTGATGTAAAAAAAAAATTGAAAGTGGTTATGTACTATGTTAATGACAGAAAAAGTATTTATTTTTGACGACGGATGATGTTGTTAAGGTACATTAGTATTACCAATGCATGCTACCAACTGTTAATTGGTGTAAAAATAAATCTGAAACTAATTCATTGCTTACTTTCGATTTGGTAGCCAATTGCTAACGAATAAATATTTGATTCGTGCCAAGTCAAATTGCTGTCGTCATTTTGCATCCAGTTGCCAATGTTGCAAAAACTTTTATGATTTTTTTTCACCAGAAGTAACAATCAAAACTATGGGATGCTTCAGGTGAAATTGCTGCAAAGAAGGTGAAGATAGTCTCATAACTGAAAAAAGCATAGCGACATTTTCTTGGATATGATGGTCATCATGAATTATTTATATAAATATATATATATATATATATATATATATATATATAAATCCATGATTAGGTCTATGTTATTTTCTTAAAATATTTACTCCGAGATCAATTGTTGTGAACAGTCAAAAAAATTTAAGTCATCGTAACCCTTCGATGATTAGTAGATTAACATTTGTTTCATCTCTAAACACGCGCAGCGTTACAACTGAAGTGGAAGACATTTTCCCCCTTGTGGCTTCTGAAAATATCATCCTTTTCTGACGGTGACATAGATAGCTCGATAGCTTTTAAAAAGCAGTCTTTGAAAAATCATTTACGGTATATTATTGAAATATTTTAAGACAACTAACTGGCATTTTTAAGCAATTCAGTAAATGATAAATATTAGAAATATTAATATGTAAAATATAAAATTAAAATACGTAAATAAATACAAGCGAATTTTACACTTTATGAAACATTTGTTACCTCCCGTGCTTAAATTCCGCCTGTAGAGGGCGTAGTTTTGTAAAGGGGTAAGTAAGGGTCGTCATACGATCCCTTCAAGCAGATCAGACTAATTCTCCGAACGGAGCGGACGTACTCGAAAAAATGTAAATAGCGGGTTGATTGAGTGCTAACTGTAAACTGCACTGATCACTAAGGTAACGCGACAGGAACTGTGCTGGCTGTTATTGTTATTAAAAAGTGTGTCTGATCTCATATGAATTTTAAGTGAAAATATTTAGCATATAAGCTGCCGTATAGAAGAAACAAAGTGATTGATTTATGAGTTCTAAAGTAATAATAAAAAGTATTGTTTTGAGTAAAAGTATTATATTGAGTATAGTGAAAAAGAAAAGTAGTTTAGTGAAAAGGGGAAAAATAAGGAGAACCCTAAAAAGTTAAGTTAAGTAAAGTTAAGTAAAAGTTAAAGTAGTGGTATTTTAGTTTAGTATGCGCGTGATGATATATGCGTGAAAAGAAAAAAGAAAATAGTTTTCAATACATTTAATTGCTATATATATCCAAACTGTTATTTTGAGTGATATACTTTAAAACATGGAATTAATCATCACATATACATCATCATCAAACTTATTCATCATTAGAATTATTTAGTTTTCACTTTTCAGCCATTTCAATAACAAACTCCCGCATATTACACAAGGAAAATTATTAGATCATCAACTAGATTGCTAACATATACCCTCATTGAGTAAAAAATTTCATTGTACCGGTACTGCTATCTGAAGCTATCAAAGTAACTAAATTTTGTAATAGGAATGGTTTCTAACTCAAACAACGCAGGATATAAGCGAACGAAATAAGTTCTTCAGTGCTCATTGAAGAGAAGTTTCGCTCTGAAAGTAGGGTTCGGTTGCAACCATTTGGGTCCTAATATTTCAGACGAGCTAAATTTGTCTGCTGCTCATTATGGTACTCTATTCGAATACGAGTTTCATTATGGTGTTTTATTTGAATGCCCATTACCAATTAAGAGTTAATGGCAATAAATTTCATATTGAGTTGTTATAATTTCATGGAAGCCTATGAAAAAGTTGACGCACTTAACTTTCATTAAATCTAATTGTGTTTCAGAACAAAGAATATGATAAGGATATCAAAAGTAAAATCAAACTTAAAATACAATTCTAAATTTCTGAGAGAATCATGAAAGTGATAAGGACAATAATAAAAGTAACATTTCCTTTCATAGTGTTCCTAAAAAACAAAAATAATGTTTCAAATTTTATATCACGTTACTGTTGATCTCAAATATTTCCACAATGAACCGATTAATCATGAACTGAAAATAAAAGCAGTTCCTCCAGATGTAAAACTAGATGTTAAGTTAAACCTTGTCTCATCACTAAAGAGAATATGAGTCCATTAGGTTCACTCCAGTTCTCGTGCTTTTTGTACCAATTAAATCGATCCGTGTCTAATTGTGAAGACATTGGAACACATATAAATGGCTATAGGGCAGAGAAGGCCAAACCGTGGAACATCGGATGATTTAAAGTGGCGCTCCAGTTAGTTCTGAGTGAGCCATTGTAGAGTTGGGTTTTGAAGTAGAATTTTGTGTACTAATTGTTTTTTTTTTTTTATTTCATGTGATACGATATACGTAACCATAGTCTATTCATTATTCTTCAATATTTTTTAGAGTTTTGTACTTTTCTTTGTATTTTTGAATTACTTTTGTGCGATACAGTGCAAAGTGGAATGACCAAATCAAGCACAGAAAGTGAAAGGAGGTGTGAATTTGATGAACAGTGGGAAGTTGAGTTTTTCTAGCAAATTCTTCAGGAAAAACCTTTTGCATTGTTTGAGAAAGCCCTTTTTCACATAATAAAAGACTTGACCTTATAAACACTATAAAACGCAGCATTAGAATACATAGAAGAAAAATTAAGTTTGTTTTTAAATCTGAGTTGAGAAAAGAATATGTGACTAAGTAAAACATAGAAATCAGAAGACAAAATGTATTTGCTAAAGAAGTTGTGAAGACGTAGCAATGTTAGAAGCGTCATATGAAATTGGTTTAGCATTGGCAAATCATTCCATCAATGAAAATGGTTAAATAAATATGATTAAAAGAAAACCAAGGTCACGAATAATTTATTCGAAGAATTATCTGCTGCTCTCAGTAACAAATTTAACACCAAACAGTAAAAGGTTAGCAAAATCCAAACTCAAAAGTTTCTTTAATGGTCAGTTGTGTTTATGAGTTGTAATAAATATTTTGTTTTAAGTGCAAAAAACAAATCATTTTAAAACATGAATTACGGCTATAAAGACGCTTCTACTAAAAAAAATTACAACGCTAGGGCAAGGACTCCTTTTAGCAAAAAAATTGAACGGATAACTCCTAATTCCAAGCGTATTTCGCTCTCAGGGCCAACAACTGTTGTTGTCCTCCATCAAGTGAGACTCTCCAGCAGCAATAGCTACATCACGAAGCATTCACTCTTTCGTATAGATCATTTCTGACTGTTATAGATCAGAGCTTCATTAAACTGGTATTAATTAATTTATTTATCTACATGATCTAAGTTATTCCTTTTCCACCTCTAAATAAAACAGATTTTACCTGTTTTCTCTATTTATCAACCCCTAACCCTGAATGTAAGACGGTATAGAAAAAAATGAACGAGTTATATAGCGCATCTGATTTGTGGAATCACTTGTTATAGCTAAAATAGAAGTAAAAGCTAATAAATTCAGATTTGTTCATTTAATTCCATTTTAAATTCTAAACTAAATTTAGAAAGTAATCGAATAAAATTCTTAGACATCTAAATTTTCATTCATGTATTTGGAGGTAGGATATTTATTTTTATAAAATGAAGGTTTAACAAATATGTTAAGCAAGTATTATTTATTAAAACAAATTTATACATAAAAAAGAAGATATATCGATATGTATCAAATAAACAAAAAAATAATTCTGGCTTTAGAAGAAACAAAAGAGAAAAAATAAAAATTATAACTTTTTTATTCAGTCAAAAAATTTATCCTGGATTACTTTTTATCTCAATTACGTAAGTGTTGAATACATATGGATAGAAAATATTTGAAACAGATTTTTACAGTTTAATCCTTTCTGGGATACCGAGCAATTAATTTAAGTAGGAAGTGTGCTTGAAAGATTTTGTAAACAAAACGTATTTAATTATTGCCATTTATATTACAAAAACAAAAAAAATTAAACAAAAAATAATAAGATAGGAAATATTCAAGACATTTCCTTTTTCAAATCTTAAATTATTTGCAAACGATTTTAAAAAAGACTTCTCTCTCTCTCTCTCTCTCTAAGTAGATACCTTCTTTTTTTTTCCGCAATTAGACCTTCCTTTTAATTTAGATTATTTCTCGTTTTTGCTCAACATAGAGTACTGAAACCAATTAAGGAAACTAAACTGAGATAAAATAGCTTTATTCTTGCTGAGTAAAGTACTTTTTTTTCATAATTGGAAATGAATTTTCCATAAGATACATTGTATGAATCTTTTCGAATCACTTTTTTTTAATTTAAGCCGAAGCAAAAATAAATTAGGTCTTTCCAAAATAAAAATAATGTTTTTTGGTGAGAAACTTGAAAGCAATTTCGCGCCATCTAATAATTGCATCCAACAAAAGTTTAATTCTAATAAAATATGTAAAGGAAAAATATTGCGAAAAAATAATAAAAAAAAATCTGTATAATATTCAATTACAAATTCAAGAAGAAAATAAATGCAATAACATGCTTAGAAAAAAACTTTGAGAAAAACAATAAATAATGACATCATAATAACAGATTTAAAAAATTCTGGCAGAAAGTAAATCTTCAGGTAATAAGTGTTTTAAAAACGAATAGATGGGAAATTTTAATTTACGATTAAAAGCGTTATTTGTGGAATTTAATTCCTTGCGTAGAATACAGATTTTTTTTACCTCACTTCAAAACTATTCATTCACGAGTATCTACTCCAACACACGAATGTGAGACTCTTTTTCATTTATAAAATTATAAAAAAAACTTCTTAAATAATCAAAACTCATTTTATTATAAGCAGTAGCAAAATATTGCCACGATATTTGCAAGTACTGATGGGGTCGAGGTACGACGATCTTCTTCAGATCGAGAGTTCTTGGATTCAAGCCCAAAGACGACAAAGGCAGACTTCATGTAATAAATTGTTCTTTATTTTTCTTTATGTTTTTATTTCAAAAAACTTGCAGATTTCCTTTACGTTTCCAGAGCAACATTATGGAATATTCCACTTTGATGTATAAAAACATGCATTCTCACTCTTTCAAGTGTAGTTGATCTCAATTTGTTAATAAAAACCATGTTATTCGGGGTTTTTTTAACTTTCAATTCAACTTACTCCGACATCTGCGCCACGGTTTGATGGAGCCATCGGATACAACAAATGCTACTTCCTGGAACTGAGCATTACGTTAAGAAGTGATTGCTGGAAAATAATCCTCCTCATTCAGGCTCTAAACTCCAAGTAAAAGAGCAAAGACATCAAAGGAGTTGGTTACGGAGAGGTTGAAACCTTATATGCAATAAGTCAGAAATCAAGACCAAACAAGTAGCTTAAGTAATATAACTGAGTCGGTAAACATAATAAAATATATTTCGCCTGGCGAGCGGATACTATTCCCCGGATGAAAACACACTATAGTAATTTGAGAATAATGAAGAGATTCCATCATCTTAGGACTAATGACAGGTACAAATGTCTGGAGAAAGCGCGCAATCATATGTACAAAAGACATTGAGACTTTGTTAGGAAATGAACTTTCAAATGTATCATAGGAGGATAAAGGTTTTTCACCTTAACCCTTTCATGGGCGGTGGTATATTTTTTATACCATATATTTAGCTTGCTAAAATTCTTAGTAAAGAACACTTTTCCTCAACACATTTATCATCACATGGTAGATTATAATTTTATTTACTTAAATTAAATGGCAGATCCATACAGAATAATAATTAAAATTATTGTTTTGATTCTAATGAAAGCTCCTAACAAGTGGTTATTTTATGCCTCACAGAGATCTTTCAGAAATGATTTGAAATTTTAAATTCATGAGCTACCCTGTCTTCAATCTTGAAACTTGCAAATACTACTGATTACTCAAAACAAAATACATAAAGTATTAATTTCATACTCTAAATTAAGTGGTATCATAATTATACCACCGCCCCTCTAGAGAACATAGGGTGTTAGTGAGCAACAGATGGCAACACTGAAAATTTCGATTCGGACTGATATGCGACGATTCGCTTTGTTTCAGTGAAAAATAGAAGTCATAAATGTTTTCGAGTTCCAGTGTAGCAAAAATCAGAATTATTCTCGTAAGAAAAAAAAAATAAAACAGGAATAGAAATTCATCAACGCGGTGCATGCCCACCAAAAAACGCGCAACTGTAAAAAAGGATATCTCAAAACCACAACTATCAAAAAATAGCCTTTCAAGGTATCTAAGACAGAACTGGCTGGAGACAACAGATTAGGGATTTGTCGTCTTTGATAGACTTGATACTTGTTAACGATCATGGATATAAAGTGATAGTATAAGATAAAAATAGATGATAAGCTACCGGCAAAAGAGGGACGATAATAAGAACTCATTCCCTCTAGAAGCAGACTTTATCAATGGGTCTAAGTAAACTCATATACGTGAATCATTGACAATTGGTATTACAAAAGTTACAATACACCAAAGAGATATCTTTTTTATAAGAACAGAGTCCTCGGTGTTTGGTCGCCACCATCCTGTAAAAAATTCTGAGTAAGGAGGGTTGGCCTTCTTTTTTGTTTGTTTATTTAACACGTCTGTTCATTAAATGTGGGAGCGTATGTTCTGAATAGATTCAATAACCGTGGTCGGCTAGTTTTTGAACTTTTACACAGATCATACAACGAACAGAATTTTAGGTTTATCTAGAGTTCATTTAATTCATGTTTTCGTTTGATTCTCGTGACTGTTTCAGATTTTGTATAATAATGTGCATAATTATTTCAGAAAAATTCAAATTTTATCTTAAGTAGCTTTATAATCTAGTTTTAAATAATTATATATATATATATTCTAAAATATACTTTTAAAAGAATATATATACGGGGACTTTTGATTGAGAAAGAACTTGCTTTGTTTGAAGAGCTCCCTTCTGATGAATCGGAGTTATCTTCAAAAACAAGGAGGGCAGAAAATTTCACTTCAATCTGTGCAGTAAAAAATATGCCTTATTTTTAATAAATTTGTATATGTATTTCAGCTAAAATTGTCTTATTAAGTTTATAATATAGTTTTAGCATTAAACTACAAAGATTATATATGTATAAA
The DNA here is from genome assembly GCA_019974015.1 of Nephila pilipes. Classification (NCBI taxonomy): domain Eukaryota; kingdom Metazoa; phylum Arthropoda; class Arachnida; order Araneae; family Nephilidae; genus Nephila; species Nephila pilipes. The sequence goes on along the minus strand of BMAW01057428.1, from coordinate 108,545 downwards.
AAAGCTATACTTAAATTAATTGACATATTTTCGCTAAAATTATCACACTTAGAAATAAGAATACAGTATAAAGTTTCTAACTTTTTCAAAAGTGTTTTGTGATCCTAATATTTGCCAAATTAACTAAAATAATATAATTTTTTATGAAAGTATTTATTATTTCTTCGAAGGAATACGAAACAGCAAGTGTACAATGAGATGAGAGATATACAGTGAGATGTTTTAGAGGGGTGGCGGAATATTATATATACTGGAGCTTAAGAATCGGGAAATAAATGAAAATTAATTTCATGGTTTGATATTGCGTCTTTTTAATATTATTAATGCATATCAGATGAAAATTTGCAAAAATTTAATGTTTTTTTTTTATATACCACCCCTCAAAGGGTTAAGAAAGATTTTGCCGAGAATTTTTATAAAGCTCTTCTAACTGAAGAACTCATGACGATAAAAGGGTTCGTGAAATGGTGTCAATGCATCGAAGAAACGAAAGGAAAGCATGTTAATCATAAGAAAATCAATCGAAGCTATTCTGCGAGAAGAGGTGAAGAAGTTGCGTCACTAATCACACGAGCTGAACAGAAATAGACTGAAATTCGCACACGACCCAGATGCCAACTACTTTACTCTCCGCTTTTAAAATGGCAGATACCAATTATTGAGCCTAAGTCAATTGAAGTTTGGCGAATCGATGACTGGTGAATTTCTTTTCATTGTGGCCCACCAGTACAGGTATTTCGTTATGTTAAAGGGTACTAATTGACGAGTTGCTTCATAGATCGTTCCCCAGAATACGTTCATTGGAAATGCATCCCCGTTAGGTAAGGACTGGTGAGCACAATAATTCTCTTTGAATGTAACACTACACTCCAGGCAAGATAGAATGGCCAGAAAGTTAATTTTTCAAAACTATTAGCTCCTAATATCCCTTCGATACAGAAAGAGAGTCTTCTCTGAGGTAATCTAGAAATATTCAGGAGTTTTCGACTAATCAAGGAAATCCAAAGCTTTCAGGGGAATGATTAAACACCTTATAAATACTGGCAACCATCACTCGTAAGCCAAAGAGCCTATACAGTGCCTCCCACAGAGTGTCGCATAATTCAAGAAGTTAGGAAGATGCTAGATATCAGCATAATTCAGCCATTTGAGAGTCCTTGGTAGTCACCAGATGTCTTGATAAAGAAGAAAGGTGGAAGTAAATGTTCCTCATCAATCAGATCACTAAAATAGATATGTATCCACTATCATTCAGATTGTTTAAAGGGTGCTAAATGTTTCTCATCTAAATATCTCCAAACCGGTTACTGGCTAATAGAGGTTGATGAACTTGACCATGAAATGACAACGTTTATCATCCGAAAAGGACCGTACGACTTATACCTTTTGATTTATGTAGTGCCTTAGCAACATTTGAAATAAAGATGGAATATCTGTTACGTCACTTAAAATAAACATTATGCCTTTCTTAGCTAGATGACATATTGGCGTTTTTCCGAAACCTTCGAAGAACAACTTGAAATTTTAATTATTATTCTTAGCAGTCCAAGAAACTGAAATCACTCTCAGTTGTAAAAATTGTTACTTTGCCTTCCAAGAAAAAATGTTAGAAGATCTTGTTTCCAGAGACTGTGTTTAGCCTGATACGGGCAAAATAATAATTGTTAGTTATTTTCCAACGCCAAATAATTTACATGACCTCATAAACCTTTTGGGATTTTGTTCCTATTACGGCGGTTTAATCAAAGATTTTTGCTCTCAAGTTCAAGCACTTCAGGAGCTGTTGAAAGGGGATTCTTAATTTTGTTGGGATTCCGTGCAAGCCACTACTTTTTTATAAGTTGCAGAAGGCAATTACTACCAACCCTATTTTAAGATGGTTCAACCTGAAGACTCTATATATGCTACATATAAATGCTAATAATTGCGTTATCTTTGTTGTTTTCGTACAAATACGAGGCGGAGAAGAGAAAGTAATTTTCCACGCCTCACGGACACATTTAAAAACAGAAAGAAACTATTCCACAACTGAAAGGGAATGTCTTGTCGCCGTATGGGCAGTGCTCAATTTCCGGCATTTTAATATAGTGATAAACTATCATTTCCTATGCTGGGCAATTATTCACTTCCCTTCAGGAAGATTTGCAAAATAGTCTTCGCTCTTTTAAAAGTATGACATGTCCAATATATATGAGGGTGGTAAGAAACATAAAGACACTGAGAGCCTTTTTTCAAAATCTGTTAAAGATAACATTGACTCTTCTGAATATGTGATAATTCTTGACTCTTTAGTGGACCTTACGTCAAAACTGAGGCCTGATTCACATCTGAAACAAATACATATAAGGGGAAGAAAGATCGGAGCCAATACGAATGAATAAACTGAAGAAATACATATCAAATAGAGCTTTGATCCGGATGTAAAGATGTGTTTTCCTCTCATTCTAAGACACTACACAAATATAACTTCGATATTTTCATGACGTACCTGCAGTCAATCACTTATGATTTATCAAAACGAATGACAGAATATGGAAATGACCCTATTCTATCACAATGTACATCGATATAATATGTATTGCCGTGAATGCTAATGAAGAAAAGCCATCCCACTTCTACTGGTACTATTCAATTAGTACCTATCCTACCTGCAATCACACTTCTCCATTGAATAGTAGTAAACTGTAGACTCTTTACAAAATCGTTGCTGGCACATAAATGGATCATTGTTTGTACTAACTATTTAATACGCTATGCCATCCCGAAGGCATTCCCTTCTGCTGAAGTTCTGGAAATAGCTAAGCATTTACTTGAGGATATCATTTTAAATTTTGGAGCTCTAAGAGTCTCATAACAGATAGAGTACAGGTATTTCAATCGAATCTAGTAGCAGAACTTAATTACCTATGTAATATTACCAACCGAATGACTACTGCCTCTGTGTTATACCCTCAAATCAATGGTATAGCGTAGAGCTTTAAAAAGACATTGACACACATCCTGTCTACGTACGTCGAAGTGATAAGAATGAAATATTTCCCTTCGTTACTTTTGCATACAACATCGCAAAGTCGAATACAACCGGATTCAAACCGTTTCACTTGATGTATGAAGGTAAAAACAAGATGATACTCGGTTCCCGTTTCACACTGAAAAAAACCGAAAGTGACTATACTACTATATTATTATCAAGAGCCTAAGAATTTAGACAATTGATAAGATTGCGAACCTTTGCAAGAATGAGACTGAGGGTGGCATGAATCCAAACACAGAATAATCGTCTATGGACCTGGGTACCTCGTATAGCGTTTCACAGATATGCGAAATATAAGTCTGTTCTACTTCGGTAAGAGTTATTTAAAATCTACTTCAGCCCTTACCAAGTCCTGTGGTAATCCGATTATCCGACATAACATACGAAGTGTAAGACTTTGATCTCAGCCCTAGACTCGAGGGACAATATAAGTGGAACATGCGTTTTTAATAAAAGCATACAATGATCTCGATGCACAGATCCATCTTCCAAAGAATTATATTCCATCTGACTAGCTCAATCCTAGAATAGCCACTATTCTGTTGAGATCCTATTGAGACCTTGACTCGTGCAAGGACGAGAAATTTACAATAGAGATCCTAAGCCGTGGGTGACGCTGTTATTAAAGGAGAACAAAATCACAAAGCTGGCAGGCCCCGATGACGTCGAAGTATGACGTGCGTCACCAGATCCAGAATTCTAGGGTTCAAAGCCCAGTGACGACGAAAGTTTCTGTAACAGTTTTGTTAAATTTTCAGTTTTTCATTATGATATTCAAAATCTTCCAGAATATTCAAAATGTTTTCAGATAGATTTTTTTAAATTCTTGATGCAATTAACAATTGAGTATTGTATTCCAGAACGAAACTAACTACTTCATTAGAACTTAAAAATCCATTCACTGCTTCTGGAAAAGAATCATCCACGTTTAACAATTTTATTTGCAACTATGAAATAATAAACACATTCAAGAACTTGTTTGAAAATGTTTATTTTTTTTATCCTTTTTTATGGAATAATTGTTTGGTGAAATACTTCACTTCCGTTTTAATGTTGAATTCGCTCTTAAAGATTCCGAATTGAAAGGACTCAAAAGTTTCGTCCGTTTCATTTCGATTCTCGAATAACATTAAATAATCAAATGGGGAAATTCTACGAGAAAGAAAGAACACGCCAACTCGAGAGGATTTAACCTGTACTAAGGAAATTTTTTCATAAAAGTCAAATGATGCACTTCATTTAAATGGAAATACTTTTACTTGAAAGCGTAAAAAAATTAATGAAAAAAACAGTTTTAATTTAAATTTCATTGAAAACTATCTTTATTTACTCGATTTTTGATAGCTTAAAAAACGAGAATGAGGCGTTTGTTATAATATTTCTATTATTTTGAACGAGTTATGTATTTTTTTAATTCTTTTTTTTTAATCAGCTGAATGTATTTTTCTTGTGTTTGTCAAGTTTGATTTGTTTGATTTTATGATGCATTTGTTTGATTTTATGATGCATTTGTTTGATTTAATGATGTATTAAATATTATAAATATGCAAATAACATTTTTTACTTGTGAATACTAAATACAGTAGGTGCTCTTTAATTCTAGCACGTTTGGGAACACATTCATTATATTAGCGAATGTCAAGGTATTTTAAAGGGATAACAAAGATAATTCACTTTAGATCCTTCTCAGTGATTGAAACATGTGTTTATTGTATTTATGGTCATCCTGAACCAATGTAGATGATATAAGTTTCCAATAAAGTATTTCGTCATTCTAACAAATCAAAATTAAATTCAAGCATTGAGAATTAATTTAAACGAATACTTTTGTATTCATAAGAATACATCACGAAAAATAATTGATACAATACAATGATAATTCAAACAAGTTATGGCAATCTACTCTTTGGGAAGAAAAAATACACGTGAGTGTTGTAGTTTATAAAGTACTTGATATCACATTGCTTCCGTAATTCGGATATCTTCAAAAGATTGTAACGAATTATACTTAAATTTATGAGACCTGCAAAGTTGTATATTTTTTGTTATATTCAGCAAAAAAACTGGTGCAGGATTATCGAATGTGCCGAGCCATCGAATACCTGCTTAAAAATTGTCTACTGTATAAACCCAAATAAAGCAATATTTATTGATGCAGTAAAACTAAAAAGGAATATTCAGAACATCTATGTAAGAGTTTCAAATTATTTAAGTATTTTTTATGATTTTGGTTTTTTATAAAAGTTTCTCGAAAATAATTATTTTGCCTAGAAATTCTCAAAATTTTAACTCCTTATTTCTGTTATTACTAAACCTACAATATGAATTTTTTCAAACTACATAACAAATGTACTTGTAAGAAGCAAGTTAAAATAAATTTTAAATAATATGAACAGATTACCAGCTGATGTGTCATCTCAAATTTGATACTATTTGAGACTTTTCCATTAGTAACCCGTTACTCACCATCGTTCTTATACAATGTTATCATGATAGCCGGTTTTTCGTATTTTCCTTATCTAAGAGCAACATTTTATTTCCTTGCACTATCATGTCGATATCTTGATCTCCGATGGAAATGGCAATTGGGGTTTAGGCGATAGAATTAGCTGGTATAATGGAATCGTCTACATCAGGGGTCGCCAAACTTTTTTGATCATCGCCCCCTATATAATTTTTCAAAATCTCCATAGACCCCCTACAAAGGTAATTTTCAGGTAATTAAAATAAAACTATATATTAGTCTAAATATTTAATAAATCAGAAACAGTAAGTAAAGTAGCTACAGATTTTTTACTTCTTAATGAGATGAGTGTGCCTGGTGTTTCTTGGCAAGGTTCGCTATATTGAGTTCGAAATTAGTCAATTTTAACCGTAAATCCCCTCGAATCTCCACATTTAATTTATTTCTGTTTTTAGTTAAAATTGAATTAACGTGACTGAAACCGGCTTCAACCATTTACGAACTTGGAAACGCCAGCATAAATGGCTGAGCCATTTCGTTAAGTTTCACATATTTTTGCTTTATATTTATATTAGTCCAAAATTTATGTATTGTCAAATTTTTAATAAGTGTTTTTGCTTCAAGATCGGACAATAATTCAGCAAGCTCATCTTGTATGTTGATGTCGACGTTGTCAATTTGCGCCGAAAATGGCGCAATAATCCAATCAGGGATGTCGATGTTTTCCAAATCAACAAAGCGCAGTTTAAAATCGTTGCTTAATTTTGAAGATGATTTGTATATATTTCCAAGTCTTCTTCTTTTATTTATAATTGTTGCAGATTTGAAAAATACTTATAATCCTTACGTAGCAATGAAGATCTAAATAAATTTAATTTTACTTGGAAGCCTAACAGTATTGTCCGAGCTTGGATAATTGTTACATCTTTTCCTTGCAGTTTTGTTTGAACGTCATTAAATTTTCCAAATAAGTCTGCTAAATAAAAAATATGGTTCTTATTGTTTTGGAGTTCATTGCTTAAAACAGGATTTATTTCGTTCAGAAATTCTGTCGTGGAGTCAAATAAATTGACGAGCCGTTGCAAGCATACACCTCTAGACAACCATCTAACCTCGGTGTGCAGAAGTAATTGGTTAATTAACTCATTGTTTTCCTCACAAAGTTTGGCAAATAATCTTGATTTAAGATGTTGAGCTTTAATTTGATTAATAGATTTAATACAAAACTGTAAAGCTTCATGTAACTCTGAACTCAGATATTTTGCTACTAAGTTGTGTCTATGCAACACGCAATGAATAGTACGAATACCGGGCACTTTTTCTTTGAGGCATGTAGCAAAACCTCGGTAACGCCCTACCATAGAAGGTGCGCCATCTGTGGCTACTGCTAATATATTTTCAAGTGGAATGTCATACTTATTTAAATATTCTTGTAAACATCTAAAAATTGTCACTCCCTTCCCATCGGTTTCAAGATATTTAGCAAATAAAAATTCATCAATGACTTCTCCTTTAATTTTACTGAAATATCTAACATACGCTATAAGAATAGCAGAAACGCCAAAAACAGATTCATCAAGTTGTATAGAGAACTTGCAATTTTTTAGCTCCGAAACTACTGTGTTTTCTATTTCTTCGGCCATTTCGTCAATACGCCGTTTTACAGAATTTGCACTTAATGGCAAAGACTTTTAAACATTAGTAGAGTCTTTTTTCATAACATTCTCAATGACGTCTTTAATTGCAGGTACTACAATTTCTTCTGCGATTGTGTGGGGTTTTCCCCTCTTTGCTATATTAAGCGAAATCTTGTACGAAGCAATTAATCCTCCTTCATTTTCAATTTCAGTAGACTGTTTCATAAAACTTTTTAGAGTTGGTCGACATGTGAATTTTTCTTTGAGTATTTTGAAAAATTCTAATTCTTCATTTTTTTTTATCTGAATGAAGCCTTTCAAGATGATCTTTCATTTTTGACGGTTTCATGTATTCATTTCCAAAAGTTTTTTCGCATATAAGACACATAGGAATAGTTTCATTTGTCGGTGAACAAATAAATCCAAATTTTAAGTAATCCAATGAATAATACCGGCATTTCTTTTTAGATAATGAAGCTGTCATTTTTAAATTCGGGTTCTGTAAATAAGTTAAAATTAAGTTGGTATATTATACTAATCCACATTATTAAAGCTTACCTTTTCACAAGTAACAATAATTAAAATTGATATCAAAACTAAACGAATAGTTTTATAGAAACAATAACTAACTATCCAATGGTAGATATAATAGTAGTAATAATGACACTACAAGCATTTAATACTGTTCACAGTTCACAAAAATAGCTGAAAATGCATATATTTGCGTTTGTAGCATCCAGTGTAGAATTGGACAAGCGCACATATGCATCTGACTCATATGCAAGGCTCGTATGGTTTCCGATGGAGACAAAAGGCGAACCAACGACACGATGCGTAACTGCCGTATAAAAAAAAAACTAATTGAACTAAAACCACAAACATAAGACGAAAGAAAACGGAGTACTGAAGATTCCCTTCGCGCTTAATGCATAGAAAGCCAACGGCAGTGTCGTCGCTTGCCAAGTCTGCGCCAAAGGCTCCTAATTGGTTGATGGGTTCGCCAGCAAGAGACACGGATAAGCCTCAATCGCTCTTCTGGCTACATACTATGAGTCGTGCAAATTAACTACAAACTGGTCACAAGGTCAAGTTGTGACGTCACGGTATACATACAAAAACACATAAGGAAAAAAGGGGCAGATTGTTTTCTGATTTATTATTTTATTTTCTATAAAGAATATAATATTAAGTCAATTATAAAAATATTTTAAATTTTTAAGTGCGCAGTTAGATATGTGTGATTTGCGTATTAAGAACTGTTTTTCCTTCGAGTCCCAATAGACCCCCATTCGACCCCAAGGGTCAGATAGACCCCCTACTGTTGTTAAATAGACCTTTAGGGGTCTATATAGACCACTTTGGCGACCCCTGGTCTACATAGTAATAATCGTCTTTAGTAATAGGTCCAGAATATAAGGTTTGTAATTTCATTTAAAATGTCTTCGAATGTATGTTCAGATCCGACTTCAAGGCTTATGAGGCTTTCAGAACCTCCCAAATAAGAATTTTAACATGACTACAAATCGTTAATATTATAAATTCAAAAGTTTGGATTTTACCGTTGATTTTCAAAAGGAAGCAAGCATTTTTCTAGCGGATGAATGTAATTTTTATCGGTGACTTGTTTTAGACAGATATTTTCTTTGGATGGGAACATAGCTTTTCGAAGATGTCATCTGTATGGTTTGAATGGATGGAGGTCTACGGTCATTAGTTTTCATCATTCTAGGTGAAGAGCTGGTGAGTAGATATGGTTACGGTAATCTGAAGCGGCGTGTCGGGGATCATCCTACAGATGGGATAGGTAAGGCGACCCTGGTGACTTGTCAGTGGTAACCCTTCATATCTTCGATCGATTGTTGTTGTGTTTTTGGATTTTTGTTGTTCGGTGTCACTACACGTTAGAGCTTTTCTAGGAAAATTCTCTGAATTTTGGTGATTAGATAAGTCTCTTTAATTATAAAAGAAATCGGGATAACGTCAAAGAGGTCACCGAATTTTTTTCAAGTTAAATCACCTCTTTCATATCTTCGACTTACAAGTATCATTTCACAAAATCTTTCATCGTCATGAATTCTTTAGTTAGGAGATCTTAGTAAAAATACTAGACTATACCTTTCATGATTTAGAATACCTTTTCATTTTCTGGCAATTGAGGATTCATTTCATAACAACATTTCATATTTTAGATATACATTTGCCTGATTTAACCAGACTTTTGTGCCCTCCATTTATTCTCTTCCCTGGCTCTCTTCCTTGATCATGTGCTGTCATCAAATGTTATAGTGAGTTCAGATTTAAATTAGTCCCCAGATGTTAGAAGTTCTTCAGTTTTTTCAAACCACTCTCGTCCGTTTTTGCCCAGGAAAAAAATACCTGTTTATCTGACGGAATATTTCGTCCCATTTATTATGCTTGCCGAATCGTTCATATTCCTTTAGCCACTTGCTTGGGTCTCGCTCATGGACTCCATGCAATGCAGATGGATTTTTCACCAGTTGCATATGAGGTTTCAGAAGCATGGGCTTAATGTCAATCTCCGTGGCCATCTCCTTAGACATATTTGATCTTTAACGTGTAACTCAAGAGGAATATTTTGCAACCAATTGCGTCTTCTTAAAATAGTATGTGGTCCCAGGATGTAGTAGTCACCTCCACCAAAATATTACGTAGATATTGAAGCAGATAGAATTGAACATACAATAAATGAGTACAGAGATTTATTAGCAGACTAATAACTGCTACACTTGGCTGAGAACTCTCACAGATTGAGAACAGAGCTTATATATTACATGAGATAATTCCGGAACACTGATCTGAAAACATAAAGAATTTTCTGGAAAACCTTATAGATTATAGAAGGTAACAGAAAAGAATTAAACAAAACATTAGTAATGTTTAAGGATTTATATATATATATATATATATATAACAAGATTTTTGAAACATTAGTTCACTTCTTATCACATTTAATTCAAGCTTACAAATGGCCCCAGAAAGGGAATGAAGTCTTTAATAATTCGATATAAAAACCAACGTTTTTAAAAACAACGTTTTTATATGGTGGCAAAGTTTATTAGAGAAAATTATTGAAATATTAGTTAAAACTGTTAGTTATTTTTAACTTTAAAATTTATTTAAAAAGAGACATTTTTGAGAGTATTAAAAAATTCATAATACTCATAAAATCAAAACATGCATTTGAAAGTTTGTATTCTATTAAAAAAAGAATGGGAACCAGAATTCAGAAAAAATTATTGTGATAAGACACGGCGCCAAATATTGCAAACTTTCTTTCTTGCGAATGATTACTGACAAAAAGTCAGCAACACTTACTATCTCGGAGATAGTAAAGGAGAGATAGTATCTCCCCTTTGTGAATACAAAAGGTTTACGATACTCATGCTGCGTGGGGAGTGCCCGGTGCTCCCAGAGGGGGAAAGAAATTTTTTCCTCAATCCTAAAAGCACCGAGAGAAAAGAATATTTTGACTTATTAAAAATATTGAAATATTAGTTAAAACTTGTCGCAAACGTCAAAATATTGCATTGTTAGGCGAGTACGAACGATTCCCAAAATTTCAAAGCTCTAGCTTGATGGGAAGTTGGTTAAATTAACGATCGAAAATTTGATGACACACACACACACACACTCACACACACACCAAGTGAAATTCAGAAAAACGTTGTAAAAAAGAAATACAATGAGCTTCCTTTACACAGTTTTTTACTGTTAATTTGCTTCATTAAAGCGTACCTTTAAAAAAAATTTGATCTAATAACATGCAAAATTCCTCCTAATATGCATTAGTTACTTTATACAGAAAATCTTAATTATCTTCTTACATGCTTTTTTATATTTATTTTTTAAGTTCCATTTGAATACAACATAATGAGATCAGCTATAAATTGAAAACTTTAAAACATATGATTCCCTTCTTTTACTCCAATTAACCTAGAAATAAAGGTCGCATCCATTATTTTTAGCAAATGCAGAAATAAAAGCAATCTCTTTCTTTACTTCTCTCTAAGCTGAAAGTAACTATAGCAAGCTATAACAGATTTATAAGAAATTCAGGTGGTTTTTTTAGAACAATGCTCTCATGTCGTTAAAAAATATTTTTTTAAAATTAATTTACCGATTTTAAAGAACAAAATATTATGAGAATTATTCTTCAGCTACAATAATTTATATATATATCATTATAAATGTGAATTGTCAGATTTGAGGCAGTTTTTAAAAATTGTAGACCAGTTCCAATCGACTTTGGGCAAAAAAAAAATCGTATTCAAAATAACATATATCGTATTCAAAACATGAAACGTTTGAAGTTTAGCAACCGTGCGACATCCTATCGCTGCAGTACACAGTTCCAGGAAGCAGCAGTAGAACTCACGCCTCCATGATATTGTTGCGTATTTGTTGGAGTGGGTTCAATTGGAGACGCGGGGGATATCAGTTAAGTGGCTTATGTAACAACTGCGAGCAGCTACACAGAGGAATATTCAAGAATACTACTTTTGAAACCTAAAAAAAAGATTTCGAAAGGATTTAGAAATTATAATGAAAAATAGAGATCAATTTAACAAAGTTTTCACATAAACTTTTTATGTTGCTAAACTTCGTGGCAATATTGAAACATTTTAAAAAAGAAATTAAAATTTTAAATAAGGGCCTTTTTCAAAATATTTTGTCTTTTGAACTAGAAGCCTTTATAAATTTAACGTCCAACAACCCAATTAAGTATCTTGATAAAAGAATCTGTATTTCGTATCTATTTTCACCCTTCGTTTAATTTCTTCGCTATTTGAGTACATTCAAATATAATGCTTGAAAGGTCAAAAAGTACACAGCTAGACATTAAAATTGCAACGCCAGGAAGAAATGATTTGACGAACTGCAAAATCACAAAAAAAAAGGTAGAACAGGTTAGGATATGCAACTGATTAATATTTCAGTGCATTTAGAAGAGAAAGAAAGGAGAAACATCTGAAACACTGCGTAAAAGAAAAGCTGTTTAGCGTATTTCTCATTCGGAAAACGCTTTGTAAGGTAGGAGTTAGCTCAGAATATCGTGTTATGCTTCGAATAAGAAGTAGAAATACTTATAAGCAAATTTTGGAATTCGATTGAGGTTGGATCGCTGCCTATCGAGATTATAGAATATCGTTTCGTGATATCACCTGTCGTATTAGTCGAAATCTAGCCACTGTCATGCGAATACGAATTCATTGGGTTGCTGAGGATCATACTGAACGTCATGCAGGATCTCCACACCCTCCTACGGACAACGTCCGAAAGAACAGACATAATGGGAGGTCGGCCCCGCTAAACTGTACAACCACATTATAGACCATTAAACAGGAAATCTGCTTGTTTTCAGCACTTTAAGTATCCGCTTGTACGGAGCGACGATGTTTACAACAGCTTGGACTAACAGACCATTACTTCGGCTTCCCTTGAGGATGCAGCATAGAGAGAGACGGCGACTCTGGTGAGCGAACCTCAAAGTTGGATACAGGAGAGGCATAATGTCTTTTCAGATGTGTCCCTGCTCTGCGTGCAGTATTCTGATGGCCGTATACGTATCTGGAGGCTCCGAGGAGGCCACTCGTCACCTGTTTGCATTCGATATCGGCATAGGAGCCTTGTACCTGGTGTGATGTTTTGGTCAACCATTGAGTACACCACACGTTCAACTCTAGTTCGGATCGACCGTAATTTGAAAGTGGACCCGTACATTTCTGACATCTTATGCCCAGTAGTTGTGATGTATCTTCGGGGCCTGCCGAACGTCATCTTCCTACAAGATAATTCAAGACCACATGGTGCACGTCGTTTCTGACCTTTCTTGATAAACAGGATAGTCGATTGTTGCCCTAGCTTGAATGGTTTCCAGATCTGTCACCCACTGCAAACATCTACTCATGGGTTGCTGATAGACTGACCCTCCTCCCCTCTCCAGGTTATTAAGGTTTTTGAAGTGTGGCATAGACTTAAAACTGTCTGAAATTAGTTGCCCGTCTCTGTCATCCAAGCCCAGATCGACTCCATACCTAACCGAGTAAGGGTCATCTTAGCTAACAAGGGTGACAGTTGTTTCTACTGAATTCGCACCCCTATAAATCCCAAACTGCTTGCAAATTTGATCATTTCGTCTTCCTGCTTCTGTTTACGTACAGTAAATAACTTTTTTGCATTTGCTTTTCTTCCACGTGTTGCAATTTTAATGGCCAATAGTGTAATTAGTAGGAATGCTGAACATGAGTTTCCATTACTTTTCAACAGAAAAGGTGCATAACTAATATCTGGTAATTTTAAGAATTAATAAAAATTCACGTTTTGAGTTTTTTTCATTTGTTTTGTATGATGGTGATTTTGATTTGTTTTGTATGACAGAATATGACGATTTTATGAATTTTTCCTTTTTTTTAAAAAAATTAAAAATGATGCATTCAATATTTGTAAGAAGTAAAAAGCTACATTTATTTATTTTTTTAAAAAAAGGCGCAAATTTTTTGCTAATTTTCGTCTAAATTGTTTATTTCTTATATGACCTACGTCATTTTTTTAAATAAATGATTAAGAAAAATTCTAGCTCACATAAATAATGTTTTTGGAAAAAATATTTTGTTGAAATCAGTTGGCTGTGCTAATGAAAATATTGCACAGCTAAAGCAATTTTAATAAATTATAATCTACGCAGTTGTAAACATCTCTATTACATAATTCTTTATTTTTTTTATAAACTTTTCTTATTTTACATTATGGGATATAAAATTAATATGTTTAAAATTTCCTGCAAAATAGTTATAGTTTGTTTAAACAGAGAATTAAACAATTTCCAAAAATATAATAATAGTATAGAAAATTATATCTATTTATTTGTTAGTGCATGCTTTTGAATAAAATTACTACATAATTGTTTTCCACCTATTGCACACACATACACACAATTTCCACTAATTCTTTATAAGTCTTTTCATTATGATTGTATTTAATCAAATATTTTATTTCATTAAATATTATAAACATTATAAATGAGTAACTTCGAAAAGGCTAGCGCACATACTTACAAGCACATTCTTATTTAAATATAAAATTAACTATTTAAAAAAAATTCTGATTTCTTTGTACATTAATGAATACAGTTGTTTTTGCATAGAATAATTTTAAAAAATACTCTTTCAGATATACAACTATTGAAATAATAAGTATTTCGAGTTCTGTATTTTACATAATGTGAATGGAAATGTTACACTTAGATTTCTTTCAATTTATCTCTCGAATTCAATTAATTTGCCTTATCAGTTGAAGAAAATTTAGAAGAATGTTCATTTAAATGATAAATTTCAATCACGGCCATATTTCTTACTAAATATGGCCGTGATTGATTTATTGAATGATTTAAGCATTTAGTTTATCTTTAGTGACATTTACATGTATGACGCAACCATGTAAATAAAATTAAAACTACGTATTTAAAAGTAAGAAGAAGAAATTTAGAAAACAGCAGTATTCAATTCGAAAAATTTCCTGGTATTTATTTTAATGTATTTTTTTATCGCAATAGAGACATGTTAGGCAAAAATATGTATTAAAAAACTTTTTCTAAAATAAGCTTATTATTACTTTTACAGAACGGTTTACAAATGAATATCAATAAAAAATCAGTGTTAAATGTGAAGCAAATAAGATTTTTAAAAAAATAAAAAGAGTTCGATTATATTTTTCGTTCTCTAATACTAAACATAGATGGTTTTAAGCATTTTAAATTTATTCTGCTAAGTTTAGTACAATTTATTTAAAAATGGGAGGATTATAAATTAATTGAAATAAGAGGTCCAAATAGAAAGAATTTCAACAGCGAAGATTTCTTATTATTGCCTTTGACATTTAAAAAATAGAAATAAATTAAACAACAAAAAATCGATCCGAAATAAAGGAAACGTAAAAGAAGAAAGAAATGGATTTTCAGTTTTGTCAACTAATAAATTTATTTCGAATAATACATTCTATCTAAATATATTTTCCTTATCTGTACTTCATTTTAGTTTAGATTATATCCTTCTTTGTTCTAAGCAAAATGTTGAAATCAATTACAGAAATTTAATAGAGATATAGAATTTCTTTATTCTTTCCAATAATTAAAAGTATGTTCTTCACCTGATATAAGATACAAAACATTCCTAAATCAGATATTTAAATTTAATAGAAAGAGAGTTGAAAATAGCTTCTTTTTAAAAAGTTAATCATTTCACCATTTTTCACTAAGAATTCATGAAAAAGTAAATGTATGCTATTTAGTATCTTCCTTTTATTTCAAATTTAACTCTGATGGCATAGCTTTTAGAAAAAAAAGTGTAACAAAGTATTAATAAAATGACTCAAGAATAACATTCTAAAAAATCAAACTTTTAGGTTTTATAATAAATTAATCGGAAGGTGCACAAAAGGTTAAAAAAAAAAGAGAATTACCAAATCAGACTTTCAGTGAAACTTTATTGAAGAAAATGTGGCTTTTATTTCAGAGAATTTTATTTGGTATTTCTACTCTTTATTTTTAGTCATATTTTGTATTATTACTCTAGCTCCACAAGAAAGTTACTATAATTGTCATTTTGGGAAAAGGTCAAGTGACTAATACTACACTTGAGCTAGTATCAAACTCTCCTAACTTCCACATCAAGTCGAGAGGGAAAGTTCAAAGTATAGTTTAATTTTATGTGCAACAATCTAGAGATCATTCCACATAATAAGCGGGTTTTTTTTATTATTAATTAAGCACTGAGCTCTAAATAAATTTCCCAACTATGAGATATGGTTGATTGAATCATTCATTTATAAATGTCGAATTTAGAAATAACGCGATGAATATTGACGACGAACCTTGTAATTTTGAACCTCGGTCAAATGACGAGGACGGCACCTGAGCTGGTACCATCACTTTAAATTCCTGTATTACTCCAAAGTTAGGCCTTGAAATCTCGACAGATTAATTTCGTGCTTTAGCCCCATTATAAGGCATCATGACACGAACCCACGATTCGATGGAAACTAAGCCGTCCCTTGAGCTTACGATCATGAGCACTGGACTTCCGAGGGGTGGTCTCGAGACAATTGGGAAACAATGAAAAATTTTCGGAAGAACAAAGAAAAAACTATTATAAGATATTTCTTTCTTGTATAAAGTGTACATTTTGGAATTTGAAAAATATTTATTTACAAATAGCTGTTAAAATACTTGAATGTTATTTCTCATCCTTTATATCACAAACAGTAATTTGATTATTAGCACTTAGTATTATAAAATACAAAAAGTAGTATTCCGATTATTGGAAAATTGAGAGTCTCGAGTTTTTCGGTTTTTATTTTGTTATGTTACAAAAACATTTTTGTATATATTTTTTGATACTTTGATCATTTTAATACATTTTATATAATATTTGAAATTAAAGAGAAAGGAAAAGGGATATAGATTCTAACTAGAGCCATATTCGCTTAATTGAAAATGACCCTCGAACAATTTTCAATTACTATATACTTCATTGTAGTCTACTTCTCAGAGTAAAATAGTATGCTTTTTCACAAGAATATGTTTTATTCTTAGATGTTTCGTTAAGAAGAATTACTATCACTATCAGGAGATGCAACAAAGACAGATAAAAAAAAAAGTTTTCTCAGTCACAATATTCTTTGAAAAGAGAGAATAAATATCTTTTATTTAAAATGTCTATCTTTCAATATTCTAATAGCCCAACTTTATCCCCTTCAAATCTGTACCGTGAGATCTGAGAAACGCCCAATATTTAACACTCTCGTAATCAATAATTAACTTCTTTGTTCTATAGTCACGGCAGGTGGTGTCGCTAACATTTCACCGAATGTGTGACGAAAGCAGCATTCCTCGCTGAGAAGACGACATCAGTCATCACACCTCCCGAGACCAGTCTCTTAGCTTCCATCTGTGTGAACCAATTGAAAACTCTTTCTTATACCATCACTACAAACAGTCTCAAGCAAATTCAAGCATTTTTGTACTATTCTGGACAATGATGCAAGCTTTACGCCATGTCCATGTTCACCAGATTATACCCATGTTGTGAACTAAGCCCAAAGATTTTAGAAAGATGGGAAGACTTTAGTAAAATAAAATTCTACGCTCTCCCAATCTGAATGAATAAGTTTTATATTGTGGAGTCAAAAAATTGTTCGATATTAGAACTATTATTTCATAAAAGGACACAGAACATTTTTATTATTAAATTTTGTTAATTTAAGGTCAAAGTGGAGTCCAGGAAAAACAATGAAATCTTGCTAAATGTAACAAACTGTGACTACATTTATAGAATATTTTCATTCTTTATTTAGTTTATAAAGATCATACCTCGAAAATATCATGTACGAAAATGTAACGATTTATAAAAGTATTCATAAAATAAGCTATTTATCTTTTCAGAAAAAACTTAATTGTTTTCTTACGTGTGTATGTATTTTTTTTCTTTCGAACGTTCCATTTAAATGTAACATTAAGCGATCAGTTAAATTTTTATTCTTGTTATTTCCCTTAAAAATGGCACGCAAGAAAAAAAGAAACAGCCTACATAATTTTTTCTGTGTTATTTAAAAGACTGTATCAAGCAATTATTAAAGGAAAAAAAGATTAAATGTTGCTTTTTTGGTATTGAATACTCATTCTTCTAAGAAAAAGTAATAAGAAAAAGTAATTTTCCGATTCCACAAGAAATAAGTGAATGACTTAGGGTGTTTTGAAGTTAATACCTGGATAAAAAAAATTCCATCTTTGATTAAAGGAATTAAATGTAATCCAATTCCTTTTTGAAATTGAGTTACGAGTTGCTGATTTTGTTTATAAAGCACCTAAATATTTGGAATTTATTAAGTCGTAGCAAAATTCGTAAGACTAATGACCTTTTTTTTCTTACAAAATGAATTATTTATATAAACTACAAAACTAAATATAGAAAGATACGACAACCATTTTTTAAAATCAAAATTTATATATAATAGTATGCATTATACGTTCGCTGCGTATGTTATGTAGTTTCAAAATATAATTTCATTTTCTTCTTCCACCCTGAAAACTTTTAAATGCTCAAATATGTAATTGTAATGTGTCTAAGGTAACTCTTCTAATTTATATTTTGAGGCACTTTCTCAGTAGTGTATCAATTGTGAGGCATTTCTTATTAACACATTACAATGGGGTTATCGGTACATAATGAGTATATTACAAGTGCAAAAAGTATTCAATCATACTACTAATGACGGATACAAAGTTACTAATAATACTGATAAGTAATACAACGATTTAGATACATTTCAAACGTTTTACATTAAAAGAAAAAAATATCTTGCTAATTTTAACTCAAATGTTTGCGAATAATTAAGCCATTACTTTAAGGGGACTTAGTACCTTTGTACCTTCAAAAATTCGATTTTTTAAATTTGTTTTCAAAAAATAGTGCTGAATGTTAGAAGCATTTTAAAGCAAACTGCGTCAAAATCCGACAATTATTACGCCCTGTGCAACAAAAAATGTAAATGTCTAAAGTGGCTTGTTCTATGTAATGCAATGTAAACAAACCTCTTTTTCTCAGTTTGTTATTTCTGTAATTTCCCACAGGATTAAAAAAAATGTTTTGCATGCAGAGCTTTAAAATTTTACATAAGTGTTGTACTTGTAGATCTTTATTCTGTGAACTTCAATTTTGTTAATAGGTTGATTAGATTTTATTTTATAATATGATACATGAAAAAAAAGTTACTAAATACAAACTTGATAACTTTTTTAATTTTTCAATTTTTTTAATGTAAGATAAATTTAAAATTTGAAGTTTACTGAATAAGGTCATTAATTATCTTTAATTTTTTATAAGAATTATGGTTCTACTGTACATCTTTCAAATTTTATCTTGAGGGTAACGTAAGGTAAGCTAATTTATTTTTTAAATTTTTGTACGCATATTTCATGTTGTATAAGAAAATATATTAATTTAATAGCAAAAATTTACCCAATATTTTAAACTATACACTTCATTACATAAACAGGCTAAGTTTCATATTGAAATGAGGAAAAATTGTTGATTTATAAAGAATCGAAAAAAGAGAGAGAGAGAGTTTGTCAAAATGTTCTACTTTTGATTTCGAAATGTACTAAGTCCCCTTAAAATCAAAAGTGCTAAAAGAAGTTTTAAGCCTTTTGTTAGGTTAAAATGTTAAATTTTTAAACGTTAAATTTAGAAATTATTACGTCATTTATAAGCAACATACAAAAATTTCATATCATAATAACATAAAAACATAACAACTGCATGAATATTCATTTTACAGAAAGTAATAGCTCCTAAAACTTTTAAAAATAATACAAATAGAAACTGTATTCTTAATAAAGTTGTCTTATGTATTTTCAAAGTTGTAGATCACAAGAGAGAGAGTTATTACTTGTATATTTTACAAAACATTAATTTATCCACTGCTCATGCAATAAATACATCTGTTAAATATTTTGTCCTATGGATATAAGTATCATGATTCATCAGAAAATAATTTAAGTGAATAGATTTTACATAGGCATAACAAGAACGTATTTCACTATTTTACGTGTTAAAGAGAATTTAAAAAACGAATTAGAAAATCCTTGCAACCGAAAAAGAAAAATATGAATATGTAAATTTTATATACAATTTCAAACTTAATAATTGCTAGCATTAATTTTTTTTTCTTTTTCTCAAAGTAATATTTATTAATCAAATACAATTTTTACTTATATGTTTTAATGTAAAATGAAATACAGAAAAAATATGCGTAAAATGTTAATTTTTAAAATTATATTTGAATAGAAATGATACAGTATAATCTGGCTCGAAAGTGTGCATGCATGAGTGGCAGGGGACGAAGCGATCGGTACGAGCTTATATTTCGCTGTATCAGCTGTCTGAATGTTCATGGTAGACACTCGTGGGTGGGTCGCGTATCTGATGGTTGATAACGATGATCTGGCGCTGTGACAGATGATCTAACAATCACTCTGTCCTCCAGATCAGCTATGACCCTAGGTCGACCGCTACCATCATGACGCTGAAGTCAGCCACTGCCCACCCATTTTTGAAAGCATCTTCTAATCACCGTGTCACTTTGATCCATATGATCAGCAATTCTCGGATTTGACCAACCTACCTCTTTAAATCCAATGATACGACCTCTTTTAAACTCTTACAGTTGCTCGTAATGAGCTCGAATCTTGCGGCAATGCATTTTTCCGGTCGTTAAAAGGTATCCTAAATCGCAGTGCATCAGAAAATTTGAGTATCTTTTGCTTCTTCTATACACCTGCTGAGTGCGCAGGTCCGATTCGCTGTAGCTCCCGCTATTCATTAATTGGTCACCAAATTTAAATAATTTGCATGCTCGGACCAAATGTCTTCGCATGCGAAATTTCATTACAATCGGGCAACTCCTTCTTGGTGAGTAGTTTTATTTATTTATTTATTTTTTTTTTTTTCTTTTTTGTAATTAGCAGAAAGCTTTGACCATGGGCTTGCATCTCCAAAAAACTGTTACTGTAAGTGAATTTCAACAGCTTAAGTTGTCACAGTTGTCTCTCCATGAGAAAGTTGCAGTTGAGAAAAAGTCGATTAGTGCCTGATATTTTACTATCTCAACCAGGCATAAGCAACAACAAGATATAATAATATATTAGTAACTATAATTCTTAATGGTATTAACAGAAATGTTGGCTTTGCGGCTGTGAAGGAAAAAATGCACTGTTTAGCTTCCCGTGTTTGTTGCTTAAAGGTAATGTAACATGGAAAAAGGATGGTTTTAGAAATATAAACATAATGAAAGAAAAAATTAAAAAACACTAGACGTTTAAACACCAGATTTTAAATGAAAGAAGTGCATTGACGAAGTAGTTTCGCTATCACTTTTTGGAGACCGTATTAAAGAGAAAGTCTCAGTGAAGCATACAGACTTTCACAATCAATGAGCATAATATAAGGGTTAAAACAAACTATGAAATATATATTTTGTCCAAAATAATAGACTGCATTATCTTTTGTAGAAACTTTGAGCTCTCTCACGTGGACATGATGAAACAATACTGTTCAATAAATCCAGGGGTATTTCAAGGATTTTGCATTTAAATTAGATTCAGATTTGAAGCATCATTGAAACTTGTGCAGTTTTTAAAGGTATTTCTATGACCATTCAGAAATAAAATATTTGACAGCGTGCAACAAATGAGCAATGAGGAGAGTATAAAAAGCTTTCTTAGAAGCCATTGTGGCCAGTGACACAGCAAATGATCCTTATTCTACGGTACTTATTGAAAGGAGAAATATTTGAGCATTTTGGTGATTCTTTATTCCAGAAACATCAAATTACAGAGGGCATATTAAAGCGTATTTTAGAATAATTGGATATAATCCTTCAAGGAAATGGTCCCAAACTGATAGCTCAGACATTTGATGATGCGAACATCATGAATGGCAAAAGAGCAGGAGTTCAAATAAAAATAAAAGCAGTTGTAGTAATGCACATTTCATTCCCTGTTATGTACAGAAACTGAATTTAATAATGAGAAATGCAGCAAGTATTTCTATTAAACGAAAGAATATTTTTCTAATATTCCAGCTATTCCAAATTCTTCTCAAGATCACCGCAACGTATGTCCATTCACAAGAAGTATATGGAAGTCAACATTCAACGTTCATCTTCTGCAAGATGGAACTTCAATAAATGGACCATAAGCAAAGTTCATGAAAATGTACAGCCTTTAAGATACTGTCTTACAGAAATTCAATCGATATCAAATGCAGATCAAACCATTACAGAAACAAAAGGAAAATTAATATATCTAAATGAGGATAATTTCAAATTTTAATTAGAGTCTTTTTTTCGTCAGAATTATGCCTCTTGTTGAAATAATTTACAACTAAATACAATTTCGGGTATTTGGTATGTTTAATGTTAATGATTATGTAACAAAAAGTTTTCAAAAGTGTTTTTTTACAATTGAGAGACTCAAAGTATTATTAAAATCCTTCAGACAATGGTGGCAGAAGCTAAGGAAGTGTGTGACTGTGTATGTATTGGTATAATGGACAGATATTATTCCACTAAACATTTAGTAGCAGCCAAATCGCTTAACCAGAAATGCTTCTCTAGTTTTAAGAATGATCATCCCATGGAAGAGATAGTACTGATCACTGATATCCCATGATTGACAAAGAAAAGTTTGAAATTGAACTAAAAGTATTCTATTGTTAATCTGATATTCATGAATATTGAAAAATGATTGAGTTGCTGAGATTTATCTTGGTAAATAATCTAGTAGATCTGATAAAAGTCCTTTTGACAAATATCATGATTACATCAGAGACAGAAAGCTGCTTTTCAACATTGAAAAAGAATAAAAACTCTTCTAAGAAGCACTATGAATTTCGAAAGACTAAATACTCTTGAAGTACTTTCAATAAAGAAAAATTTCCTCATTTGGCATCCACAGATCAAGGAAAAAATTATTACTTTTAGGATTTGTTCTTTTAGGATTTTATCAAGTTTTTGAATAATTTTTCGTTTTATACTTGCTTGTTTCATTAAGCACAATTTTAAGACAAAGGTTAAAAAATTTCAGCTGCAGCTCTCCCCCCCCCCCCAATTTTTACTGAGAGTCACCACAGGTTTCGAACATATCCATAAAGAGAAAGAGAGGTTGACTGCTTAGACAAACCTTAAGGCAAAGTTGTCACACAATGGCAATACTAAACCATCAATACTTGTGGCACATTCACTGGAAGTGAAAGAAACATGAGAGAACACGTCTGCTTTAGTAACGGAAATGCATTACACCAAGTTCAACTGACATTGTGTGGAAATTTGAAAATCATACGATTAGAACTTGAATTTCAGAATGGATTTGAAAAATATTGTAGTTTTCTATATCTTTGGGACAGTAGAGGTCAAGCACTCTTTTGTTAAAGACTGACATCCAAAAGAAAATCTTAAGCCTGGCCTCGTAATATGAAA
Organism: Nephila pilipes; assembly: GCA_019974015.1. NCBI lineage: Eukaryota > Metazoa > Arthropoda > Arachnida > Araneae > Nephilidae > Nephila > Nephila pilipes. Next base: position 85,357 of record BMAW01057428.1, on the reverse strand, counting down.
TAAATCCCTCTGATAGATGGAAAATATTTCTTTCTCCTTTGCATATAAAGTTGGGCCTACTTAAAAATTTCGTTAAATCTATGGATTCAATGATGCATATTCATTGATGAAAATGTCAAAGAAAAATTAAATATTCTAAATATTATATTTGTTAGTATTTGTTTCAATAGCTCATGATTTTCTGGATAATACTATAATCCATGTTTTGATTTTATTAGTCACAGATAAATAGTTTTATTAGCATTTTCATTGTTACACTATCAAATTCAATGTACAACTTTGTCAAATTTTAAAAGTGTATAAACATAAAATAAATACATGCAAATAATTTTATTTGTAATGAAACTCGAAATACAGATAATATTTACTCAATATCATTACGTTTTGAAATCCTATTTTGAATTTTGTTTAAATTTCACAGAATTTTCATGACAAAATTTCACGTAAAAGTATTTTATTTCCTTTGTTTAATGCTTCTTTTTCAGATAAAAACTTATATGCTGATTCAGAGTTGACACTTTCACAAAAAAATGGTAGGGGTATGACCTTTTCATGTTCAACCCTGTTGATTTAGTAAGAAATGACAAAATAAATTTTATGTCAGAAAAAATGTTAAATTTTTTTGCCTAATGTAATCAGAGGTAATATCAGAGAACTTTCGATTATAAATACGTAATTTAAACAAAATGTTTAGTTTCAGTCATATTTTCATCGATCGAATAAAATGTAAAAGTAAATTTAATTACATTTACATACTGCAATATACGTATATAATGATGCATCATTTTTAACTATAAAGATTATACACAGTAGAAAACAAACACGTACATTTAATTTATTCTTAAAGTTAAGTTTGCCAAAAACCTTTTTTCTATTATCAATTGTATGATATCACTTCAAAGAAGTCTTATATATGTCTATCCAAGTACTCAATTTTTTTTTATATTATTCATACTTCTATTTGTGTTATTCGCAATGAAAATAATAAATTTCATTTGAAATACTAACAAATGTTCACTTGTGTTTTGGGACATTTAATGTATAATAAAACAATTCATTCCGTGATTATTTCAGATTTATATAATATATTTTTATTTACATTAACACAAGAACAAAAATTTGATTTATAGTACTTGGGGGAGATTTTGCTTGTCCTTAAGATATTCAACACGAATTTAAGGCCTTTAAACTTTTAGAATTTAGGTTCTATAAAATTCTAAATAATATAAAAATTACTCTATATTTTTTTGCTCTATATTATTATACAACTCAAAATAAAGCACTAGCTTACCATGAAGAAAAAACTTTAATTAAACTTAGTTAAACTAGATTTTTTATTTACTTTTTTAAGAAGTCAAAAAAAATTCTACGAACAATGAGAGCAGGAAATAAATATTAAGACATTTGTATTTCCTTAAGAAACTAAATAAATGCGATAAATGAATCAGCAATGTACAATTATGTGTCAAAATGGATATAATGTATCAAATGTGCATAAACATATCAAACAATGTACATAAACGTATCAAACGACGTACATAAACGTATCAAACAACGTACATCAAATATAAATTTGAATTTAATTTTTTTTTAATTTGTCTTTCCAGTTCAAATTTTTTGTAGAAAATTACGTTTTACTGCTTTAAAAGGAAAAAAAATCAGAATTCAAATTTACCTAGGCAATAAAATAGAATGACAAAATTAATTCAACATAATTACTCGTGAAAAGTAACCTTAATTCAAGCCAAATTTCTCAGAAACTAATTATTTCTCTAAGCTTAACGCAGTATGTTTTAAGCAAGCTGCAAAGCGTAATGTTATTAAAGGACAGTGAAAAATTCCGATACAATTCTTTTCATCCTTGAGCGCCTTTTCAACTAATCTAAATATTCATTCTTCCTCTTCAAAGAAGACTTAATTAGAGAGAATAAATTTAACTAAAAATACTAATTGAGAAAAGAGGATAGTTACAAAGTATATACGCGGGTATACTGATCAAAATTTTCAAATCACTTTAGTTGAAACTAAGATTTAAGTTTCACATAAAAAGAATATTATTTCTATGGCTCCTTTTCAGCCCTCAATCCAAGTTCAGTTCAGCTTAATGTTTAACATTTTAAATTTTTCTTTCAAAAATACTGTCAAAATTATCTGAAAAAATTTGTAGTTTTAAAAGCAAATTTCTTTAATAATTAAAACTTCTTCTGAATATCATGCATAAAAAGTAATGATTTAAAAGTTACTGGAAATATACTAAATTTTATATAATATTAATAATTAGATTTTAAATATATATGTTCATTAAATTAAACTTATAAATGAACTCATATTTATCTGATTCGTAGATAAAAGATAATAAATCCTGTTTTCACATAAATAAAAGAAATGATAGCTCTAAAATGGACAATACATTTTTTTTTAAAAAAAATTAAGAATAATGAAATGAGTATAATTATTTGAATATACAAACAGTTTTCTTCTTCATTTTTTAGAGAAATGTATGTTTTTATGTAACGCCATGTTTGCTCAATGGCCCTGTTAATGATGTTCGTGACTGGCGATGTTCCTTTCCCTGTCGCGGTTTCGAGTACTACATTTACTAAGACCCTTTGCACATTTATAGATTGATTATTTATTAATGTTGCCCTTAAAGAAGCACGTGGACTATTGGTTATGGACCTCGTAGTTCCGAACTTCGGTCAAGTGACAACACCTGAGCATCCCCCCCCCCCATTCTTCAAGGATGTACACCACACTAAGCGAAAAACTTTAGAGCCTCGACCAAATAAATGTACGCCAGCTCAGGTACACGACGCTTGTTAGCTCTATTAAAATGATTGTTTCTTTAATTCGCACTTAGAAGTAACACGAGAGCTATTGGTGACGGACGTGATGATTTTGAGTCTCGATCAAGTGACGGGTCGCTTAAGCTAAGTGATCATGGTCGTGAGATCATGTCCAGCTAACTTTCCACGTTCGTAACTTCGTACGTTCGATACCACCGAATACTCATTTTATAGCGAGCCTGATACACGTCAAATGTATCGATGCTCAATGTCCACACGTTGGGATGATGTGGAAGTTTGGAGAACGGAAGGTCAGCTTAGGTGTTATCAGTAATCCAAGTTTAACAGAAAAATTGTTTTTTTTTCCTACAAGATTTTATTCAGTAATCAATGTTTTGAAATATTTTTGCATAAAGAAACTTAGAAAGTTTTTTTTTTTCTTTCTTTCGAAATTTTCGGCATTGTCAAGAAAGTACGATAGTAATTTTATATTTCCTATTATATCTTCCAGAGATATTTTGCAAACGCCAATTTAATTTAACAAAACAAAAATAATATAATAAAATAAATAGGCATTTTTAAAGACCCATTGTAAGAAAAGGCACCCAAAATAGGTTTTTAATTATTTTAAGGTGGTTTTGAATTATTAAATTTAGTTAAGCTCTCTTTCTCTCTCTGTAATAAACAAATAAACAAATTTCAATGGTTTTCCTTGTTTGTTTGCGTTAAGACATATCAAAAAGCTATACATTTATTTACTGATTCAAGCAGAGAAAATAATATCTTCAGCCCATTTTGTTTTAGATTAATTTTAAAAGACAAAATATCATTAATCATTGAAAAATATTCGAATTTCTCAACAAATTAAAATAAACTTGGAGTAAATTATTTAAAAATCTATTAGTGATGAAAACTATTATTTATATTTTAATTTTTTTTTTCTAAACTTTCTCAAACATTTTGCGATACTTTTCATTTATGGAAGGAGAAAAATTATTATTTACAATTGGTTAGCTTCAAAATCAACTTATAATTAATCAGACATATTTCATTGGGTGTTTGTTTCCATCCAAGAATTTAGTCTCGTTATTGCATAAAAATAAAATTCTAAGAAGTAGGTAGCTGAATAAAGCGTCATTTTTCGAACAAAAATTATTAGAAAGTATAATAAAGTAAGATTAAAAACCGTTATCCATAAAAAGAAATCAAGATAATTGCACAAATTTCCTTGATTTAACAAAAAGATGTTGAATTATTTTATTCTTTCAAACAAAACATAAAATTTGATATTAAAAATGCCGTCTTAAAAATGAAGATCGTTTATTATATTAGAGCTAAAATTTCGTATGGAAAGCTTTTAATCCACACTTTCTTGGAAAGTAGCCATTTTGTGACTTTAATCTGTGCATTAGTGGAAAAGGAGAATGCTAAACAAAGAAAAAAGAGAGACAAATGGAAATCCGATGCAGATGAACAGATTACAATTTACAATAGGAAAACAATTACTTCACCTCATTTAACTCAGTTAAATTCCAAATTCTGCTGCAATCTGTCTTTAGAAAAGGCATGGAGATTTAATATCCATTTATTGTGTAAACTATCCAAGCTTTCCTATAAGTCAATGGATACCATATTTAGAGCCAAGATTTACATTGCACGAATAAATATTATTCTTTCAGTTTTTCATTTAATGCATTATTAATGTTAAAAGCGAATAAGAATAATAAATCATAATGAAAAACAAATACAGAAAATATGTTTAAACTGTATATTATAAATTCAAAGTAGATCTCATCATTTCAATTTGCTTATCATCCTGTTTTAAGGGAAAATGTAAACTAAATGTTAACTTCAAAATAGCAACATAGAAATAAATTAGGAATCACCAATTAATTAGTTTCAAAATCCAGTTTTAATTTTTATCATTCTTTTTAATTTGCTTGTCATCCTGTAATATTGAAAAATAAAAAACCTCAAAAATAGCAACATAATAATAAAATAAGGATCAATAATAAGGTAGTTTCAAAATCATATTTTAATTTTCGCTTAAAAGTTAATATGTTTTTTGCTTTTTAAAGTTGTTCGTTTATTTATATTTGTAAACAAATAAGATGGTTTCATATTGACTAAAACGCTTGGTTCACTTATAATTGGAACTGATTTCAAATCTTGATTTAACAGTTTTGGGTTATGTTTCTCCTTAGACTAACTGAAAGTAAGATAAAAAGAATTTTACTTTATGGTTAATTTTGTTTTTAATAATTTTGGGAGAATAAACTTTTACTTGCATTTCAATATAAATTGTATATTTTTACATTTAGTTAAATAGATTGAAATCGAAAAAAAGTAATATTTCCTGCTAATAGATCTTTAATTTATTTCCTTAAATTGATTATAAATTATATTTAATCTAAATTATTTGTTCTAAAATATTGATTACAATTACAAAGTTCCATCGATATGATAAAACAAATTAATTACATAACCATATCTCATGATCTTACACTAAGATTTGCAGAACTAATAAGCCGATTCATCTGTCAAAATTAAAACATTATTCAATTTCTATACATAGAAATTTATGAATGTGATTAAAAAAAACTTAAAAGCTTCTATAAATGTATTTAATTTTTAAAATTTAAAATTTAAGTTTAATTTTCATTCGTATTGAATAATATAAAGAAACATACTAGCTAATTCTGGTATATTCTTACCAGAATAAAATATGAATCCCCATCACGTATAGAATACTTATTTTAACGTTCAGCTTAAGGTTTTATAACACACAACTCATGTGTTTATATCTAAAAGATCAAGTTGTATCTTTGTCATGCAAATCATCAAGCACAGAATTATGCTTTTCCATCTATGAAACTTGCATAAACAAAAGATGAAATTTATACAAAAGTTGTTGAAATCATTCCTCAATACAAGACAATCATTGAAATTTTTTAATATATTTACTTTCATACGAAAAAGTTCCTAAAACATTTAACAGCAAATTTAAAGCATATTTAGTGGGAACATATTGGCACCAAATCAGATAAATTAATGTAATAAATAAAATTTAATTAAATTGTAATTTATAATTAAATATAAAATTAGTTTTCAATTTAAGTTAATTTAGGTAATAAATTAAATTCAGCTACTGCAAGACAAAACGTATTTTCTGAGAAATGAGTGATAAGTGATTATTCTTTAACATCGTTCTTATAAGAAACATTAGGGCTATTGGCGACGAACCTTGGTCAAGCGGCGAGAACAAAACGCTTGATCTAGTACCCTACTCTAAACTTTCTCACCTTCCTTAAGTAAAGACTTTCAGGCGCTGCAAATTTAGCGTCCATTAACTCTACTACACGACGCATCTTTCGCGAAATCAGGACTCGAACCCACGACTCGACAGAAATTGTAAGCATTAAAGAACAAGATATATTTTATCAAATATGTGTGTCTTAGGTTTTCAAGAATACTGTATAACTTTGCTATTTTTTAATAAATTCACATTTAAAAAATTATTTTCCGATGTTTGTCTCATTAAATGTTTACTATGCAAAATTTTTATTCGGGTTACAATAACAGGTTATCAAAGCAATAGCCACGATAATTCTTAAAAAAATAGAATAACTGTAATTTTTCCACTTTCTTTTTTAAGGCCTTTTGTAAGGAATAAAAATTACAAAATAATGAAATGTTAATCATTTTCAACACATGCCGTGTCATACTCAAATAATCACACAAAATATCTGCTAGGAATTAATTTGATAGAGATTTAGCACATAAAATGTGAAACTTGATATATAAATAGCGTCAACTTAATTGCTAAACAAGTCAAAAACATTTCATTGTAAAAAATATAATTGTTAAAAAAGTAACAGGGAAGTCTTATTAGTTGCAACATTTATACATTTTTTTCTATTTTTATAACATTTTAATTAGCTGTTTATTTTCATTAGCTGTTTCATTCAATTTACTTACGCATTTTATTCTTAATATTTTTATTCCTTATAATAATATCGAAAAATGTAGCTTTTATTTAAATCAATTATTTCATTTACAATTTAATTTAAATGGCGTTTATTAAAAAAAAGACAAGAAACACAGAAAATCGCGAAATGATTTCAGAAAGATATTCAATAGAAAACTAACTATGAATGCAGAAGTAAATACAAAACAAAATGAAATTAAGTGTTGAAACTAAACAATAAGAAACAATTTAGAGGTTAAATATAAAAGAACAGTTAAAAAGAATACATTAATTTGGAAGCGAAAAAATATGAAAGTTAAAATACTTAATCCATGTTTATTTTACGCTTCACATTTTCAAACAGCAGTAAAAATAATTAAGGCTAAGTCAAAATAAAAGCTAATGAAAGAAAAAGTATGAAAGGCTCTCAATATTTATGTAGTTTTATAATTTAATTTAATAAAAAGATAACAATATAGATTACAGATTAAATTTGGTATAAAATATTTAGTAAAAAAAAAAGCTCTTATTTTTGAACTCGAATGTGGTATGCATAAAAGTAAACATGAAATTAAGAATATTTAAAATTCTCTTTTTCTGCCACTAATTTTTCACTTAATATAAATATAATAAATTATAATATATGTAATATATTATGAAAAAATATGATTGTGGGACATTAATTACTACTTTCATGTGCGTTAACATACACCAACACAAGTTAATTATAATGTACCTTTTAATAAGACTTTTTTATATGCTTATGAACGTCGCTGTTATTATTTAGATAGCTATTATATCTTTAATCTCTTAATTATTCTTGCACTTTGCTGCGATAGAAATTAAATCTATTTAACTTCATTCGCTGAACAAGGGTTGGAAGGCCAATTTCAAAGGAAATGCTTTCAACATCATTGAATAAGCTAAACGTCAATTATTTAAAATCCTCTTTTATGTTGAAGATTATAAGGAAAATTGATTTTAAAGAGGATTGTTGTGTCATCTCACTCTTAATTTTAAACAAATTACATGCAAAATTATGTATTCCTGCTCGTAATACAATCCTGTATCAGCTTCAGCTGGAGTCCATTTTAATCCATATCCAGATGCCAAAAAAACGTAAAACAGGCAGAGAAATAATCGTAATCCTTCTAAAAATGCACCAACAATACAAGTATAATATTTTATGAATTATTGAAAAGTAAACAAATAAAATTACATGACAATTCAATAATATTGCAAGACTCTGTGTTCGGTCATATTGTTACAGGTTCCATTCAAAACGAACAATCAAACTATTATTATTGCAATTTCCTCCAAGAACAGGTTGATAGCAGTTTACAAAAATTTTGGGAACTAGAATCGTTAGGCAATAAAGACAAACTGAACTGTGATCAAGATGATTAAGCCATGCAATATTTTAAAACTTCAGTACGTTTCAATAGTGTCCGTTATGAAGTTGGTTATCCTTGGAAAAGGGAGGGATAAACAAGAGTTAAAAGACAATTTTTCCGTAGCAGAAAAGCGTGCTAAATCTTTAACAAGAAAATTCATTCGTGACCCAACTTTGTTCACTTAATATTCTGAAATTTTGAACGAATATGAATCGCAAGGAATAATCGGAAAGGTTCTACAAACAGAAAAGCCAACTGATAGAGCAGTATTCTATTTACCACACCAAGCTGTCGTCCGTCAAGAAAGCTTAACTACAAAGATGCGCATTGTTTTCGATGCTACTTTCCATGAAGATGAACAATTAGCTCTTAATGACTGTATATGGCCAGGAGTGAATTTAAATCCAAACATATTCCATCTGATCATTTCTTTTCGCTTGAACAAGATTGCTATTATCGCAGATATAGAACGGGCATTCTTTCAAATTCATTGCGTGACGAGGACAGAGATGCAGTTAGATTTCTGTTTCCAGAACTTAGTTCAAATCAAATTGAGCCCTATAAGTTTCAAGTTTAGATTTAAACGTGTGATGTTTGGAGTGAACGTGAGTCCTTTCTTACTCTCCTCAACGATTAAGCATCACATCGAGAAATATCGTGAACAGTATCCAGCAGCAACTGAAATGCTTGTCTCTACTTTGATGATGTAATTAGTGGTGCTGATGACATCTCCCAATCATGTAATTAGTGGTGCTGATGATAAAAATATCAAAAGATTCTGATACCATCATGAAAAATGCGAGCATGAAATTACGCAAATGGAATTTAAATGATCAAACCTTAATGAAAACGTGGGAATACGAAGGTCTTGAGGCACATCCTCATCAACCGGAAAACAATTCTCGAGTTCAACCATCAAAAGTTTTAGGAATATCATGGAATGTCATCCACGACTGTTTCACAATTGATGTGAAAGGACTGCTAGAATTGGATACATCAAAACCTATCACAAAAAGAATTGTACTACAATCAGCTGATAAAATATATGATCCAGTTAGATTTTTATCGCCTTACACAATTAAGCTCAAATGCTTATTACAAGAACTTTGGTTAGGAATGTTAGCCTGGGGTGACGAGCTACCACCAGATATTTATGCAACATGGTCAAAATGGTGGTCAGAACTTCCTCTTTTGTCAAAACTAAAGATTCACGTGTTTCTCGATACCAATGCTGGAAATTCTCGTGAAGTCCAAATCCATACTTTCCCTGATGATATCAAAGAACATACGGAACCGCCACCTTCTTGAGAGTTAAGCACAAGGACAGAATCAGCGTTGATCTTGTAACATCTAAAATCCGTGTTGCATGTCTGAAAAAAAGTTATCCCTGCCCAGATTAGAAATGATGAGCGCTCTACTAGTTGTAGGCTTAACAATGGAAATTAAGAAAATAATAGATCATAAATGTCCAACTACAGTCTTTTTCTGGACAGATTCTCAGATCACTTTATATTGGATCAAAGGTCCCAGCTATAAATGAAAACCCTTTGTTGCGAACATAGTTCGGGAAATCCAATCTTTCACCGATCTGAATTCGTGGTTCATTCAAGGACAAACCCGCGGATCTCCTTACAAGAGGAATCACCAACCAACTCTGGAACCAACTCACTCAACCAAAGTGCTGGAATGGGCCTTCGTTTCTGAGTCAAACCAACTTCCTGACCAATGGACTAGATGAAGCGATCCCATAAAGATGGTATTCAACAAAAATGAAATAGAACTCAAACCCAGAAAATATTTTTTCCTTGATAGTGACAATGACTCAAAATGATTTCTTTGAGAACCTAATTAATATTTCAAATAGCTATGTAAAATTAATTCGAGTTATAAGTTTTCTTTACAGGTTCATACATAGCTGCAAAACCAGAAATGCAAATATAAGAGGACCCGTTACTTCACAAGAGGTAAGTTATGCTGAAAATTGGCTGATCCGCTTATTACTTGAAAAAGTGTTCCCCGAACAAATGCGTAAATTGTTGGAAGGTGAGCCTATTTCTTTAAGAAGTAAGTTAACTCTCCTTAATGTCTTTCTTGATTGAGAGTAATGTTATTAGAGTTTGAGGTAGACTTGCAAATTCAAATTTAAACTAGAAGGCTAAATTCCCAATGATTTTACAGAGTAAACATGTTTTAACTCACATTATATTGTGCTATTATCATAAAAAATATTTGCATGCAATACCCTACTCACTTTTAAATCTTGTATTCAGAAATTCTGGCAGCTCATTTGCAGAAATAATTTCGTAGAATTATTCATGAATGTGTAATTTGATTCAAAACTAAGCTTATCACATCAAATCAAAATATGGCTAAACTACCAAGAGATCATGTAATTCTGAACTACCCCTTTAATGTCACGGGCCTTGATTTTGTAGGCCCATTCCTTATAAAGTTTAAAAATCAGAGAAAAGGAGCACTAAATAAAATTTATAGGGTAATATATGTATGTTTCAAAGGTTATACATTTAGATTTCGTGACTGATCTCACATCCCAAGCATTCATGGCAAGTTTGAAACGTTTTTTTGGTAGGAGAGCAAAGTACACAAAAATCATCACTGACAAAGGTAAAACATCTGTTGGTGCAAACGCCGAAAATAAAAAAAATTGTTCAAAATAGTTAAATCGCCTGATCAAACATTAGCTGATTTTGTGACTAATGAATCCATGGAGTGGAACTTTATGCCACCAAAGTCCCCTAATTGTGGCCCTCTACAATTAGAGGACTAAGGGAAGTAGGAATAAAATCCTTTCAATTCCACTTAAAAAGAGTTGTAGGGAATGCACATTTAACTCTCGAAGAGTTCATTACCGTTCTTTGTGAAATTGAGGAAGTGCTAAATTCCCGACCACTCACTCCTTTGACATCAAATTTCGATGATTGCGAAACACTGACCCCCGCACACTTCTTAGTAGATAGACCCCTAATATCTATAGTTGAGCCCCAATGAACTAATATAAACTAGAATATGTTGTCGAGACGGGAAAAAAATAAAAAATAAATTACCCAACACATTTATAAACTTTGGATTACTAAATAATTTGCGAAAACATCACAAAGGGAAATTTAACAAAAATAATGTTTCTGTCGGATCCTTCGTATTGATAAAAGATGAAAACCTTCCCGTTTCGAATTGGAGTACGGGTGGAATAACAGAAATATAACCCAACACAGATGGTAAGGTCAGAGTTGTAAACATGCGTGTGCCAAACGGAAATATATTGAAGAGCACAATAAAAAATCTTTGTATATTACAAGTATAAAATTTTGTATTAAGTAATTATTTTTTGTGTATTTTATATCTAAGCATTACAAACATGTTATGTATTTGTATTGAAGTTTCATTTCAATGGCGGGGACTGCTAGTTAGATTGCTGGAAAAAAAATTTCTTTTCCCACTTTATATTGCGTTTCTGCCATATGTATATACATATTTATATTAATTGTATTTATTTAATAAAAAGTTACTAAAATAAAATTTGTCTTTGTTGACTTAAGTAGGAATTGACTTAAATTTTTTTTTTATATTACTTGTTTTTGTTTTATTTCTCTTTAATTGTACGTAACTAAACGCTTCGTCACTGACGGTATTTATTCTTTAATTTATATCCTGCTAATCTTCTTATCAAATATAAATAATACCATGTTTTAATAATCTTACATAAGAAAATTTTTTTTCTCCCATATAAAACTAAAATTAATTATTTGAAAATAAAATTAAAAAAATTATGCATCGACGAGATTCGATCCGAAGGCATGAAGATTCTACGCAGACGCTCTACCAAATTTGCCATTGCAAGACAAATGACATAGTAGAAGCATTGGCTTGTTTCTTAATTCATCCGGTAAATTAAATGGTTGGAATGCAGTTCATACCAACCACCCTTGGCAACAGGAATTATTTGGCGGTATTTTGTCAAATGTGACTACCCTGGTACCCTTTGCGGACTTAACGTTAAGTTTTGCAATTTTTGAAATTGTTCCAAGCTGTTTGGCTAGGGTGCATTTTCACCAATCAAATTTAATTAAATGAATTAATATTTGAAAAAATTGTATTAACATCAAGTGTCATCCACTACAAGCTTAAAAATTGTATTTGAATTTGAGTGAATAAATAAAAAAGTATTTTATTAAAGATTGGAAATATGAACAAGATAAATATAGAGAGAGTGTGAGAATAGTAGGAATTTAAAAAAATATAAAAACATGTTTTACATATATATTAATTATCACACACAGATTTTCTTTATATGTATTATTTTTGCATAAATCACTGAAAACATCATTTGTTTAAACGTAAAGATTCTTGAAAATATGTATAGTAATTTTTTTATCTCTACTGTTGATTAAATTCACATTTAAAAACTTAAACAATGAAACGTAAAATTTAATTTGAGAAATAATCTAGATGACTTTTGTTTTTCAAGTATTTACAATACTTTTTAAAGAATAATTAAGGTTAAATGCATATATATAGTAATTTAATTATCAGGAAATGTTATCGTATGTATTTCCTTTATTTTTTTAAAATTGTTTCTGTTGAATTTTTAAATTAAATGTCTTTTAAACTCTTTCAACATAAATAACATAAAACAAGTTCTTTATTTAACTTTGAACAGCTAAAATATAATAGGCTAAATTTTAATATTATCTTATTATAAAATTCTTTATATCCTTCAGTAAATAAATTTTAAAATATCCGCTACAAAAATTCTTAATGTGTCACTTATTCATTTCGTATTAGATCGTCTTTCAAATTATGTGTCATCCTTCAAAATTTATTTTCTTTTGAATTAATATGAAAGAAAAAATTACATAAAAAAATCACTCATATCACAATCTTTTACGCGCTGTGATAATCATTTCCTTTACATCTATGCCAAAGAAATAAAACTCGCTTCAAAATTGAACTATCCCTATTTTTCTATTTTCTTAAGAGTAATTTTTTTTTTATCAAAGCGAGACCATTTATCCATTAAAACATTTCAAACCCAAACCATCATATTGGGTTTCAGAGTGTATTCATTCACAAATAACTACCCTTAACCATAGATGATTGATAGACAGATGAAAAGAGATCTATTGAATTATATGAATAAGAACTCAAAGATCGGTATTTGTATTTTGAAAGAAACTTTTGAACAATAAAGTTTGAAAAAAAAAAACCTCAATCATAAAAGTTTGAGCAAAATAAAATTAAAAATAAATACTTTCGCCTTTTTCATGTAATTTGTATTTTATTAATATTTGGAGAAAAATATTCTTAGAAAATATCGATAAATTTTGATATACTTTTTAGTAAAGGATGGTAATTTTGAAAGCAAAATGCATCTTAAATATTCCTGTTACATCTAATTTCATTTATACATGTATAGCCATCATAAAATGGTTTAACCTTAATAATCTTCACAAATTTCATCGCATCAAGACAAAAACAATATTAATGTTAATGGCTCAAAGAGAGACAAATTATGTTGTAAATGTATTAATCGAATTAACATTTATAATTAACTTTTAAAACAGGAGTTTTTTAATTATAGAATCAGTCTTTTTCATGTAATTCTTTTCGCCTTTTAAAATTAATCTCAATTTCAAATTTCGTGAAATTCTTCCTGAAAGTTTCTGAGTTACAAAAGCTTAAAAATAGATTACCTTGCTTCAAATTAATGTCTCAAGCATTTAGCAAAAAAGTTTTTTTTTACTCGGTACTTTTCAAAGTTTTTGTATGAAAAGATAAATTTTTCCATTTCAAAGAATATAAAAAAAAATTAAAAATGCAATACAATTATAAAAATATGAATTATTAAATTAAGTTATGAAAACAGTGAATTGTAACGTACCAAAATTATTACATATTTGGAATTCCCATATCATAAAACTTCGAAGCTCAAAAGGTCTTACTATTTCTTCCGTCAGTTCAGAAAATGTCCACCCTTGAATTTTCTTCGCTGAGTTTTAAGGAGGTGAAATAATTTGGTATATAATTTTTGGTACGCTTGCGCAGAATTAATTTGGTATAAGGTTTTCAAACACTTTTTCAGCGGCATCTCTGTAACTGATACTCGGATTCGAATGAAATTTAGAATGTAAACTTTTTGGACTATTTCTAAACAAAATTTGCAAAAAATAGGTTACGTTTTAGAATTTAATCAGTATTCTTAAATTAGATAATTAATTGATCCAATTGCACAGCAATTTATTTATATTTTAGTCATTAACATTTATATCGATTTTGTTCAAGTACGATGGAAATTTGTGAAAGTTATTAAGTGTGGTCCCAGTTTTTACGACTGCTTCTTAATCCAAGTCACGCTTAGAATAAATCACCTTCGGTCCAAAAATTGCAATGGATTTTCCCGCGTATTTCTTCATTAAATATGTAAAGCATTTCTATTCAAACCATGCATAAAATAAAAACACCTTCGATTACAAAATAATATAATAGATTTCACTCACATTTCGCATTAACAAACCTCTAAATCTACGTTACTACAATGTTTTATAGAGAACTTCATCTTGTAAAGAAACTGTGATGTACATAGTTATCACATTAATACGAGGGCTATTCAGAAAGTAAGGAACGTTTTGGAATTGAAAAGAAATTAAGTACAAGAAAAAAAATATATTACATACATCATATTATATACATCAGAAAGAGCCACTAAAATTCTACTTTTCTACATAGTCACGAAACAAATTGAGGCACTTAGCATAGCGGTGGACAAGCTTTGAAATTCCTTCGTCATAGAATTCTGCCACCAATTTCAAACAACAAAGTCCGTGAAACTTGTGGAAAACTAAGCGAAAGCTCCGTTATTGTGAAACGGCGGTTTTCACGAATCTTTTCATCAACTTTAGAGACCAGTTCGTCAGTCACAATGCTAGGGCGTCCACTCTTCTCTTCATCGTGAACGTCAGTTGGGCCATTTTTAAACTGAGTGCACCATTTCCGGAATGAACTTTCATTAATTGCGTTGTCTCCGTACATTTCACACACTTGCCAATAAATTTCCATAGGTTGTTGGTTTTTTGCCAACAAAAACCGTATCACAGACCGCACCTCACAACTGGCGGGATTTTCAATTGCAGCGCACATTTTAAGTTTAAATATCGAAAAAACAGGCAGCGTAAAAATGTTCCCGATGTGATGGCTGGGCACCGACTGAGATGCCAAGCAAGCAGACACCAAAATATACGTGATCGGCGATCGCCTAGCTATGTCAGACGGAAACGTTTCTTACTCTCTGAATAGCCCTCGTATGACCATCTGTAACCTTTCACTCTGCAAACCACTTCAAGACGAGAAGGAAGACAGTCAGCGATATTCTGGAAGGTACTCATAGGAATGTAGAGTGATGCTGACTTCCATCTCATGGCCAGATGCCCTTGGCTGCGCTATTACGCATCTGTAGCGCTAACACCTGGATCGAGGGGGTCATAAAGATTCTTGAATAGGCTTGAGTCAGGTAAATTTGGGGAGTGGGGAAAAGGAGTATGGCGAACTTATCCTGGAGCTCTTTAAACCGCCCATGTTCACTGCGAGCAGCTGCATGACATCATCGTGTTGAAGGAAAATTTCCACATGGGACATGATAAGTAAAAACAGATGCATACTTCCGTTGATCGAATGTTCCTTCCCCACGCAAAGCAAGCGCCCGCAAACATTCTCCTGACCATAACTCTGCCTGTTCCAGCTTGGAACTTCCAATAATTGTTGGAAGATGTTTGTCTTCTGACATTTCACATCGTATACGTTACCGTCCGTCTGACCGAGGGAGCCTACAATTTTATTTATTGAAAAAAGAACAACTGCCATTACTCCACAAACATCCTGTGTGGGTTAAATCCAGACTTCGTTGACAATGAACAACTATCAGTACAAGTTCATTAACTAGTTGCCTGTCGCGGAGCCTCATACGAAGAAACATTCGCTGAATTGTTCAAAATGCTGCCCCCCTTGACCTGGAAGCTAATGAACACGCCCATTTGGAAGTCATATAAAACACACCATTTCTGCACTACTCTAACGACTGCAATGCTTACGCTTCCCTTCGACACCCATTTTAAACCATCCAAAGACCTAGAGCTACCATCCTTTAAACCTAGAACTATCAAGTGTCGTCTGCAATTGATTCGGTGCAATGACACGGGTTTCACACCGACGTCAAAGTTAAGCGGTAATTACATTAATGTGACTGAACTCTATATGCAAATAAGCCTCACTATGTGATAAGTAAAGTTAACATTATAGAGAGGCTGATTAATTATAGAGATTCATAGGAACACCATATTGGTTCGAGGAACTCTCAGGCGATATGCTAAGTGTGTATGAATATAACCGACTCTAATAAACTCAACAGAAATCTACTTGAATCGGATCCAATTATTTAAAGGTATTCTGATGATTAAAATTTTATAATTTGATTAAAGACGGGGATCAGTTAACCACATTAACTTATTTTGAAGTTGCTTTTTCAAAGTGGCTGAAGTTTTTCAATTGGTTATTAATGTGTAGTTTCTATTAGGATTGACTTTGAAAATGAATGTAGGCAGTTTTGTTCACAGATGACAACGCTGAAGGAAACATCAAAAACATATATTTAAATCAAAACAGCACAACACAAACAATAAACAGTTTTTCTTTCACCATCATTTTTCAAAAGCACAACCGTTAAAGCTTTTCTCTCTTACATCTGTTCCCACTCTCCTACAGAGAACAACATACCTTCCATGGAGTTTGATCACGATGCAACATAATGCTCAGTCCTATTTCTTAATCACAACGATGTCGATTCGTTGCAACAGTATTGATGCATTTAATACAAGATATTTTAGCAATTTAAGATTTGATTGAAAAAAATAATTAAGTAAAACACTAAATAATTTATAAAAGGTAAGCCGTTATTTATAACTGTGGAGATAAAATTTTCTACATGAGCATGCACGTGCGGGAATCATGCACATGAAAGGGATTGAGCTTGAAATTTTCAACAACAAGAAAGCTTGAAAAATTATTTTAAAAGCTTTTTTAGTGGTAAAACATACTTACAGGCAGTTATTAACTGGTCTACTATGAAAGAAATAAGTTATAAAATTAATTATTTATATTTTAAAATATATAAAGTGATATAATCAAAACTCATGTAAATCATAACTTTAGATTTTTGATGACATAATTATATAAAAATTTGCTAACTCGTTTGAAACTAATGAATTTTAAATGAAATAATGTTTTTAAGAGGGAGATGAAAAATAATTAATCTAGAATAATTTGTCTACCTTTAATGACGTTATAATTCAAAATAAAATTTTGAATTAAGAAATCCTGGTTTCTTAATTCAAAATAGAATTTTGATTTAAGAAATCTTGGTTTCATAGGAAATAGTCTCTTACATAAAAATTAAAAGAAATAATTTTAATTTGCAACTTTCAACATTGAATCATTTCTAATTAAGATAAAAAAAAATTAATGTATCTGAAATCCACAGTGAAAACTTTGATGTAGTGTACAGAATGTATGAGATTTTGAGTAAGTTTGGAAAAAATACTACTAATTATTTACGTTTTGTCTGCTTTTTTTCACTTTTAAATTTTTGTAATAATACTAGTTATTATTAGGAACTAGTATTTGTATTAGTTTCGTTCATTTAAGATAGATAATATTTAGTTTCGTTACAATCTTTTTTCATCTGTTAAGGATACATTAGAATAAAAATGTCACTAATTATCTTCCTTTTTCTCGTTATTACATAAATGTTATTTATACAGACTAAAATTTAATTTTTAATCTTTAAAAAAACGTACTTAAATCTTATACCTTCAATTAAAAATTATTTTAATATGAAAGATATATACTAATCAAAGTTAAGAACTAATTTTTTAAAGCAATTTAAATAATTTTCTATACCATGGAATAAAAATTTCATATAAGGCATAACAATACACCTCCTTAGTATAAAAATAATGAATTCCATTTCATTGGTTCTTTATATATATATCTTTATAATATATATATAAAAGCCCTCTCATAATCACACTCTATATATATATATATATATATATATATATATTATCAGTGCATGGCTTAGTTAGCCATTCACAGATTAATTTATTAAAGCACTTGTACTGAGATCTAAAGAAAACTTAATAAATACAATAATTTTAGAAAAAGGGGTGGAATGAAAAGATGGATCGCGATGTGATAACCAAGAAAATATCTCAGTTAATTGTTCAATGTTTTTCCGAGATCAAATATGAACAAGGATACATTTACTCATATTATGTTTAGATACATTTAAGAAAAATATAAATAAAATGATAATAATCTTTCTATTTATTTGCAAATGAAGAATTTTACGGAATCACCCAGACATCATCATATATTTGTCACTTTTATTTATAACTACGAAGTAATATATTTATTTAAAAATGTATTCAAACTTTTTTTATTAACTTCAAGTTCGATATTTCCTGGGTTGGATGAAATATTCCCTTTTCGAATTTTCCACTGGTCTGGATTTTCTTTACAAAATCGAACAATGAATGGAATTCAAAAGATGTCTTTCATCCAGCTAACAAACAAAATTAAAGGAACAAAGGGAAAAAACAATAAAAATAAAATTATTCTTTCTGATTCAAAAACGAAAAAAAAAATTAATTATTTATATGAAAGCTAAGTGTGGAACTTTGTTTCAATTTGATTGCTCACATTGTTACTTTTATATACTTACTTATACATATATTTGCTTAAAATCTCAAACAGGTTATTGACTCAGTTCAAATTTAACATTTATTTTTATGAATAAGCTAATTTGAAATAATTTTCTAGGGCTTTTAGAGACTAGTTGAAAAAAAAATTAATAGTATAAATAAAATTCACTAATGTATTCGGCCCTTATAAATAAATTTAGAACTTCAAATAAAATAATCGAATCAGAAAATAAAACTTATAATAATGTTTCGAATCACATCTATAAAAGATGTAAATTTTTCGTTCGAAAGTTAGGTTTTTGCCAAATGTTACTTCAATTTAAAGAATTAAAAAGTAACTAACAAATATTTTTATAATCAATATTTTTTTAAAAAAATTAGTAGAAAAAAGCACTCAAAATCTGTAAAATACAAACTATAGAAATTATATCAGCTTCTTAAAAAACACTATAATTTCATTAACATATTTGTTTCGCTTCTTTAATCCTCTCTCTCATCTTGACCTCAAATGAGACTCCTACAATATTAAGGAACAGTAATTTAAAATCATTTTTCTCTCAATTTTTTCACTTGAGTGACACTTCTTATCTATTTAAGCCTTAAATGTGACCTCAAATTGTTTTAGTACAATATAACAGCTGGTAGCACCAGTTTTGAAAAATTGAAGTCTCTGATTTTGTGAATGAAGAGAATGCAGCAATAGCATCATTTATTTGTTACTGTAATATACTTCCAAATTAGGTAAGTAAAATTTTTCCCTGTTATTAGAGATACATGTGTTATATAATCCCATTAAAATTGTTTATTTCTAAAAATTAAATTTCAAATAATTGGAAACCATAGTGCCTCAAATGAGACTTAAAGTACCATACATTTGTAAAAGGCAAATTCATTAAAAATAAAACTAAATAAGATTAAGTAAAATTCCTTAAGAAACAGTTTTATATTACCATTTCTCATATAAAATGAATAAATAAGAAAAGAATGATCTGGCAAACAATATACACCATTTTTAAGAAATCGGAAAACCCTTAAATCTCGAAATATACCTATTGATTATTTCTGTAAAATGCTGTCAGATGCTTTTTTAGAACAAATAGTGCATCAATCAAACATGTATGCCACATTAAAAGGTGAGAAATTTTGCTTCTACTCTTCATGAACTGAAGGTATATTAAAGAACAACTTTTGTTAAGACGTATCTACAATATTCCATATTAAAAGTTTTCTGTGCACCAAAACATGGCACGACACTAAGCATAATTGCTAATTACGATACTAAATCGCTTCTTTAAAAAGAAGAATGCCTTCATTTTATTCCAAGTATTTTATTTCATTACAGTAAAGATAAGCTGTATAAAATCAGACCAATATTAGACCACTTTTTAAAGTGTTTGCAGACAGCTGAGAACCAAAAGAGTATTTGTCAGGGGATGAAATGGTGATTCTGCTTTGTGTGGACTCATCGGAATTAAATTAGACTGAAAGTATGACATCATTTTATTCTTCTCAAAACATAATTAACTGTTTACATCTGTTGCCAATTGCGCAACATAAATATTTGGTATGGTATCGTTTCCTTATTCCTCCCCACCTTGGTCAACCACGAGGGGAAGACCAGAGATACCGGGCGGTTTACCTTTTGATCAATAACATTCAATTTGCAGGACCTTATCTTAACATCACGTCCCCGGTATAGGCCCATCACTCTGGCCTTCTTCCACATGTGCCGTGATCGGACGTCTTCTTACAGGAGTACGATATCGCCAACTCGGACGTCAACGAGACTGTCTTGGTTACGAATTTGATGAAAAAATCGCAGTTGAAGTAAATAATCCTTTGACCATTTTTACCAAAAATAGTCAAGTAACTCCTGCTGCAGCTTGCAGATTCTTTTAAGCCTTGTGTTATTATCCGGATTTGGTAGAATAACCGTTAGATTTCGTCCTGTCAAAATGAAAATAAGCTGGTGTAAAGACTGCGTAGCTGTCGTCTTTTCCCTCTTCATATGTTAATGGTCGGCTGTTGAGAGTGGTTTCTGTTCCAACGAGGACAGTGGTCAAATTTACCTCGTCTAAAACTGCTCGCACGAGTACCTTTCGCAGACATTATTTGATAATTTCTATCACGCGTTTCCACCAGCCTGCCCACCAAGCCACTCGAGGGTCGATAAATTTCCAAGTTATACCATTTGGGGCATAATATTTTTGAATTTTAGCTCATGATAAAGTTTGCCATAACAGAGCCAGTTCTTTAATTGATGCATTAAAGGTAGTAACATTGTCAGTATAGATTGTGTGGGGCAGTCCTCTGCGGTCAACAAATCGTTGAAAAGTTAGGAGAAATTTGTGACTGGTAAAATCTGACACGACTTAAATGTGCAATGCACGTGTTGTTGCACAAGAAAATATAGCTATGTAGGCAGTGACTCTTGATTTTAAAACACAGATATTCACAGGTGAAGCAAAATCAATTCCTGTGATAGCAAATGGAACAGACGGTACAACTTTTTCAGAAGGAAGAGGAGTTTCAATTTGTTTTCCACATTTCGCCTTGAACAGCTTGCAAGGTAGGCATTAGTGGAGAAACTGCTTTATAGCTTGACGCCCTTTTAGTATCCAAAATTTAGAGCGTAACTCGGAGAGAAACTATACGTACACCTAAATGATGGAGACGTATGTGGGTATGCTGGATCAAGAGATGGACAAAGCGGTGGTTTCCATTTGATAACAAAGGGTGTTGAGTATCAAAAGGAATGTCGAAAAATTGAAGCCTTCCAACATCTGTGAGAAAGGGATTGAAACAGGAAATTTTTGATTTTGTTGGTAAGGGGCGTCCACCTTTTAGGGCATCTATTTATGTCGGGAAGCATTGATACTGTGCAGTTTGGATACAATATTCTTTAGCCTTTTCTATTTCGTTCCAATTCAATTCATGAGTAATATGTGACTGATACTTGCAGTTTCGTACAAAACATCGAATCCAGGAAACCACACTAGGAAGTTTTGTGTAAGACCTATAACGAGAAATATCTACAATGAGTTCTAAAGTTGCAACGTAGAAAAATTGAAACTCCGATTTTCATAATTCCACTTCGATTAACTGCTGTGAATCTGATGACAAATCATTGTAGGCCAAATTTCTGGATTCTGTGTCAGCCATTTCGGGCTGGGCTACCAAGATTCCAAGGACGATAGTTGTGGCAGGAAAGTACCATGGGTTAGATGATCCATAGGATTAACTGTACCGGGGCAGAGGCGCTCTTGTACTTGGAGTAGTGTATTAAAGAATTTCTGTTGTTCTATTGTAAACGAATGTTTACCAACGGTTGGGATCTCCCTTTATACAGCTGAGAGCTACAGTTGAATCACTCCATAGTATGACTGTGTAAGAATGAATGTTCGTTTCTCTGCAAAGGTATTGAAGTAAACGAATTTCTAGTAGTGCGGCTAACTACTCAAGACGTGGAAGAGTGACCTTTTTGACTGCAGCTTGATTATTTCGAACTAAAAATGAGATTAGCCTTTGTAGAGTTGTCAACTGTGTGACAAACAAGTACCATATACACGAACAGAAGCTTCGCCAAATACTTGTATTGTAACGGCATTTGAAGGACCAATCCATCTTGGGATGTGTATATCATTTTGACATTGTAACTCATTTATCCTGTTCCCTTGTTGCGCTACAGCTGTCGTTAATAATCCATCCCACTGAATATCACTAAGCCACGTATCTTGGAAAAGATTTTCACAATTACTATAATTATAGCGAATTGGCCTAGAACATCGTAAAAACTTTGAAATTAACTTTAGTAGTAAACGCTTTGCACTTTTTAGTAGTTAACGCTAAACACTCCTTTCCAGCACATCAGACCTGTGTAATATTTTAAACGGGATGTTTTCTTTTTTTCCACATCTCTTGCAAATTATTAGATATTGCAGTCCATTTGACTAATGGTAGGCTAATATGTGATGTAATTTGCTTCATTTCTTTTTATAGAATTGTAGCTTCAGTATCTGTAGATGTTCCCATGACAAAATCATCCATTTAGAAGTTATTGTTCATGTGCTTAGTTGCAGTTAGGTACGTTTGCTTGTACATTGTATCCAATTCACAAAGAGAAGCTGATTAGAAAAATGAACTTAAAGTGAGTTCAAAGAGAAAACACGTGAATGGGTAAATTGCAATTTCATCTTCTATGCAGAGTTTTCCATCAGGATTATACGTTGTCTTGTATCAAAGAAATCATAATGTGTCCCTGTCTTGGTCTGATAGTATCACCTGTAGAAATGCTTGGCTTCGTTCGCAAGTAATTGCTATTTTTGAAAGGCGAAATCTCAATAATGTAGCCATGATTTCGGGAAGTCGATTAGGTTCAATTTCAAGAACGTCGCTTAAAGATGGATGACCTGGAGAATGGGAAGATGCGTCGAAATCTATACGATACTTTGTTTCATCATTTGTAATTTTCTTCACTGCATGATGGGGTAAAAAAGATAAACGTTCTTTATTGTGTGATTCATGTGATACTGTGTTTGTATGTAGCTTTTTTTGTTAAAGAATTAAAATGTCGAATTGCGACTTTATAATTGTTTGATGAAAGTTGAACTTCTGGTTTGTATGGTAATTTTACTACTCGTCTACTATCGATGATTTCAAAAGATTGATGAAAGTTTGTCAAGAATGCAGAGTTACAGTTGTATTTTCGCTCTTGAATTGGTTGTAAGATATATCTTTGTTCCTCTTTTATTCAGTAGACACGGCTAATTTACTATTCCTAGACACTACTTTTATGAATACAACAGCAGCCGTGCTGACGTTAAGAGGGTGGTAAGAAACTTTGGTGGGTAAGCTGTATATATGTACTCATTTCATTCAAAATTTGCGCACTCAGAAGTAAAAGTATGAATATTACAAAACTTGGCTTGAAGGTAAGTGTGAAACAGATATATAAATAATTAAAAATGCAACGTGATGTCACCAGAAGTCGTTGAACTTCGTTCCCCTTGGATTATAAAACAGGTAAGCAGAGCTATTTTCCGTATATTTAATCTGTTGTAGCGAGACGCTTTTTAACTGGACATTTCACTACGCCACCTTCGGAGATAATATGAGCAGCTGTCTGAGTTAGAAAGAGGAAAAATCATATTGATGCTAGAAATTGGGTGGTTACCTTGGCAAGTAGCTTGCCACCTATGTCTTCCTGACTTTACTTTGTGGAGGTGGTGGGGCCAGTGGACAAGAGAGAGGTCTGTTACATGCCATTCACGCTAAACACGCCCTCGACAGACCAATAGTCGAGAAGTCCGTCACATCATACAACATTCACACATAGCGCATACTGTCTTATTGTCCACCATCCTTACTATCCGTACTAAGGTAGCACCTTCACTACGAGCTTCTGTGTCATTCCGTACCATTGCAAAACGTCTAGCTGAAAGACAGTTATAATCGCACGTGCACGGCCACTGACATCCACTTAACTTCGCCTCCGTTTGGAGTGGGTATCGTACTTAAAGGGATTGGACTAGAACAGAATGGAATCAGGTCGTCTTTAGATAGGAATCCAGATTCAATTTAGGCAGTAATGACTATTGTGTACGTGTGTGGAGACTCCGTGGCTGCCAAGAGCCTTTTTTCAACAGGACAATATCCCCCCCCAAAGCAAGTGTTCTACAGGACTGCCTGCTACATTTCCACCCTTCCTGTTCGATCCCCACATTTGTTAACGACTGGCATATTGAGAAAATTTTAGACGACAAGTTGGACAGCCAGCGAATTTGTTCGAATTAAATACGTGTTTACTGCAACTGTGGAGCGAGGGATCGCAGAACATCATATGGGACTTTTATGTCTCAATGCCCGACCGTATTAAATAATGCATTCATGTTAGAAATAGCTCAACAGGATACTAAAACCTCCTTTCACTTGTCATTTTTCCTAAAATAAATGATTACTTTACTTTGATTTTGTAATTTACTTACATCAACGTTGTACTTACGTATGTAAAATTCCGTTTTGTTATGACAAATCTTTCTTGGTGAGCATATTTTAATGATAATAAGTGTAGTTATATATATATATATATATATATATATATATATATATATATATATGTGGGGGTGCGTGGGAGGTGCAAAAAAACCCGACACAACAAGGATTTGCCCGATTGTAATGAAATTTCGTTTGCAAATGAATGAATAGCGGGAGCTATAGCGAATCGGGACCGAGCAATCAGCAGGTGTATATAAGGGGCAATTCTCAATCTGATGGTCAAATATTCTGCTGCATTGCGATTTAGTATACCTTTCCACAACTGAAAAAATGCCTCGCCGTAGGATTCGAGCTCATTACGAGTAACTGTCAGAGTTTTAAAAAGGTCGTATCATTGGATTGAAAGAGGCAGGTAGGGCAATTCCAAGAATCGCTGGTTTTATATGGGTCGAAGTGACGCGGTGATTAGAAGATGCTGGCAAGAATGAATGGATAATTTCAGCGTCATGATGGTAGCGGTAGATCGGGACCACAGTAGATCGGGAGGACAGAGAGATTGTCAGACCAGCTGTCACAGTGCCTGATTTATTGTTATCAATCATCAGACGTGCCACCCGCACACCAGTGTCAACCATGGCCATTCGCAGACGGCTGATAGAGAAAAATCTACACTGGTACCGACAGCTATGCCCCCTGCCACTCCTGTTTGCACACTCTCGAGCCAAATTACAGTGGTGCTTGGCTCGATCTGGTTCGAATGATGCTGATTGGAGACGTATAGAGTTTAGCGACAAATCACGCTTACAACTGTGTCCTGACGATCATCAATGACGTGTCTGGAGACGCCCAGGGCAGCTTTCCGATCCTGCTTTCACTATTTCACGCCACACAAGCTCTGAACCAGGAGTTATGGTCTGGGGTGCCATTTCCTATGATAGCCGAACCCCTTTGGTCTTCATTAGAGGCACACTTACAGCACAACGGTACGTCGACATTCTGAAACCTGTTTTACTACCGTTCCTTTTGCAGTACCCTGGCCTTATTTTTCAGCAAGATAATGCCAGACCACATACGGCACGAGTTGCTATGAACTTTCTTACAGTTCGTCAAACACTTCCTTGGCCAAACAGATTTCTCTCCAATCGAGTATGTCTAGGATGTAATGGGAAGGCAACTGCATCTACCAGGGAATATTGATGACTTAATCTGACAATTGGAGCAAATTTGGTAAGAAATACAGCAGCAGACCATCAGAGAGCTTTATCACTCTATGCTTGTCGTGTAGCAGCTAGCATCCAAACTAGAGGTGGATCAACACCTTATTGAGCTCGTTACTTTAAAATAAATCATTTATTTTTTCTAAAATTTTTATCATTTTCTATTCTGCACATAACTTTTTTATCCACCAATTTTTGTCTCAATCGAAAAACTCCTACTTGGTGAGCGTTTCTTTTTGTTATATATATATATATATATATATATATATATATATATATATATTCGAGACACTGGGGAACAGAATAAAATCTTAATTTTCGCTAAACTTGATCAATTTGCATGTGTATACAATAGAAATAGACGTTTCACTATCACACACACAAAAATAAATTACAAAAAAATACCAGAGAGTACATTTACAGTAATAAATGAGCTCTTACCTTTATATTGTTGAGCCGACTTGGTACCAATTCATTCCTACTGCCTGGGCTAGTAAAAATGCATTCGTTCAACTGATGTCAAATTCTTGTTGCAGAGATGGCCACGATCCATGATTACACAATTTATTTTGAATAAATATTTCACACGTTAAGTAAATCAGAGGTAATAATAATTTATAGAGGCTGTGGAAGCCAAATACTCATTCCAACTCCGAAAACTATAATCGAAACAAAAACAACCATGCCTTCAATCTGCCAAAGCCTCCATCGTAAGTTTAATTTTTTATCCTTTTTCTCCTGTTCCATTTCCCCCGTTCATGTCTCAGTCACGGGTTCAAAACTTCTGTTGTGGCTTTACTAGGTAGTCGCTTCGGCAACCATCTTGTATTACCAAATCAGTAATGATTAGATATTATCTCGAATCCCTACTGTGATGGTAAGGAAATATGTATGAAATCAAAATAAAATGCTTTACAGCATCATTCTCACTATTTAATAGCCACAACTTGTATATAATATTAGTTTCAAAGAAAATAATGAAAACTCATTAGTTGAAAAAAATCTTAAATTTATTTTACCTAGTCATATAAAATTTGTTCAGAAGAGAATTGTTCTAGAAACTCTTACTAAATATTTTTTCAAAATTATCAGTATTATAAGAAATTTTTCAGCAGACTTATTGTGTATCAATGTAACTATTTAATGATTTAAAGCTGTTTATTCTAAGCAATAAATCTAAATTTATTCACAGTATATTAATTCATATAACAAACTAAACGTATTGTTAGAAAGGATGCATACATAAAAAATAAGCTTGTTGAATATTTCAAATTAAACAAGAGAGAGATTATCAGGCATAAAAATGTGAGAAAAAAGAAGTGAATTTTCAAAAAAAAGCTAAATGAAATGAAAAAAGAATGGAAAAATGAAAAGTTCTATGCAAAGTTATACAAAGAAAAGATTTAGCCACCTAAGGTTCGCTTTTTTATAATAATTATTAAATTACTAAATTAAATATAAGAATTAAAATAAATGATAAAATATCGAGAAATGGACAATAGTAAAGTTTTTCGAAATTAAAATTAAAGGAAACGATAAATTATTAAATTGAACATACTTAAGCTAAATGTAATTAAAATTAAAGCAAACTATATATTATTAGAATGAATATTATATCAGCTAAATGTAATTAAAATTAAAGCAAACGATAAATTTTGAAATTGAATATTATATCAGCTACATGTAATTAAAATTAAAACAAACGATAAATTATTAAATTCAATTTATTTAAGCTAAATATAAATAAAATTAAGGCAAACGATAAAAAACTGAAAAGTTATCTGGTACAAGAAAAGTGATCCAACTGAAACAACAGCTTCTTGGGTGGCTAATAATAATAATTACAGAAATAATAACTAAATAAAAGAAATAGTAATTATAATAAATGTTTGCTGTAAAATAATTCTAAAAATGATATTTATTGAATATTTCAAATATTGAGTAAGTTCAATTCAATGAGTAAAAAAAGGGGTGTTAAATTCATTTCCTCTCTCTCTCTATCTTTTCATATAAAATTTTGTTTCAAGTTAGAATTTCTTGAATTGTTAAGATATATAATATCAATGATTACGTATAAAGGTAAAACTCACAACGCACTCAAAAAAGTTGTTTTAAAAAGAGTTTCTTTATAATTGTAAAAATAATATCATTTCATACAATGTATGCTACGAAGATTTTAAACTTCATCTAATACTCACAATCAAGTATAAGTAACTATTTGTACCACGGAAATAAGAATTTGCTATTAAAATTAGCTTTCAGTTAATTTATTCAAAATATGTTGATTCAATTCTTTAAAACAAAGAAGTGTATTAAATAATAATATTCAATTCAGAAGTCTTATGCGTGAAAATAAAAAATTGCTTCCAATTAATTCACATTGATATAGGTTCATTAATTAAAAGAAAGTATAAAGTGTACAAGATGTTCCATTTAATGTATTTGTATATACTGTAGCAAAATAATAGTATTCATCTAAACAACTTTTCGTGAATCAACTTCCAAATTATTCACACTAATTTTACTTGGGTAAAACAATAATTAATTCAAATTATACTCATTCCATCTAATTTACGTTATATGTAAACACTGTGACATTGGGCTATTCGCGGTTTCTCTTCCTTGGGGACTTTTAATTAAGATTGATTGCTTTTGCTTAACAACCTTTGCCCAACCAAAAATGAAACGTGAATATATAGATACAAATCAGGTAGAAATGAAGTGAAGAGGGAGAGTTAGGAAATATATAAAACTCAAACTGAGAGTCGTGAAAGAGAGGTTGAAGGATGAGTCGAAAGAGGTGGAAAGAGAGGTTGAAGGAGGAGTTGAAAGAGGTGGAAAGAGAGGTTGAAGTAGGCGATTAGATTAAAAGTGGATTGATTCAAGAGATTCAGTTATTCCAGTGTTCAGCAATTGATCCAGAGTCTGAGTTGCAGTCGAGGAAGGATTAGTGGTAAGAGTCTGTTAGATTATTATTGGTGGGTTGAGTTAAGGTAGTAAAATCCTTGCCAGGGAGAGCATTAATAATTATTGTTATATTAACTAGAAGTTAATAAATTCCGTAATTAGTGTTCTAGTGTTTCTTTGATTGACTAATTGAGTCTTAGAGTTTAATAATTGAGTTTTGCTATGGTACAAGAGTCAGCCCGGAATGGGCAGGCGTCACAACACGACTAACTTATCTGTACGAAAATAACAAACCAGTAAGAAATTAAAAAGATAAAAAGGGGGCTGGGTCCCTTATCGATAACATTCCAGTAGTAGGTACGCATGATAAGATAACCTTATCGGGACATCCAGCTCGATACGGCAAGAGGGAAGGGGGAGGAATATGACGCCACTTCCGTATGCCAGTCACCCATGCTTATAAACGTTGTACATCTTTTCCTCAGCAATTGAAGGGGAAGATCCTGTGTCTGCACATTCGCTTCTTCTTTTCCCTCAGTAAGTTACATCGATTACGGTTAACACCTAATATATCACACACATCAAAAAGAAATTCCAAGCTTGAGTGTGTCAAGTTTACCCTAAAATGCTCGGAATTAAAAAATAACCAGGAAAAAAAATGCTTGTTTACACTCTGATTTTTTAACTAATCCTTACTCTGTTTGGAATAAATAGCAAAAGCTCACATTAATAAATTAGAAAGCTCTCAAAACCATATCATCAGGCAAATACTGAATGTAAACTGGTATCTTTACAACGCCATTTGTAACCCTTATATCAGATCTACCATGCAAAAAATTGCATCTAAATGTTTTGAAAACATCTTAATATTAACAATATATATCTGCTAGAATTCTAAATTACAACTCTTTTCCTAGTAATAAAAGGCCATGAAACATCTTTCTTAATATTTCTTTCCTATAAGCTTCTTCCATAATTTTTCCGTTAATTCCACAATGTCTTATCTTATAGGAAAAAGCTAAATATTTAATTAGAAAGAGTTTTCATATTTTCCCTTTGACTAGATTTTTTCCTCACTAGTTATTCCTCCGAAGAATAAACATGATACGCTGCTATCTCATTGATAGGAAGCTTTAGTAAAAACACGCCCTCTCCTATTTAACCAATGGCGTGCTACTACTCTTCACTTCGATATTTCTAATTTAACTTGTTAAACCAAAAGTAATTTTTTATCAAACTACTTTTTCCTTTTAAGGTATCCGATCACGTTCTGAGTTCATATTTTTAAAAAAATACAATACGAAAACATTATAAATATTTATTTGGGAATCAATACTTATGAACAAAACTGAGCCAACTATATTTTAAATATGTTATCTTTTTATTTAAAAAATGAGAACAATATTATTACAAACCTTCATAACATCTAAAAACAAAAGTAATTGACATATCAGTAAAAATATTAAAATAAACTGCATGAATTTATCTAGAGGATGTACTAAATTTTTAAAGTTATACTTCAAATTTTACAGCTGATCGAGCAAATATTGTAAGAAATTAGACTTTCATGCTGTGCACGCATGCGTAAAAAATAATCCTGAGAAAAACGAATTGAAAGTTTAAAATACTCTACCTTTTCATTAAATTACCAATGTAGTATAGGCTAAAATTCCCCAAAACCTTCTTACACACTCAACCTTGGCTAATTTTCTTTTCTAGCTTAGATCTTATTTCCCAGCAGTTTTTACACTATATGAAGAAGACCGACTCGATTCACTTACACGATTTTCATTAAGTTGAGGAAACCATTTTAATGTATTTCTTTCAACTTTCCACATCAGCTGCCCTTAAAACATTGAACAAAGCCCTCTATTAAATTGTATGACGGCGAAATAGGCGCCTAATCGCAGGGTTTGTAACTCAAAGAAAATTTCTTTAGGTATACATTTCCACAAAATGTCGTTAAAATTTTCGCTTGTATTCTGTTTTCTCATACAAACATTTATTCTGTAAGAGCTTGTCGCAAAGTTTCATATAATAAGATTTAATAATGTTCATTATGATTTTAGGTAGTCATTTACCAATATGATTTATATGCATTTCCTTTCATCTAAGCTCGTTGGAATTTGCACCAACAGTCGAGGCCAACTGGTACTGCATAGGCTGATTTCTGATTGAATAGCAATGGAAAAAAGCAGCAACTACAGCACTTCGAATCCTTTCAAAATTATTCACATTACTTCTAATATCAATACCATAGTAACTTTTCAGTTCATCAATAAAACTGTCAAATTTCGAAGCCTTTAACCAACACAGTTTTGCATGTTTATTATACTTTTATACTTTGTGACATTATATGTACAAAAAATATTTTTTATAGCATCAAATTTTGGAATCTCCATCCCCATAACAATGTAAAAATATTTTAATTTTCTCATCTGAGAACATCTTTTAAACATGAGTAGACACCGACGGGTTTCATGGCACCTGAAGTTCACACATTTCACACATGAGAAATTCTGTCTTCTCTCTATTGACAAAATGCAAATTTTTGACGCTATTTCAATGTCCAGCACTTTGATAGTATCTATGGAAATGGTACTAACACATCCATTCGGAGATAAATGTCCTCTTCTCAGCCGTATTCCATTGGCTGACACTCCACACTGAGTAACTTCATCAAAATTATTTTTCTCGTGAATCCCAGTGCCACATTACTGGAAATATTTTCTAATTTTTTCCAAGACATCTGTAAGCTGTCTTGGAACGAACGTTCACATTCATAGCTGAACACAGTTTCTTAGCACCAGAATGTCCCTTTCCAATAATTCTCAAATTAAAAACAAATGCAATTTTGATACGGAGTATTTTGTTCACTTTTGGAGATGTGCAAAAGAGGATGGAATATTTACAGTTTGCACATTTTAGTGTCATATTAGATGCTAAACCAAACACTGATGGCTCGAGAAGCGTTATACCATAATGAAAACACTTAGGACAATTAAATGAGGAAATGATATCATTTAAAAATTTTAAATTAGTTATTATGTTATTATCCTCATTTTCTGAATTATTTATTGCTTTTGGACATAATTGAAGTTTTGATTGACTCACTGTTGCTGAAACACACCTCTCAATGTCCCTCTCATCCACATTCTTACTGTATCGGTTCCCCTTAGACTTATGTTTTCGAACAGAACTTCGTTTTTTTTCCTGTTACCAATGATTGCAACGAAACGCAAAAATCAAATAATAAAATCAAAAATACCTAAAGAAATTTAAATCTCTATTAAAATCAATCATAACAGTGGAAATGAGTGCTATCGTAGATCAAGTTTAAACTTTGTAAACACAATATTGTTGCCAAACTGTTTGAAGAAATTAAAAGTTGCCATACAGTCTTAATAGTAAAAATAACTTGTTTCATTTTCTTGAAAAAATACGAGCACTCTACATCCAAAACTCAGCTGCTTAAGCACATTTTTGATAGATCTTGGTTCATTTAAATAACCACTTCCAGCCATTTAAATGCCTTCTTCTGATTTTGCTATTTTTATAAAACCTAATGTAACTTGACCTCCAGGTAACATAGAAACGGAATAAAACATGTTTTGTAAAACCAAACGATTTCTTAAATCAAAATATTAAAAAAAATGCATTTTGTCCAAAATTGGTCATTTCAACGTGTTCAAATATTTTGAATTTTTTAGTTGTTTTTTTCTCTTTAATTCATATAATAATGCAAGATTAAGTTCATATAATAATGCTAGGCAAGATTACGCCGAAGTAAAGCTGTAAAAACAGATAAGATTCGGTGATTAAAAGCAGCAAAGCTTATGTGCTCCTTGCAATTCCATTAACCCAGATCAGGGATCCTAGTCACGATTACATAAAATTTACATGGTTGGTTACTATGTCAGCTCCTTCGTAAGGAACTGGAGTTACTTATAATGCGCCTAGCTTTTATCACTTCTGGCTTCCCACAGACATAACATCTAAGAGAAGGTGGGATCTCGTCTGTATCGGCACGGGAATGTTGCTTTCGGAGAAGGTGTTCAGGTTTCCTAGATGTATACTGGTTTTCATCTTTCACGGCCTCGCTTCCCTTTGCTTGTTCCCTTTGTCCATTAGGTATGGAGTGTTAAATATTATCAAAAGTTGCCAGCTTATCTGCTCAAATCTCAGGCGATGTATGTTTTTTCCAGTTATCCTGCCTACACATTGGAGAGCAATACTTTTTCATTCGATTTTGTAACTCTTCAAATGTATTAATTTTCAGTTCACTGAGTCAAAAATCAAAATAAGCTCGTATCCTATAATAGAAGTCCTTTGGAATCCCTTTTGGACTCTTTCTATATCGGGGAAATAGTTCTCAGAATTTCTTTGCTGATAACTTGAACAGTTGGCGAGGAATTCCACGAATGTGGAAATAATCCTCGCATTTCTTCACAGGCTCACGGCCAGTGAGGGTGATTACTCACTGAGTAGGGCTCCACTGAGATAGGGGACCCATAGATCTTTACCAAGAAGCTTCATCTGGCGTTCAATTAGAGTTGAGAACAAGTTCCCTGTTATCGATATTCGAATTGAATGTCGGTAACAACGTATTAGCTCGACCCTTGTTTAAAGTAGGGCTTGTAGGTCTGCAACGTTCTGCGTCTCATTTTGCAATCACCTTATCTCCAGCTCAAATTCCCACAGTCCCTGCTTTTTGCTCTCTATCCTCATCCAACGTATTTGACGTATTGACCTGATCTGACGTAGTGCCTTTTACAAACTCTGGATCATCTTTGTGAGTATCACTTGCTAATATTTTAGTTTTATGCTCAATTATTTTAAACTCCTCCCATTCAGCCTCAATTTCATTTAATTCAATTGCATGTCTTAAAAAATCAGCTTTTTTCCCTTTGTCCAGAAAGGATATGTTTGAAAATTTTTAATTAAGGGTCAGGACCTGACTATAAGGACCAAAAGCACTTATAGATACAGGAAGACACCCTTTGTTAGATCATTCACTAATATAATATAATAAAAGACTCTTCAGTCAGTACCTTTGTGCACCTCAGAAATCAATTAACTTCAAATCGGCAAATCAAACTAATAACATATTTAAAACGTATCAAGGAACTCAACCAAAAAAATATTTTGGAAGAAACAAAATGCAGTCAGTTAATTAGGGAATTAAAATAAATTTGCGCTAAACAACCAGGAATTAAATCAATCAATATCAAATCTAAGAAATAAAATATCTTTGAAAAATAAGCATTATCAATGCACAATAACACACAAATACAATATCAAAGCAAAGCAATAAAGTAATACTAAGAAAAAATAAGTAATTATCAATATACAATTTCTAAATAGCTTTCTTGAACCACTGTTCATAATTTTATTTCATTTATATTGCCCATTCTCAAACTTCTGGTTTTAAGAACGTCGGAAATTATTTTTTTTCGTAGAGCACTGCGCTCTATGTAACAAGTTATAATAACCCTTATTTGTAGGATTGTAATTTTCAATTGTGCACACTGAAACAGGATTGCTATCACGAGTTTTTTGAACACACATGCGCCCAAACTTATGGCAACACGATCATAATTTTCAGAAACACAATAGCATGATCTAGAACATGTCCGGATGCTATAGTAACAAATGGTTAACGATTTCAAACTTTATCAGCTGTGACGAAACCAAGTTGCAATCAGTGCCATCTATCGCGAAAAAGTAGTTTTCCTACTGTTATACGTTCCGTTTTTTAAAAAAAATTTAATGACTTTCTAAATAATGTAGTTAGAGCTATGATATTTTGTACCTATATTTTTGAAAGGCATAAAATTAAAATAAGTTTTAAAAACCCTTTTTGATATTTTGATCATTCCAAAGGTAATGTCCCCCCCCCCTTAATCCGGATTTTCGATACCCAAGACTAGCTAATTAATATGACTAGATCCTAATTAATATGACTTTACGAAGTTTTATTGTATTTTAGATGTAAATTTATTTATAGATAAGGTAAAATTCAAAGAAATAAATGATTTAGTTCCAATAATGTCATTTAAATCAAGAAGTACTTTTAAATTACTAAGAAATTTGATTAAGAATCAATGTTGTTAAAAATATGTTGTAGGATTTCTACTAAAAAAATTAATAAAAAGGCAATTAAATTACTATTCCTTTGAATATTTTAAAACAATTCTGAGCTTAAAGCATTCATTTTCAAATTACTGTGGTTTATTCTAATGAAACTATCTGATTTAAAAGAGCTTTTCATCTCGGCTTTCTTGGAAAAGAGTCATTAAGTGAAAGAAAAAAAAGAAAGTCTTTTAACTGTGTATTTGTAGGGAAGGAAAAGTAAGACAAAGGGGTAAAAAGAGAAATGGAAATCCAATGCAGATAAGATTTATAAAAGGAAAAGCTTTGATACGAAAAAGATTACTTGACCTCATTAAACTGATAAATTATACAACTGTAATCTCTCTATGAAAGAAAACCATGGAAATGTATGTATTGTTCAATACTTTTCTAGAGTTTCTGAAGCCTATTTGATAACAAATTAGTACCAATAATTACAGTTATCATTTTCATTTCTAGACTAAAAAAATATTGTCCATTTCTTTATACATTAGTATGATATTTCAGTACAATTTAACATAAGACGGAGGAGAAATAATACCAAAAAAATTTTACTTCCTTTTAGATTAAAAGGAGGCCCGAACTCTTAACTTACCAGATTGATTATTATACAAGCAATTCTGGGGTGGGGGGATTGCTGTTAAACCATTATATTAAACGCATAGTAATAAAACAAAACAATTATCCGTACCTGAGTTAAAGGAATGAAACAGACGCTTGCAAATTGAAGTTGTAATCCTTTATGATTGAATTCTATTTCAGAATATTTCATTAGAATAACATTTTCTAATCTGTCTCCTAAATTGAATGATGACCTGGTGATCAACACGTTGATGTCTGTTTGAATAATCTAACTTTTTTTTGTTGGAACATACTGAAATAACTTCTTTTTTTACTTCCAGAACATAAAACGTGTTTACGTTCCATCAATTTGCTTTTCTTTTGGAACGGACTAACAGGTCAATTGAAAAGTCCCCGGCCTACCATAGTAAAACACATTTTTTTTGGCAAAATTAGTTTTTTTTATTCAACATAATTCCCTTCAAGGGTGATACACTGATTATAACAAACCTCCAACTTTTCGATACCATTTTTGGAGTACGATTTGTCCTTTGCTTCAAAATATGCCTCAGTTTCGGCGATCACCTCTTCATTCGACTAAAAATTCTTCTCAGCGAGCATTCTTTTGAGATCTGAGAACAGGAAATAGTCGCTGGGGGCCAGATCTGGAAAATACGGTGGATGAGGAAGCAATTCGAAGCCCAATTCATGGATTTTTGCCATCGTTTTCACTGACTTGTGACACGGTACATTGTCTTGGTGAAGCAGCACTTTCTTTTTCTTCAAATGCGGCCGTTTTTCGGCGATTTCGTCCTTCAAACGGTCCAATAACGCTATGTAATAGTCGTTGTTGATGGTCCTTCCTTTTTCAAGGAAGTCAATGAAAATTATTCCATGCGCATCCCAAAATACAGACGCCATAACTTTGCCAGCCGACTGTTGCGTTTTCCCACGCCTTGGAGCGGGTTCATCGTGTGCAGTCCACTCGGATGACTGTCGATTGGACTTCGGAGTGAAATGATGGAGCCATGTTTCATCCATTGTCACATATCGACGCAAAAACTCGGGTTTATTACGCTTGATCATCTTCAAACATTGCTCCGAATCATCAACTTGTCGTTGTTTTTGGTCAAAAGTGAGCTCGCGCGGCCCCCACTTTGCACAGAGCTTTCTCATACCCAAATATTCGTGAATGATATGATGTACACATTCAGTTGATATCTTTAGAGTGTCTGCTATTGGATTCAATTTCAATTTACGGTCATTCAAAATCATTTTGTGGATTTTTTCAATGTTTTCGTCGGTAACAACCTCTTTTGGGCGTCCATTGCGTTCACCGTCTTCGGTGCTCATTTCACCACGTCTAAACTTAGCATACCAATCCTTGATGGTTGATTTTCCTGGGGCAGTGTCCGGAAACTCGGCATCGAGCCAAGCTTTTGCTACAACTGTATTTTTTCCCTTCAAAAAGCAATATTTTATCAACACTCGAAATTCCTTTTTATCCATTTTTTTCACAATAACAAAAGTTGCTTTACTCAAAATGCTATAATTTACAAACTAATGATCCGACAGCTGTCAAATTTATACACGCATCTCTTGAGGGTTAGGGTAACTAAAACACATATGGATTTAATTCTAGTAGCGTCATCTATGTGTCAGGCCGGGGCCTTTCCAATGGACCTGTTACGTTGACCCTTTTCATTCGAAAATCTCCTCTCATTTGGATAACCAACGTTTCACAGATATGAAATGATTTAAGAGCGTTTTTCTTTACATACTTTTTCTTCATACAGAATATAAGTGTTAACTTCAATGAAAGGCCATCATCTGCGTTTCATTACGGAGGCAATTTTGATATACAATCAAGCATTTCTCGTAGTGGAGTCCTTCGATTTCTATAACAATGATTCATGTCCCAACAGCGAAGCCTTACGTAAGTTAAGAATGAATTTTGCTTGTCATCCTATTTTAGAATAAATGTCCAGCTTTAAAAATAGCAACACAGTAACGAAAAGTTTGTTAGATCAATATTAATGCAGTTCCCAAATCTTGCGTTGTACGTATTTCATCAGAAGTCAACAGATTTTTGTATGTTAAGATTATTTCCTAGTTTACAATATTAAGAAAATAATAGTGAAGTTTTGATGAAGGTCCTTGATTCAAATGTAAATAGTACTGATTTTTTTTAACTTATTTTTGAATTCATAAGAGTCGTAATAGAGGAAATATATCTTCTCTTACTGAATTCAATTATTTAAAATTTATTTGAAAAGTGATACTTTTTTTCTCTTAAATAAAAATTAGGAGGTATTCTAATAAATAAAATAAAAATATCTGACCAAATAATAATGTGTTTCATAATAACTTTTCTAATGTTTTCCTTTAAACAATGTTTTTCATTTCATCAAATATTTATTTTTATGAATGAAAATGAATTTTTATTACAAAAGGACTTGCTTTTCATTTTGTCAAGTAGTTATTTTTATTCTACTTCAATAAAAACTACGGGCTACTACATTCTAACGAATAAAAATATATCCGTGTGACGAGGTTAAGAATATTTATTTAATAATGCTATTTCTAAAGTTTTTCTATTAATGAAGGTTCTCTTTTAATCAAATAATTATGAGGTTTGTCACCAATAACCCTCTTGTTGCTTCTCAGTGCGACGTTAATAAGCAATCAGTTAATTTTTTATTCAAATATTTATTTTTATTTCCATTTAAATAAAAAAAAATTACTAGATATTACACTCTAATAAATAAAAATCTCTCTGACGAGGTTAAGAATATAATAAAGTTTATTTAACGTTTTCCTTCTGATGATGTCTCTTTTACCCTCAACTAAATATTTTTTATCCCATTTAAGTAAAATCTACGAAGTATTATATAGTAAAAAATAAAAATATTTGATGAGGTTAAGAGTATATTTTATAACATTTTTCAAATACTTTTCCCGTTTTAATGATATTTCTCATCTAAACAAACACTTAACTGAGCTACGTGTTTGCGTGTTTTCTACCCCACAATACTGGTAACTGATAACAAGATCCCGGGAAATGTTTATAAATCATCAGCAAAAGAGTGTTTCTTTGTTTTATTTTATGAATTCGGTTTCTTCCCCTCTTATTCATCGACAATGTTGTAAAAATATTTCAAAAGCAATTTGAACGAGATACAAATGAAAAAATGAACAGGAATAAAACTTCTGAGCAAGCAAAAAAACAATTTTTTCGATATAATGTGTAATCAGTATGTTCTATTTTTGATTAATCGATAGAATGCTATTATTTTATTCTTTATTTTTATTCAGTTAATTCAGTTTCATTTCAATGAAAATTTTCTTTGATATAACATGAACCTAAAATAAAAACACTTTCAATGAGATAAAATAAAATGCATTTAAGAAATAAAA
This sequence comes from Nephila pilipes, assembly GCA_019974015.1. NCBI lineage: Eukaryota > Metazoa > Arthropoda > Arachnida > Araneae > Nephilidae > Nephila > Nephila pilipes. The sequence goes on along the minus strand of BMAW01057428.1, from coordinate 46,213 downwards.
CTTAAGACTGGTTAAATAGCTTCAAAAAATGTTAAACAATTAATAGAGCGACAATGTTCAAGAAGATCTGATGAGAAATGGGTAAAAAAGCAGTAGAATAAATATGCAAAAAAGAAAAACATTTATTGATTTGGAAACAAAATTATTTAAAAGCTTAATTACTTATGAGCTTAGGTCTGAAAAATACGTTTCTGTTTCATTAGATTCTTACATCCCTTTTATCAGATTTTTAACAATCTTAAAGTTGTTCTAAAAGTTTAAAAAATCGAATTGATAAAAATTAATAATTTTTAAACATGTAATTAACGGAAGGAAATTTAGTTCATTCAAAAGGCAGAAACCTACTTTAGTATTAATTTAATATGAATGTATCCAGGAATCTTCCAAATATTTAAAAAGGTAATGACCTTTTCCAAAATTTATAACAAATTTTAAAAATTCTAGTTGAAAGTGATTTGCGTAAAGAAGCATATAATTTATAATATCACAATAAACAACACATTTTAAAATTATATTTTATTTTATAACAAATATTTTATAACAATTTATATAACATATTTTACAACAAATTTTAAAAATTCCAGTTGAAAGTGATTTGCGTAAAGAAGCATATAATTTATAATACCACAATAAACATATAATGGTAAAAAAATTCCCTCAATTTATAAACTCAGATAATTTTTTTTTACCATAAGAATTAACAATGCTTTTTTTTGTAATCAAATTACTGTAGTGATGGAGTGGTCATGGATGTGAGCTTATGGAGAGACGGTGTTATTTCTATCGAATCACGGATTCTAGATTTAATTTCACAAAGAGAATCCATCGTGTATTGGATTGATGCATGTTAAATCTGTCGATGTTCAAAGTTTTCACGTTAGTGTAGAGTGACGCCAGCTCAGATGTCAGCACTTGATTATTGTTAAAAAATAAAGGTGGATCTATTAAATAACGAGACTGATAATGCAAAACATTTCATTTTGATTTCATATATCTTTACTTATTATCACCTTACACCTATTTCATATATATTTACTTATTACGCTCCTCCTCTATCCCTACATCTCTTCACGCGGATCTCCCATAGTTCGAAATATTGCTAACACATGGATCAATACGTCCCGAGACTAACATTGAAAACAACATTTTTTTTGCAAAATTTTTATTCATCAACATAACACCTTGTTAATCACCTTTAGGGTGATACACCGTAAATCAACGCTTCACACTTTTTCCCAAAAATTTTTCGCAAGAAATCTTTTTTGTTGCGAGTAAATAGCGATAAACAGCTTTCTGAATCATCGACTCGTTGCTGTTTTTGTTCCATCGAAAGCAATCGTGGCACCCACTTGGAAAAAACCTTTTTCATGCTCAATTTTTCATGAAAGATAGTAAATACACTTCCATATGATATCTGTGTCATCTCAGCAATCTCACGGAGCTTCACTTTACGATCTTTCATTATAATTTTTGTCACTTCACTCACATTTTCCGATGTAACGGCTTCCACAGGTCTAAACGAGAGTTCCACGTCATTTGTGTCGGTACGACCACGTTTAAACTCGGCAAGATGATGGACAAGAGTCCGGGTAACATTTTTCAATCCATTGTTTCGCTTGCACGGTGTTTTTACCCATTAAAAAGCAATGTTTTATCAGAACAGGAGAAACTCGGTTTTTTCCATTTTTTAAACAAACTACAAAACGACTTTACTCCAACCTCGATAACTCAGCTGTTTCTGGTCCGATCGACTTAAAATTTTGACACGTTTCAAGCAAAGGTTAGTACTCTAGAAAGACCTGGTTACTGGTTTACTACGAGCGCTATCTCTGGGTTAGTCTCGGGAGTTATTGATTGATGTGTTAGAAGTCTTCTTCTGTCAGGACGCGTGTTGCTTTCTCTTTCACAGCTTCAACGAACTCAAATCTCGTTCCATTTAATGCAGATTTCACCTTAGGAAACAGATAGAATTCTCATAGCGCAAGATGCGGCGAATAAGGCCGAACACTGGCCTTCTAGATGCTAGAAACCTCTTGACAGACAATGCGGAATGACTTGTCCTTCCCCATATAGGATTGTTTTCCCTTTATTATTTCACGGAGTTCAGAAAAAACGTGAAGATAGTAATGTTGATTAATAACTTGATCTCTTCAAGAAATCTAGTGAAGGTACACAATCCCATGAATATAAAAGAAAAAAAAACTATCATCATTGCTTTGAATTCTGATTTGCTCATTCAAGTTTGTTTGTTTTTTGACTCTCGGTGAAGAAAGGCTCTTCCAGTGCATGAATTGGCGATTTGTTTTAGGATCATAAGTAAAAACCCAAGAATGTTAACTGATTCTTTATCAATTCTTATAGTCTCAGAATCGCACGAATACTTAACCGACTGTCACATTGAACCAGATTACCGTTTTTTCGATATTTTCATCCGTTTTTGATGTGGAAAGGTGACCCGATCGTGATTTATCTTTAACGTTTTCTCGGCCACCTTGAAAACACTTAAACCGCTCAAAAACACGTGCACTGATAAACATTTAATGCCATACATTTCTTTCAATAAATTTTAAGTTTCAGTAACGGTTTTCCAAGTTTCATGTGAAATGTAACAACAATGCGTTGCTCATTGTTACATTTATAATTTTCCCGGCGAAACGAAAAAAATAAATAACTGTAATGCGAACGAAGGCTATGTTTATAAGGAAGGTTTGCAGAGGCGATAGGCACTGTATTCGAAAGCTAAGGTTGACAGCTGCCGGTCGCTGGCGTTTGGCTTATGCGTACTTCTGTTACAAAGTCAGTCTCGCTGTTCAATATCCACACCTCGCATGTGGTCCACCACCAATTCTCGTGTTGCTTCTAAGTTAGAGTTAATAAACTAAATGGATTTAATTTCTCATTGGTTTACTCCATATATTAATGATTACTCTTTATTCTTTATTTTAGCCAGAACGATAAACAAAGAAATATTTGTCAAATAGATTTGAAGAACAGATTTGTCAAAAAAATAACAAAGTGTACTAAATTCGGTGAATATTACTACATTTACTCTTTTAATTTGAAAGCAGTTATGAATTGTTATAATATTATACATGTAACAAGTAATTATAATAGTTATTTACAGTAATTTAGCAGCAATAATTTCTTTTGTTCTCTCATGTGCATTGAAAAAATCATGTATAGAGCTTATGCGTGTAAATTCAGCTCGTGATGCATCTCTATTATTAACCAGCTTGTCATTTATGAAGTGAACTGCGTAAGTAGTTGATAGATGGAGTTCCCAAAGCAGATCAATTTGAAACAACGGGTTCAATCATAAAATTTCAATAATTTACTCACTAATACTGCAACAGTAATGTACGTCCTTTACACTCATATCGTTATCTATCTTGCATATTTATATTCCGCGTGTGTGTGAGTGGTGTGTATATTATGTTATACTGTGTTATGCATGATTCAAATTCTTACAAAATTGTAAAATTTTAAATTTTTTAAAAGCTCGCGGTTAAAAGTGATTCAAGCGCAGCAGGTTTGTATAAGATTACATAAATATTTTACTTTTTGCTCCGAAATTGCGTAAAAATAAAATTTATATTAGATTTTCTTGTTTATTTAAAAATATTCTCCCCTAAAATGCTTTCCAGCACTATTAGCTAACAACAGTGTTGGGTGTAAAATAATCAAAGAATTAAAATAAAGAAAATAAATTTCTATTTAATCACTAAAAAGAGGTAACAGAGTTTCTTACAAGTTTAATTTATTCTTTTATATTTAATGATATCTTCAGGAATGATTAAAATAATTACGACACCCTATTCATATATGTTCCAGTTAAAAATAAAAAATTTCCTCATTTAAATGTCTCTATTCTTATCAATCAGTTAATAGTATCTCTCAGGCTCAGTTATTGACACATGTCAGTTATCTCTTACATACGGGATATGCCCTAAATAGAGGTACAATCCTTTAGGTTAGTTAAGGCACATCATAAGGATGGAGCAGTTACCTATGACCGGAACCATCATGAGGAAGTGGTAGCAGAGATACTAGTAATAAAAGGACACACAAGTCAGAGATTACCCCAGAAACATTCATTGCACATAAATGTTACAAATACTGCATTAGATTATTCCATTTCAAAATGTTACATATCTTCGAAGTTTTTATCCTTACAAGCTATGAACGCATTCCACCAAAGGACAATGTATTTGCAGACACGGTTCAGAACAGCTGGCTTTTCTTGGACATCCGTTGCCGCGCAGATGATTCTTGTAATGAGATTCATTTCAGACTTGACAGATGTTTCGTGCGCAACAGCTGTAAATCTACCACCCCGAAGAAAAACATTCCAGCTTCCTGAAATTCGGAGATACCAGGAAAACAGTCCCTTATCTCTGGGGTCTTGTAGATCGTGGTTCATTGCATAAGTGCTTGAGGCTCTTCAGATTTCTGTCTCTGTATATTACATCTTAGCTGGATGGGTAAGCAATTTTGGTTAAATTGCATTGAAACACGGAGACAAGCGGCTTAGAAATAGTTTTAAACTTAAATAAAACTTAGAATAATAATTTATTGAATATAAACTTAGATGTCAAGAAACTAAAAAAAATAATAAATTTTCTCGTTTTAATTCAGAATCGGTATATAATTATTCGTTAAGAATATCAAAATTTGACATACATTTTCTGTCGTTCTGGGGAGCTGGTGCAGTAAAGTTTTCTTTTTAAATGGAACAACTGATTATCAAATCAAATGAAAACTCCTTTTGTAAATAAAAATAATGTATTGACATTAATTACAAAACTACAACAGCTACACATAGAGATGTAAAACACAACACAGGTTACATAGTAGAGTAAAAAGCGTTCTCTCGTTTTAATTAAAGTTCGTTCTGTTTTTGACGCTGCTCACTCCAATCAACAGCGTCCTCTGGCGGAAGTCACGTGGTTTCTGCTGGAAAAGTATACAGTTCTGAACGCTCCCCCCTCCCATTGAGTTTCGGGACACATAGAACCGAAACTCACACTTTATGGTCTGTATCGCGATGGGCGTTGAACTATGCTTTCGGCTCTGGTAGTAGCAGGAGTAGAGTCAGGATTGTCTATTTTTTCTGGATGACCCTCAGGAATATTTGGAACCTTGCCCTTGTTGGTGACGTTTTCTTCATCCAGTTCTAATGGGCATAAATTTTGAATGGGTCTGATCACAATACCTGATTTAGTTCAGTTAATTCATCTTTCCATTTTTCGAATATTTTAATGATATCTTCAGGTAATTTTGAATCCCAAGAGATTCAAATTTCCAGCATTCCTGAAGAAGCTATTTATTAATGTTATGGGACACATGAACCCTATGAGATCGAATAGCTGGTCTGCCACAGACAGAATTTTCCTTTTGGTAATTGGTTCATCCTCGTTTTCTGCTTTTATCAGTTCACAAGACAAAGTGTCATCTTTCAGATTCCATGTAAGATCTAAAACCAGTATTTCTTTTTCGAAATCTGAGATTTTTTGTACAAATTCGTTTAACTCAGAAAGGTAATTATTTGTCCATCCACATAATTCAAATTCAGTTGTCTTCAGAATTCCTTGAGATTCTGATCTAAAATGTTCTAACTCCAAAAAAAGAATCTATGCTTGAAACACAATTATCGATATACATCGAGCCTTTGAGTTTCATTGCAAGACTTTTTAAAGGCTCTTCTACCTTGGTTGTTGAGTTGTCTTTAAATACTGTTCTGTGTGGCAGATAATGTACTTCTAAACCTTTAGAAATGTCATTGATCTGATTAATTTGTTCAATGATACAAACTCATCCCACTCTTGTACACTCAATGTACTCTTTCCCACTGATTAAAAACTTCTTGATATTCGTTTAATCGATTAGTTGATTTCAGGGATCGAACTATATTTCTTAGTCTTTTGGGGGGCTATTTCTTTATTATCATGTAAAGGAGGATGTCCATCTAACTAGGGCAGATTTACCTTATATCTGCCAGTATTGTCTCTGCTAACTATTATTCTGAAATGTTTCATAGCAAGTTGCTGGTTTTGAGTTTTAGAGTGTTTTTCGCTACGCTCTTCAGTACCCAAAGTATCTAACTTCCAGAGATATGTAATTTTTGCATCATTTACATGTAATGACTATGCTAACAGTGAGATATTTGTGGATAGGCCCTTTATATCGGATTATCAACTAAACCTCCTAAAGGATGTTTTACATTCCCTATTAACAATTTACCTGCGTAATCAGCTCCAATCAACAAATTCATTTCACCATGTATCCAATGGTTATATTTATTTTTATTTTTGTACTAACTGCAAATGGCGCCACCAGAACAGAGTACTTGCATGGTTTCCCTCTGGAGGGAAACCGGTAGTTGAGTTATTAAGGCTGCGGGAAAACTGGAGCTACGAGCGGGAATTTTTCCCTGATGTTATTTCTGCCTTTATTACATATACAGCCTAGAACTGTGAAAAATAAACTGTATAAATGAGTCTATTGTACAGTAAATAAACTGTATTTAACCCTGAGGTGAATCAATATCATCGAATGATCTACGAATTCATCGCAGCGAGTTACAACCAGAATTTTTCTCATATAGACAGGATTTCTCAGTTATCATTGCATCGCTAGTTAAAATACCTAGATCTTTTAATGGTTTCAAACAATTATCATCATTCATTCTAGGTAAGGAAGCACAAATTTTCTTTTCATCTAAAACTTCTAACTCACAGTTATATCTTCCATCGACATTCGAAAGACTAATATGGTACCTTATATGCTTTTCGGCGCGTTCAATTCCACCGAATAAACATTTTTGGTTTCAAGGAACAAACACGTTTTTTCCTCCGTGCTTGGTTTCTAAAAAGAAACAACAATTGTACCATATATACCCAAGAAAAATAGGAATGTTGCTCTACTTTCAACAATGTATAATGATGATGCAATAGATCCATCTACATGAAAATTGAAAAAAACCTGAGATTATCACATTTTATAATTTAACTAAATTTTATAATTTAAAAGGCATAGTTGATATAGATAAAACGGCCGCAATATATCTACAGCTAGAAAACGTGATCATTAACGCAAGAAATATTTATTGCGTTATTGAACGTTGCAGCAATGAATGCAGAAGCATCCTTTTGCTATCTACGAAGAAACCCCGACTTAAAATCAAACCATACGCTCATTTTTAAAACATTTGGGATTCGTGCTTGTAGAAAAATAGGAGCCAACAGGCAATTCTTCCAAGAAACTTAAAAAAAAAAACTAGGATCCAGAGCTGAAAATATCCACCACCTTCTTAAATATGCAAGTAACTCTTTAAAAGATGTGATGAATGCCCTTACGAAAAGGACAGAGAAGAAATAAATTTATATGTGAAAAGTGTGAAAAACACATATGTATGGAACACATGACATGTATTTGCAGAAAATATGCAGACAAAGTGTAAGGGTTATTTTTTGAATGTATATTTACTAATGTACTCTACTTACATGGAACACATGGCATATAATTGCAGAAAACGGGAAAATTAAATGTGTTATTTTAAAATATATATTTACGATTGAATTCTTCTACTTTCATTTTTTTTTTTTTTTTTTTTGCTAAAATTCCGAGGTAGAGAACAGAAGTAAACGCCCGTGGGTATGAGATACCCTGCGCGAGTAATCTGTTTGTTTCTTTTGCTCAAGAAATTACTAAATGCGGTTAATCTCAAAATTCATACTTTAAAGTTGAAATAACTTTTGTCACTAGTGTATCGTTTAACTAACTTAAATGTTCGATCTATATTGCTAATACAAGAGAATTAACTCAATTGTAAATTTTATCAGAACAGAAAAAAACAGAAAAAAAATTTCATGACTCCAAAACCATTTGATAATTTTAAAAAACACTCTTAATATAAAATATAATTCCCGATTTTCCATATAATTTTGGTTTTTAATCATAATTAACTGAAATAGTTTTCAAATAACTTAAATTATTAATTTCTATAAGTTATACCTGAAATGGCTTAATTGTAAAATCTGTTGTGAAATTATACAAAAATTTACTTCTTTATAAATGTTTTATACATGCTTATTGATTTAGTTATATTAATTTTTTTTGCTTAGTTTAAAAACGATTCATTTTAGGAAAAATTTTTTCGATACAACTCCCCTGAATTCTTAATTAAAATTTCTAGAATATCACAAGATAACTTCAATTTTTGGTTTTGGCTGGCATCGCTTAGTTCCAAACATTTTTATAAAGACAATATTATGTAATAAATTAAATCAAATTTTAAAAATGTATAGAACTGTTATAAGTAGCAAAGGGAGTTATTAATTGTTTTCCAATAATCCAAGATTACTGCATGAATTTAATTTTTAGCAAATAAAAAAAATTACAATTTTTGGCTAAATATTAAAAATTAGAATGTTTGAAAAGGAAAAATACGTAAAGGCTTTCTTCATCATATTACAGCATCAAAGCTAATTTTTTCAACAAACACAAACGCGAGATATCACTTGCTCATAAACGTTCTGTTGTAAACATACACACAAAATGATCTTTTCGAACGAAATCAAATTTGGAAAACTACACACACACTTGATTGGCAGTTGAAACAGAATCACAAAAACTAAAGATGTGCTGCCATCTCGCGGAATAATGTCTTACAACAAACTCAAATATATTATATGTCCTCGTTTATAAAAATGAAATTTTGAAAGATCGTGCGTTATTTATAAATTTGTGTAGCAATGAAATGCGAATAAATATATTTTTAATCTTCGCAAAGATTTTTGAAAAATGAAATATAATCAGTTAACGTACGAAATTTAAGAAAATTGCCGAAATTCGAAGCAGTACCTTAAAACAATTTTATACAGTTAAATTAATACTCTCGTGCTACCATCCGATAGCAAAAATAAATATTTCTTGTAAGAAGTTATGTTTCTACGATGCAGATGTTTTTTTTTTTCCCCTTCAAAAAATTAAGTTTACCAACACAATGCATTTGCCAATTCTAAGTATTTTTTTTTTTTTTTTTTTTTTTTTTAAAAATTTTCTTTTAGCAATAAAATTTATTTTCCAATTTTAATTTTTTTTTTTTTTTTTTTTTTTTTTTACGAAACGTTTTATTTTGGGGGAGGAAAGGCATCAAAAAAACTGCCTCGGGAAAAAATTTCATACTTTTCAAGGAATTAATATATAATTATGTTAACAAGCAAAATTTTCTTTTCACTCTGTTTTTCACAGGCATTCGATATCCCAAGAAAGCACACGATCTTATTTTTATAAGCATTTTTAAATTCATTTATATTGAATCAAAAAGTTGCTACAATCAATTCATCGTTAATTTTTGTTTAAATATTACAATATTTTCAATTTATTTATGAAACTAATGTTTTGTTGGATAACATTGTTATAGGAAACAGTATATTTTTTTTAATTGATACGGGACTGTTGATTTTTTTTTTAAAGCGATGAAAATATATCTCTCTCAAATGGTTTGACTTCATTATCAAATAATTTTTTTAATGAAAACTAATTTCTTTAAACGCACATTTTTCCCCTTAAAAAATGGAAAAGGAACGTAATTAATTTTGTAACTTTAGCACAAAAGTAAATAGCAAAAGTAATTCGCTCATTTAGATGTACTAGCTATTTGATTATGAAAATATGAAAGATTTATATGAACTGATACTTATAGCAGAGTTGTTTTGCATTGGGTTGTGCGAATGTGACACACAAAAAAATATCAGGGTAAAAAATTTACAATTGTTTCAAAACAAACTTTTAAATTAGGCATGTGCAACTTTGACAGGATTTGGGGCTGGATTAGAAATTAGAAATGTTTTGAGGGCTGGAGTATTTTAGAATTTTTATCAATGAAAATATAAAAAAAATGAACCCATATTAATTATTTTAATCTGCCTATTACTGAATATAAGCTACATCATAAAATCTGTAAAAATATAAAATATGAAATATATTCATATTCTTCAATAAAAAAAAAGTTTTCATTGTGACTTCATGATTGAAACAAGGTGTCAATATAAGGAGATCAGTCAGCACTGTGTTTTCCATCAATTCTTATTTGTCTTAGATTTCACAAACTTCATCTTTGAAAAATGTTACTCATACCAGATTCAACGATAGTCGGAAAAGTCGTATAAACTCAGCAATAGGGGCAGATTCGGCGAACGGGCTGTATGTGTGAGTATATATATTGTATCCCTAGAATGTTGTTATTATTTCAAGACAAAATAATGAACAGCCGGGATGGTTTCAGGAGCAAATATTATTTAATATTCGACACGTTCCACAACACAAGACAGGATACAAAACAGATATTAAACACACATTCACGAACATACTCCATCATTCTGCTAACGAAGTCACTCGCCTTCCATCGAGCTTGCGCTTGCCTTTCTCATCGTGCTTGCGCTTCTAACCAAAAAGAACATGTGGTGCTATCTGGCTGCCGTTTAATAGTATATGGAAGGTAATGCTAAATTACAGTGTTATAATATAATATATATGAATCGAAGCAAAACCGTGATTTTTTTTAATATCATAAAAATTGAATTACAAAAACATATTTTTTTATTGGAATGTAAAGATTTAAACTTTCTTAGCACATTGAATCATAAAACCTGACTTCATTCGCAATGGATTTTTTCAAGTTTTTTTTTTTTTTTTTCAAGCAAAAGATTTTTAAAAAATGTTGAATGAATTAAAAAACTTAGTTATCAAAAAGTTCAATAAAAAATTAATAATTTTTATTATCAAAAGTAAATTTAAATTGCTTTATTTAAGTTAGTTAATAATTTTTAGCTAACTTAAATAAAGCAGAGAATAATAAAACTTAAAAAAAAGACGAAAGAATTGCAAAAAAAGTAGAATTAAGAGAGGGAAAAAAAAAAAAAACGACCAAAAACATGAAAAGGTAAGAAATCCTTTAAAAATGTTTTATCGTCTGGTGATGTCATATGGTAAAAAAAGTTAGACCTCAATGAATTTTAACCCTTTTCAAACTAGCACAATTTTTTAATTGTAGTTTCTGTAACAGTATATAACAATGAAGTGATTTCCAACTGAGGATATATGTACCCCTGGGGTACTTAAAAGGCCTTTTAATAATGGCATCCAGCCAGCTAAGAAAAAAAAAAGGGATTAAAAATGAATTATAAAAAGTTGATAGAGAACGTTATAAATATTGTGAAGTATATTATTCACCTCTCCCCATCAATGAAATCTTCAACTTTATTAAATTAAATTTTGTCCACAGTAAGAATAGACTTTCTCCTGTCCCTCCACCCCACCTATAGAGAGAAACCTAAACCCAGGATTGACGTTCTCGTTCCTTATGGTTCACTCTTTCAGGGTGTTTTAGATTTGATTGATACCATACGCAGAGATATGCTTAATTCAAACATAGCATATAGTTCGTAAACTTTTTTCATATTTGTATTGAAGCAAAAGCGGGTTATTCCTGCAATTATACGTCGATTTTTCCACCAAATACCTACTATTTGCGTGATTTACGCTATGAATCACACCTAAAAAGTGGATCTGTGAGCAGGACGAAATGAAGTGAAAGGCGAACCACTTTCATTTCATGTTTTCCATTACAGAGACGTCTAGCGGTTCATCGCTTGCTCTCTGCCTATGCATTGTACGGTGAAAATTGCTTCTTAAGATGTTTTCTATCATCTCTTAAATTATTACCCTTGAGTTTCGAAACATCCTGTATAAAAGTTTAAAAGAACCGTGAAGTTTTGTCTAAAATAAAAGTCTTCATTTTCTTTTGAAACTTTGAAACTCTCATATGTTAGCATGATGACAAAAGTGATTCAATATAACCAGGGATATTTAGAGGATTAGTAAATTTTGCATCTAAATTAGATTCAGATTTGAAGAATCAGAAACTAATGCAGTCTTCCAAGGTGTTTCTATAACCATTCAGAATATATAATTTTTGACTAACTGCTTCAGACATGCTATGAGGTAGATAAAGATGAAAATTAGAAAAGCTAATTACCTTTGTAGATATCATGGCTGAAGACACATTAGTTTCTGGTTTTTTTTTCCAGGATACACTCAAATGGTCCTTGTTCTACTTTCCGTATTGAATGGAGAAATATTTGAGCATTTTGTGAGATTCTTTATTCCTCAAAATCAAACATGTAAAACATTCTTGATAAAACTGTGAAAGTTGTCAATTTTATCAATGCAAATCCTGTCAATTCTAAGTTCTTTAAATTTCTGTGTGAAGGAAACACTTTGCTTTTGCACACAAGTTAGGTTGGTGACCCGAGGCAAATATCGCCTATTGTTAGAATAAACTAATCACGACTATTCGACCTTGGATACTAGCTAGCCTCCCTCCCCTTCCTTTTTCTGTGGGGAGGGGACAGAATTCTGTTAAAAACCTTGGATTCAAGAATTTTGATACTGAATGGCAATAAATCCTAACATTTCTGAGTCATTTTTTTATTAATCAGGTATGAAATGGACGCACATTTCAAACCTGATTAATGAATTTAATCTTTCACTTCAAAAAGGTTGTAACCTATCAAGTTGTCAACAAAATTGAATCCACTAAAAAAAATGATTCGGAGACAAATAGCATTAAAAATCACACCATGAAGTGTCGAAAACATTTCACTATTTTTTTCACAAGCCGAGCTAAATTTAACAGTCGGTAATAAGATAAATGAGCACTTAAAATAATTAAACCATCATTTGAAAAATGTTTTTTATAGTTGGAAATATGTGGTCAGTAGATATCTAATCCTTCGGAGGAAAAGTATTTTGAACTGCCTTCATTGTAGAATCCTGAAAAGGATAATTTTACGAAGTTACCACCCTGAAGAACCTCTTCTTTGGCGGAATGGTGGAGATAATCAGTCTTCGGGCTCATTGTGATGATGGATACAGAGAAACTTCTTAAAAACCTATTATAGTTTGTTTTATCCTTTGTTGTTGCAGTTTCCTAACACGGAACATGTTGAATTGGCTGCTTTTTTTTTTTTTTTTTTTTTTCAATTTTCTTTCTTTATTTATTTGTTTATTTTTTTTTTGGCAATTTTGAATTAAAAAATTAAAACAGAACGAAATTAAACATAGCTCCGTATGTGAGATAGCCTTTATCCTATTTTGAAATCAACTTCTCAAAATTTTATAATTCGGCTCAACTACAAATATCGCATAGACTTTCTTTTTAACAATCTTTGTTTTAATTTGTTTGCTTCAAAAAAATGTGGGAATGTGTAATAAAAAATCAGACAAATAAACTAAATTCAATATACACTTTTTTAAAGAAATTTGAGGAATCTATATTGGGTGATACAGATTTGAGAGGGGGGGGAGCTAAGCTTAAAAGAACCGTCTGAGTGTAAACGGAGTGATAAAGTTCCCTAGCTCTAATAAAACACTGCGTGTGAGTGACGCATTAAAAAATCTACAAAAAGGTATAAAGGTTAATTAAAAGAGAAGTCACAAAATTGAGAGCAAAACTTGCTTCATTTTTCTTGATTGTGTTACTATACTTATGTTTCAAAAGATTATTTTGGTATTGAAACGTAATTTGACATTTAAGAGAAATTATAATTACTAAAGGTTACATTGATTCATATTATTAAAACTTTTTTGTGTCTTCCTTACACACACACACTTCCTTTACTTATACTTTTTGTTAACTTAGTTAATAATCATTAGATTACAGTTCACAGTTGTCCTAAGACAAAGGCACATCAGGTTGTATAAAAACAACAATTTATTTACACTCCTTACTACCTCTCGTTTACAACAGCTCCTCTCGGAGATTAGGTCAGGTCCCGTCTGAGGGGATCGTGTGACATCAAACATTATCCCCTTTACAAATGAACGCCCTCTAGAGGCGGACTTTAAGTAGGGAAGTTAACATTTCGGCCGAATCTTGATATATACAATTGTCCCAATTGTACAGTTACAATTAACACAAAATCATTAATAACTGATACAATTTAAAACCATTAATCATCATACACAAAAATATCAATGTTTAAATTCCTCAAACACTTAACATAGCAAATATCAATAATTATACACAAACATCAATACTTTAATTCCTCAAATACTTAAAATATCAATTACCGTATACAGATAAAATATCAATAATCATGCACAAATCCTTTTACATAATCACCCTTATATCTGCATTTCACTACAAATTATCTTTCATTCCACAGCGCACATATAAAGAAAATCTTTCTCCTTTTAAGTAATAATTCTAATTTAAGACTTCAAAACAAAAATCTTAGTTATCATACAGTTCAAATATTATTTCTCTTTCATAACAAAATACTAAAATTACCAAAACACATTAAAATACTTCTTCTCAACATCTTTTAAAGTGCTACATACACATCACCTCTCCTTTCTTTTTTCAAAAAAAAAAAAAAAATTACATAAACACATTCATATATTCATATCGAGATATCAACACAAAATTCATACTTCAAAATATCGAATATCTGTATCCTCATAAAGATTAATTCATACAGTTGTAAATATTAATTTTTTTTCCTTCCTCTTACTTTTTACATACTTACAATATTAATTCTCATTTCGATATTCTCATTTTCATAGAATATGCTTAACTCTTACAGACTCAAAAGAGTTCATACATGTAACAAAGAAATTCTTTAACATAACACAATCATCAAAACACAAATCTAGGAATTCTTACAAAAAAAAGATCATTACAAAATCACATTCTTAAATCCTTACAAAAACACATTCCTAAAACAATCCTTACAAAATAAATCATTACAAAATTGTATACTTAAATCTTTACATTCCTAATTCAATATATTCCAAAATCCTTACAAAATTACAAAATTATATTCCTAATCATTACAAAATATAATAAAATATTCCTACATCATTACAAAATAAAAATTCGTCGAGCATATTACCTTGAAATATCAATTATTCTTCTCATCATAATAAATCACATAAATATAAAAAAATTTGTTGGCACACTTAAGATTCAAACCGTTTAATCCATAAAACACTCATTAAAAGCTAGCACATTCATTAACTTTAAATTCTTACACAAAATAGATCATTTTCTGTTTCAAATAATGAAGTCGAAATAAAACATCGTTGATATATTTAAAATTACTTATCCTTGTCAAAAACTAAATTAATAAAATACCTCTTAAAAATAACATTCAATCAATATTTTTTTTTGAAGATAATCAAATTAAAAGTTCTTTAAATACTCAGTCTTTAAAATATTCTAATGTTCCATTAGAAAATAACTGTTCATTAATTCTTAATACAAAATAATTGTTTTCCTTTTTGTTTTAAAAAAAGTTCTTTGCAAAATAATAGTTTACAGTCCCCTTTTTGTCACTGCAAAAAGTCTCTCTAAAAACAAATAAAAAACGCTGGGAACGCTGGGAAAATTATCGAGCATATAGGCCGCGGAGCGGCCTTCAGGCTCGGGTCGACGAGTTGCATCAATTAACTTGGCTGTTGTTTGAGATTAGAGCATTCTGCAAGATGTTGTAAGTGGCAGGTCTCTGATTGGCTCTCGTGGAAGTCTGTTAAAGTGGAGCTTTTGGAGGTAGTCGTTTCGGTCAGGGGTGATGCTGATAAACTTGCTTCAGATTGGTTGTTGCTTTGCGGAGGTGAGCCTTCCTATTGGTTGCCCTGGGCTGCTGTGATTATGGAGTGGGTGTGGCTGTAGTGTAGGGGCGTATACGGCATATGAAAAAGATTTGGGATATGTGTGTGTTTATGAATTACTGGTGAATGAGATTCCGACGTGATCGGACGTTCTTTCCCCGCTGAGCATAACTAACATACTTTCAATCGCCCAAGTAGCACTTTTCAGTGCTATTGTGCGAAGGTGATTAACTTCTTTCCTATTAACGGAGACGACCCCGGAACGAGATAACCTGATAATGGCCACGGAAATGGAATGCAACAATTCCAGACCTTCATCACCAAGTCTAACCCAGGACAAGGAAACCTGCGAGACTCTGAGACTGATGAACGAAAGACTGAGGATCCTGAAAATGCAACACGAGGACGCCTACTCTCATGTATGCCATATAGAATCCAGATATATGGACCGTGAAAGCGACTTCTATAAAGGAGCGTATGGACTTTACCTGACAGCCAAGGAAGCAGCAGAAGAGGCAGAGGGTGAGTATCTCTCTTTTCCTAAATGCCCCATACCAGGCTGCCCCCTACACACACAACTTCCAATCACTCCTGAAAAAAGGTCAAAAACAATTAATTTTGATAATGAAGGTTTCCAAACCCCACCAATTAGAAAACAAGCAAAAAGGAAAATTATTGAGCAACATTTTCCTCAAATAATTGAAACCTCTAACAAATTTAAAAACCTAAAACTCCAAAATGAGATATCAGAGTCTCAAACAATCCAAGAAGAAAACGAGAATAAAAATAATGATACAGAAATGACCATCAAAAACCAATTACCCCCACCTATAATGCTAAAAATAACTAAAAACTACAGGCAACAACTAAAAGAACTCACTTTAGCTTATGAAAACCTAAGAACAAAACTTTCGGGAGAGTATATTAAACTATACGTTGATACCCCCGAACAATATCGTTCTCTAATCAAATATCTCAGACAAACCGAAACAGCAGAATACTATGTCATAAAACCCAAGCAAGAACGTCCAATCCGAGTTTGCCTGAAAGGACTCCCACGGGACACAGATATGGAAGATATCCAAGAAGAATTAATTGAACTTGGTTTTAACCCACAAAAAATCTGCCAACTTCAAAATAGACGAACTAAACTTCCACTACCGATCTTTCTAATTACCCTCCCTAGAACAGAAGAAACTGAAAAAATATTCAAAATTACAAGACTCTGCTTCATGACAATAAGAGTAGAAGGATACCGAGGCAGAGGGGTAACCCAATGCTATCGATGTAACTTTTTCAACCACTCAGCTGAGAACTGTTACATGGCACCCCGCTGCCTAAAATGCGGAAGCACACATATGACTCGAGATTGCGAAATAAAAGAAAGGATCAGTAATCCTGAATGTATCAACTGCGACGAAACCGGACATATGGCCTCGTACGGAGGATGCTCCGCCTTCCCCAAACTACCCAAAAAGAAGAACACATTCACAGTAAAAACAAATAAGATCCGAGAAAATCACACCTTTGCAGCAGCTGTAGCAAATAACCCTCAACAGAGGGCGCCACGAGACTCTGATATCACAACACAAACTGAGACAGGGAGAAACCGTGACTACCACTACAACACAGATAACAGACCAAGACCTACTGAAAATTATCACTCCGATAACTTCTACCAAGCAATTGAACTCATTGCAAATCTAGGTGAAATTTTTAATAAGCTCCCAGGACTGATCAAACATCTACCCAGCATCAAAGCAGCTAAAGGTGCGGAAAATAAAAAATACGCGCTAATTGAAGCGCTAATGGATGAAGACAATGAGATCGGAATCACGCTTTAAACTCCTTAGCCTCAGTTTGTGTTCCTGGAATGCAAACGGGGCACTCTCCCATGTTCTAGAACTAAGAAATTTTGTACAGAAGCATAGCCCAGATATCCTTTTATTACAAGAAACACATCTGAGACCAGAAAACAAATTCTACATCCCAAATTACATTTCATATAGAAATGACAGAGCAAACCAATCCACACAACACTCCTCAGGAGGAACCATGATCCTAATAAAAAAATCACTACCACACCACTGCCTGACAACCCCACCACTCCAACATGTTGAAGCAACCACCATTATTTTTGAACCACCAAAAGTAAAACCAATTGCAATAGTTTCCATTTATATACCTCCATCCTCAGACAACAATTTATTCATAAATGACCTAGAAATTCTCAGAAAAACCAGCAGCAGCTGTGTCATTTTTGGCGATTTTAACGCCAGACACAACGCTTGGAACTGCACCCAAAACTCAACAAGAGGTATAAACTTGAAAAGCTACACAGACAAAAATGACATTCAAATAGCATACCCACCAACACACACACGATTTGGAACAAATTCTGCAAACACAATCGACTTTGCACTAATATATGATTTCAACTACAAACACAAAATTGTCTCACTACCCGAGCTCTCATCAGATCATAACCCCATTTTCCTAGATTTTAACTTCCAAACATCAATTGAAATTAATACTCGTGCAGTTTCCACCTGCTGGTCTAAATTCAGACAACAACTAATAGAAACCATTCACCCAACAAATTTTACAAATATCAACACAACAAACAAACTTGAAAACAAAATTATTGACCTCACAGACAAAATCAATCAAGCATATGAAAAGGCATCCACACCAGTTACAAACAAAGACATCAGATACACCCCATCCTACATCAAAAACCTCATAAAAACCAAAAACTATTTACGAAAACAATATCAGAGAACATTAGATCCAGAAATAAAAACTGAAATGAATAGAACTCAAAATTTAATTAAAAAAGAATTTCAAAATTTCTCAAACAAAAGCTGGAATGATAAACTTAAATCTCTAAACACACAAGACAACTCACTCTGGACACAAACTAAGATTCTTAAAAATAAAAGATGCAGTATACCACCCTTAATTATCAATAATCAAACTGCAAACACTGACACACAAAAAGCTGAACTACTTGCAAACACACTCGAACAAAATTTCAAAGAAAACAACAGACCACCAAATTCAGACACAGCCATTGACACAACAGTAAAAAACACAATACACACCTTCCTAACTTCCACACCACTCCAACACTCCATTAAACCAGTTTGGCCAGAAGAAATACAAAACTACATCGAAAAGGCAAATATTAAAAAAGCTCCTGGCAAAGATGGAGTAACAAATAAAATGCTTAAAAACTTTCCAACTAAAATCATACTAATAATTACTTATCTAATTAACAAAATACTAAAAATGCAATATTTCCCAAAATGTTGGAAAACTGCAATAATTTTTCCCATACTAAAACCAGGCAAAAACCCAAAATCACCAGACAGCTACAGACCAATATCACTCCTCTCATCCATAGATAAACTAGCTGAATTTGTAATCCTAAACAGATTCAAAGAACACATTTACCAAAATAATATAATAACACCAAACCAATATGGATTCACTAAAAAACTCTCTACACTTCACCCCCTTCTTAAAGTAACAGAATTAATCTCCTCAGGACTAGAAAAACAAAAAACCACAGGTGCTGTTTTTCTAGACATACAGAAAGCCTTTGACAGAGTATGGTTAGAAGGACTCATCTACAAACTAATCACCTACTCTTTTCCTAACCCACTAATACATCTAATTCACTCATACACCACAAACAGGGATTTTCAAGTCAAAGTACAAAATTCACTATCAAGCCCCAGAAACATTTCTGCGGGAGTTCCACAGGGCTCTTTAATTGGGGCCCATTTATTTAATTTGTACCTGAATGACATCCCCACTTACACACTCACAACACTAAATATGTATGCCGACGACACAGCAATTCTTGCCACTTTTAAAAACCCTAAGACTGTCACAAAAGCACTTAATAATCACCTTAAAATATTAGAAAATTTTTTTAACACATGGAAAATAAAAATAAATGTCGATAAAACAGCTGCAGTTCTTTTCACAAGAAAAAAGTTACCACCCCCACGACCCACATTCTATCAAACTGACATCCCATGGTCTCAGACAACTAAATATCTAGGTGTTACCCTTGACAAAACTTTAACTTGGAAACAACATATAACACAAACGCGAGATAAGTTCCGGAAAATAAAATGTAAAATCTTCCCCTTAATTTGCCGGAACTCTAAAATGACTATAGAGAACAAATTGCTTCTGTACACCTCGATTTTGCGTCCAATACTAGCATATGCTTGTCCTGTGTGGGCTTTTGCATGTAACACGAACCTAAATATTCTAGAAGTATCTCAAAATTCAGTTTTAAGAACAATAACCAAAGCAAAATGGTATATTAGGAATGATGAAATAAGAAAAGCTCTTAAAATATCTACTTTCAAAGAACATATCAAAAAGCTTTCAATAAACTTCTTTCAAAACCTCCCCTTTACCGAAAATCAAAATATGAACAATCTTGAACATTATATCCCCCAGCCAAATTCAAAAAGACCTAGAAGAATTCTACTTGACTCCTATCAACCTCCTTAATAAAACAACTTTTAACTTCAATTTATTCAATATATTTAATTTTTAAATTCATTTCATTCCACACAGACATAGCAAAACCCTCCAACTTCTAATTCAGTAGCACACATCAGGGGCAGCCAATGGCATTACTTCCCTCTGCCCTCCATCAACCAATAGCAAAGCAGCCTCTCCACATCTCCATCTCAAGACATCCCGGAAAATTCCCAACTCAAGACTCATCTACTCCGGATTCAACCACCAGCCAATAGGAATACAGTACAGCACCAGCCGACCAATCACAGCCCAACTTCTCGATTTCTACTTTACAGAGAGACTATTAGCCAAAAACAGACATTTCTTCACCTAAGAACTCTGATACGAGCTTGAGGGCCGCTTGCGCGGCCTAGACGCTCGAAGATAACGCAACTTGCGTGCGTGCGTGCGTTGCGTGCGTTTATGAATTACGTTTTTAATAGAGAGAATTATTATTTAAATTAGAATTTAGGGTGGATTATATGAGTCGAGAAGTACAGTTCTAGGTCTTTTTGAATTTTCTTTTGGGGTGTAGTTTTCTAATTGAATCATGTTGCTATTATTGGTAAAATTTAGTGTTGCAAAAAATTTTTTGGCTATTTTTTGAATATGTTTTCTGAAAGTGGGTATTTTAGTTGCTTTAAGAATTTCGTTATTTCTCATGAACCATCTAGATTTTGTAATCATGCGAAGTGTTGAGCTTTGGGTGTTTTCTAGTAATTGAATGGAACTTTTAGCCGCATACGCCCAAACCGGGCATGCATAAGTAATGATAGGCCTAAGTACGGCAGTGTACAGAAGCAATTTATTTTTGATATTCATTTTAGAATCCCGGCAAATTAAGGGGTATATACTACATTTAGCTCTCCGGAATTTTTCACGCGAGTGTTTTATGTGTTGTTTCCAAGTGAATTGTTTATCAAGAGTTACTCCAAGGTATTTGGTGTGCTGAGACCATGGGATTGTTGTGTTATAAAAAGTTGGTGGTGATGTGTTTATAATTCGTTTTCTGGAAAACAAGATTGCTGCCGATTTCTCGACATTAATCTTGATTTTCCAGTCATTGTAATAATTTTCGAGTAGTTTTAAGTGTTTATTGAGTGCAAAAGTGATTGATTTAATATTTTTGAATTTAGCTAATATTGCAGTATCATCTGCGTACATATTGAGTAATGTGAGGCTGTATTGAGGTATGTCATTAAGGTATAAATTATATAATATTGGCCCAATTATTGATCCTTGTACTACTCCATAATTGGTGTGGTGTGTATTTGAATATGAGTTGTTAACTTTAATTTGATAATTTCTGTTTGTGAGGTAAGAGAAAATTAATTTTATTAGTGGTGCTGGAAATTTGTAATTTATAAGTTTGTATGTTAGGCCTTCTATCCAGACGCGGTCAAATGCTTTTTGAATATCTAAAAATACCGCGCCTGTTGATTTACTTTTTTCTAGTCCTGATGAGATATGCTCTGTTAGTTTAATTAAGGGATGTGAGGTAGAGAGATGTTTAGTGAAGCCGTATTGGTTAGGGTTACGGATGTTAGTGGTGTCAATGTGTTTATTTATTCTGGTTAATAAAATAGATTCAGTAAGTTTACTAAGTGACGATAGGAGCGCTATAGGTCTGTAACTTTCAGGGAGGCAACAAATAAAAAACAATTTCTCTCACCCATTTATAATTCTGCCATTTCTCGGATTCAAGAGGGGGGACACATTCCCGAAGTGCACTGACCTGATACTTACCAGACCGGACGTATAAGCAGGATAGTTCTACCAACGCAATCTCTGCTTGGGGGGGGGTAAAGCTGCTGACCCCTTTCACACGTGCTACGTGTTAATTCCTCCTTGAAATTTTGTCTCTTCTTTGTCAGTAAGACCCCGGTAACCTCTGGTTGAAGAAGTGGGGGGCAGGAGTTTTCTCTCACTGTCGGCTTCGGGGGTAGGATCTGTTTCCCGGCGTTTATAAAGCCTTGGTTCAAAATTTCCCACACTTTGAGTGTCCGTCGCTTGGTCAACGAACTTGCTGTCTTCTTTTTGCCATTCTGCTCTCTCTCTCTTTTTTTTCTTCAGCTGCGTAACTTTGCAGGTGTCCCAAATTCTTGTTACTGAAGATGATGGAGACTCATTCCTTAGTGAAGTCCTGTTTGACACCCCCTGAGGTCAAACGGAGTTTCCTTTCACTCTTTCGCCTTTTGAGAGGGGGACTTTCTCCTCGGGAGTTCGATAACTCTTTTCTTTATTTTTTGTTGAAAGTCCTGTCTGTACGAACTTTTTCTAAACGCGATGTTGGCGACATGTTTCTTGGTGACTCTTTCACGGGACTGGGGAATGTTGCACGTTCCTTTATTGTTTTTCTTCCTTTGCGATGAAATCGCTCCCTTCATTTTATATTGTATCTTTTTTCTGCGGATTGGAAACTGGCTAACCACTCGTTCTGTCCACTTAATTATCTGTCGTAAGACTTTAGCTTTTCCCAACTGTATCGGATTTGGTATGGGGCCTGTTTTGAAGAACTCTGCTTCCTTCTTTCCATCAATGGGAATATTTTCTCCTGTATCATTCTCTAAAATTTTCTCATTGACTTTCTGAGCTCTAGTTAATTTTTGTCCTTCGAAACGTGTGAATGCTTCTTGACATCGTTGCTGTCTTCTTTTTCCGTTCTTTTTATTTCCTTTCTGTATTTTCCGTTGCACTTCTCTTTGTACTTTTTCTTTCAATCTCTTTTGTTTTCTAAAGTCGGCTAATATCTTCAAATCATCCCTTTTTCTCTTGTAATCATTTACCTTATTCCTTTTGTTTCTTCATTTAAGGTACAGGTTTCTTTCCGCAATATTTCTAGTTCATTTAATATATTATGACTCTCATTTTTTTATCATTCAGTAGCATCGCTGGTGCTAATAACAATTCTTCTTTTCCTCTATTAATGAGATTTTGTTCCCGTATGGCATTTTGTTCCCGTATGTTAACTTTTAATTATGCTCCTGGATCCTAGATAATTTCTGTTCTTTATTCTTCAGTTCAGAATCAAACTTTTCCTGTTGAGACTGAAGTCATCTTTCATCAACAATTTTCATTGCTTTTATTTCAATACTGGTGTCTTGTAACCCTATAGTTTTGGATAATTTTTCATTCTCCTTCTGAATTTCGGTAAACTTCTCGTCCTTTTCTTTCAATTCAGATTCAAACTTTTCCTGCTGAGGCTGAAATCGTTTTTCATAGAATTCTTGGATTTTTCCTTGTTTTCTTCTATTGATTTCCATTCTTCATTTTTCTAATCTTAATTTTTTTAGTTCAAATTGTCTCGCCTGGTCTCTGTCTAACCTTTGTTCTCTTTCAACCCTCTCCCTTTTTCTTTCAATCCTATCTTCAATTATTCTCTCGAGACATCCTCTCGCGGAAGCTTCTTCATAGCGGTCGCTATTAAATATGATAGCCCTTATTGTCACATTGGTAGCGTCCAAAGGGACACTTTCGCCTAATTCAAGCTCAAGCTCAACTAAATCATTTTTACGTCCATTTGAGAAAAACGACATATTTAACACTATTTCAATACGCTTCAAAATTATTCAAAATAAATCACTTCTTAGCACATGCATAAGGGTAAACGAAAATGATTTACTTTTTTTTTTGTTCCTCGCAGTCCTCGTAGGTGTATCTTCCTACAACGCACTTTTTTTTTCATCAGCACAATCAACTACATAATTCATAGTTGAATATCTCACGATGTACACTATTTTGTTTCTTACACAGTTCCGGAAGGTTAGAGTCCTACAACGAATTTTTTTTTTTTTTTGCACGGTCCACTATATAATCCAGGGAACACTTTATCGTTTCTTTCACAATTCCGGTAGGTTAGCGGCCTACAAAGTACATCCTTTTGTACAGTTATCTTAGAATAATGTCAGTTTGACCGTGGACTTCAATACACATTCCACTTCTGATTTATTAAAATTCTTAATTTGTCTTTACTACACATACACACTTCCTTTACTTATACTTTTTGTTAACTTAGTTAATAATCATTAGATTAAAGTTCACAGTTGTCCTAAGACAAAGACACATCAGGTTGTATAACAGAAACAATTTATTTACACTCCTAACTACCGCTCGTTAACAACAGCTCCTCACGGAGATTAGGTCAGGTCCCGTCTGAGGGGATCGTGTGACATCAAACACTCTCCCCTTTACAAATAAACGCCCTCTAGAGGCGGGCTTTTAGTAGGGAAGTTAATAATATCAACATTACACACATATAATAAGCACTAATAAAAATGTATTTTTGAATTTATTCAATTAGTGTGTCTCTTAGCTAAATAACAAATTTTGAACCTAGAAGAAAGTCAGTTTTTTTTAAACGAATTTTAAAATTTACTTCTATTCAAATTTGTAGACCAGAATGATTACACACACAAAAAAAAAAAAAATAGAATATGAACTTGAATAGAAAATAGAATATGCTTTAAAAAAATGAAAATAGAATATACTTACTTCATCAGACCCAAGGTCAACTTTAAACCATAAATTTTTGAATAATTTGTATCAATCCGTTCTAAATATCTGAAAAAATACTGAAAGAGTATTAAAAAAATCATTTTAATTTTCCTTTTTGAGAAAATAAGTGTCTCCTGAAGGAGACATTGGGTCAAAGTGACATCATTAAGTTAATTTAAAATATTTCTTTAATCTTAATTTAATGATAAATTCATAATAATTAGCTTAATGAGCATAATGTAAAATTTGAATCACAAAATATTCCTGTCCGAAACTGTTTGAAGAAGAATCCTAATTTCAAAAATTTATCTTTCGTTTTTTTTTTTCTCTCTCTCTCTCTTTATTTTATACTATTAAATAATTTCTCAATTTCAAGTTCAAGAAATGTTGTCTGTAAATGCGGGAATTCTAGTTTTTTCTGCCCAATACATTTGAATTCTGGGAAATTTTAAATTAGAAATAATTATAGAGATCTCTAGTTATGTTTCATTTAATTTTCTGACAGATACAGATTCTTTCCTGTATCCTTTAAATATCAACTTTTGGGAAATTCAGTTAGCAATTAAATAATATCATCCCCAGCTGAAATAAATTTCATGTTTATAGTTTCAAATCGAGTGATTTTGATAGCCATTGACCCAATGTCTCCTACAGGCGACATTGCGTTCTAAATCAGAAGTAGGAAGATTTGAGTAAGAAATTGTTATATATAACATGTTATATATAACAGCAAGTTTAAAGAATTCAATAGTGTGTTTAATAATTTTTTATTAAACAAATAATAAAAAATATGAACACTTAGAAATGCGCAAGCGTATAATTTTCTTTTTCTTGGAAAACACCCTTTTCATTTTACCTTAAATAAGCTACGAATGCAAAATTTTCACAAAAAATCTTTTTTTTTTTCAGAATTACTATCTATTAACAAGACAAATAACTAATTCTGAGTACCAATGACGCCTTTTATTTAACTCGGTGGCAATTTTTGAAAGTGTTGTTTAGTGTCTCCTACAGACGAAGCTGGGACTGAGATGGTTAATTTAAATTTAGTTAAAATTAGTCTTAGTCTCAATTTGCAACCTACAATCAAAAACGCTTAAAAAATAACACTCAACATGGGAAACTTTCGATGATATTGATACTCATCAGAATTAAAATATAAAATTAAAATATTGATATCACAATTAAAATGAACGAAAATACTTTTCGGGTTGTAAACTGGTGAAATTTTAGAGAAGCGGTTCAATAGAAAATCTAAACCTTTTATTTTATTTAGATCAAGAAATATTGAAAACTTTTATTTTTTTAAATATACTTTAAAACTTATGTTTATTACTTTTTCACTAAACTATTTTTTCTTCACTTTTCACTAATAACTTAGTCTCACTTATCTTTTTCTCATTTTCCCTTAATAATAGACTTTTTACATAGTTATTAATTTAGCTTATTTTCACGCTTATCTTTAAATTTCATATGAGATCAGGCATATTTATTGTGTAATAACCTTGGTAATCAGTGCAGGTTACTTTTAGCACTTCAGTCACCACTCGATCCCCAAACTTCGGAGTGTCAACTCGCTTACTTACACTTAGACTCGTTCATTGAGTCTGATCTGTTCTGCTTGGAGTCTGGTTCTGATCTGAAGGGGTTATGTCAGTGACATCTTACACTCGCCCCCTTACAAAAATGCCCTCTACAGGAGGGTTTTAAACACTGGAGGTAACAGAAAAATATAAAAACATATTATTAGTATTGCATATTAATTACAAAGCAAACTAGCATTAATTTTTGATTAACTTAAAATCAAAATATTTCCTTCCCTGTCTTTTATTTTTATTTGATTTCTACGATATTTACATTTAAAGTCTCCGTTACTTGATTTTTGAATTAATATTTAAATAACTTGAAAAGTATAAATTATTTGATGTATACCAGTATCCTTCAAACTTTACATCAGATACACGAAAGATTTCATGAATTATGCTTTTGTAATTCCTTGTTTTATCAAAATTATTTATTACTTTTTTTTATTTTATTTGAGTGTAAGAATTGTTTTCGAGCCTTTTTATTTTCTTTTAAGCCATGGGAGCAGCTAAAACATTCCTTTCGGCTTGTGTAATTTCATACTAAACTTATTAAGTCAACAGTTTTTCAGAAATATTGTTGCAACAAATTTTAATTAAAGTGAACTATTTTGGATTTCCAGCATATAGTATTGAATGTATTACATTGTATCAAGAAATTCATTTCATTTAATAAAAATTTATGAGCTTCAATTATTATTCTTAAAATATTGCTCAAGATTTTACAATAGGAAAGAAATACTGGACTAAATAATTGAAGGTCAGTTTCAGATCAAAAACTCCAAACTCAAAGTTTTTTCAAATTTAAAAGCAGTCACCAAAAAAGGCAAATAAATTTTTGTCTTAACGCCCGTTTCTGTTACATTGTATTCACCATAACGGACTCTAAAATGTTTATGGAGGGAAAATAGTTTATTTTAATTAGAATTAGTAATTTTAGGTCGTGAAATATGAAACATTTGATTTGTTAACATTAGCAATATGAACGCTAAAATAGTTCGATCTACGTTTAAAGGTTATAGTTTTAGCGTTGGTAACCATCTCAAAGTTACAAAATTCTGTAATTGGAATCCACATGAGCAATCAGCAAACGTAACGAAGATTTGAAGTTTGAAATTCGCTTTATTCAAGGAACAACTGGACACCCTTCTTGAAAATAATTGTAAAGTCTGTTGAAAAATAGATTACTTATGACAATAGAAAGAGAGCAAGAAAGTGGAGGCCACGCGAGAGCTTGTGTAATATCATAAGACTCCTTGTTCTTGTCATACGTATTTCTTCAAATTATTCTAGAGTTTAGATTTTTGTGTGCCTAATGATGGCCTTTTATTCATTCTATGGTACTATAAAAGTATTTTTTTTTCCTCAAAAAGATTTCTCCTCCTCTGTTGAATACAGGCATGATTTGTGAGATATATTTGCATTTAGGTGAAATTTTAAAGAAAATTACTGTAAAATAGGGTTCCAAATTTGTTATGCTTCTATAAAGGATACTTATCCTTATTGTGACTGAAAAAAAAATTTTTCTTAATGAAACCTAAATTTTAAGAAATAATTTTATATGAAAAAAAAAACAATTAAATTTCCAAAATTATGACCCATTCTGTTCCATGATAATGCAAATCCATAATAATCACCATGTGGCACAAATACCGGTACTAAAGCTTAACGAATTACTCTGCAACATAGTACCACATCATCCGTAATCACCTGTTCCTTTAACAATGGATTACCAATGGTTTCGTAGTTTGGAGCTCTATATATAATACAAGATATAAGACCTTTCGTTATAGAACTGGGCATGAAATGTCCTTTATAGTCTTCGTGATCTACAAAACTCAGCATTTTTTCAAGAAAGAATTAATTTGTTGGAAATCATTGGCAGGAATGAATTCAGTTGAATAGTGCATATGATCATTAATGAAATGCTTATTTGATATTAAAAACAATTATCTATTTTCTTATAATAATTCAACCTTTCGTATTATCCGACTTAATGGTTTGCCTTTAGTTTTTATTCGGCTCAGAAAAGATAATAGATTTTTGTTCCTTTTTACAAATGGAGATTTCCTGGCTCTGGTAATTCTTAAAACCATAAAAATAACTGCTTTTTTGTCATTGAATATATGGACATGTCATACATATTATATAATTCATCATGTTCGTCTCTTAACATTTCTATTGTCGAAACATTTTCCATGACCTAATTTTTAAGAAAATCATTTAACTTTAAAATTTACCATCAATATAAATAATTAATGAAGCGAATATAAAACTTAGGAAAATACCAAACTGAGAAAAAAATAAAAAATAGTAAATATATTTATTTTATTTATTCCAATTATTTACTTGAATATTTTAAGAGAATTGATAAAAAAAAAGAAGTCAAAAGAAAAATAATGAAAGTTATATTTTCTATTAATAATTGGTATTACTTTTGCTATTACTTTACGGAAGTTCAATTGCTATTTTTCGAATGGAAAAATTACAGCTCAACATTTTTTTATACTGAAACCAGTATCCCCATTTTAATGATAATCCTCAAAGATTGCCATCAAATTTAGAGAGTTGTTATCAAATTCAGGAAAATAAACCTTGAATTTAAAAAAAAATTAATCCAAATTTTGGTAAAGTGCAAGTACAATAACAACGGCTAAACGAATGACTCGTATTTTAAGAAAAAAACAAGAGAAATAACTTGCAAGCGTAAAGTAAATGTAACGTAAATTTTGGTGATGCACGAAACAAGACGTAGTACACAAAAAACATACCGTATTCTTATGTAACAAGCATTTTTATTCTTATTGCATCCATTATAGACATTTTTATTGTTTATATACGAGGGTTGTTACAAAAAAATTCCTGTTTCTGAAGACTGATGGCGCTGCCGAGGTAAGTTATCCCTATCATTACACAGCACTAACTTTTGAATTGAGCCAAAACAAATCTGACATTGGTTCAAAAGTTAGTTTTAATTGTAGGCTCGTCGAATTGCCGTCGTCGATGAGACCTGGATTCATTGTTATCCACTGTGAACCAATCAACAATCCAAACAGTAGGTTGCTTCCGATGAATCTTCCCCAAGGAATAAAAGACGATTTGGTAGACCTGGAAAATTGTGGTTATAATTTCTTGAGTTACGAAAGGCGTCTAACCTATAAGAAAAAGGAAAAATGATCAGCGGACAATGCTAAATTGATCTACGTCATTCATGAAGATTATCCCTATGGTGAAGACTTTTTGAATCTACCTAGTAAATTTTTTTTTGACATACACACACACTCATATATATATATATATATATATATATATATATATATATA
>BMAW01057428.1:0-16487 GCA_019974015.1 Nephila pilipes | reverse complement strand
ATATATATATATATATATATATATATATAT
The DNA here is from genome assembly GCA_019974015.1 of Nephila pilipes. Lineage (NCBI taxonomy): Eukaryota > Metazoa > Arthropoda > Arachnida > Araneae > Nephilidae > Nephila > Nephila pilipes. The sequence goes on along the minus strand of BMAW01057428.1, from coordinate 16,457 downwards.
ATATAATTATTTATTAATTGATTAATAAAACAAATAAGGCGACGAATTTTAAATTCGTAGTTGTATATTCTGCTTTAGCTGAAAAAGAGAGATCATATGAACATAACAGAACAGAATTTATCTGTGCAGTAGATTTTATATGTAGGGATATCTGTGGAATTCTCCTAAGTCACGTAGACGCAAGAAGTAGAAAATAAAGAGATTCTGAGGGAATTTCCCTGACATCTATCAGCCTCGTAGGGATTATTTCAGACAAATTTACGACTATGGGAAAGTGGATTAAGCACACATACATATATATACTGTTAGCCATTAAAAATCAGGAAGGTATGATCTTGCGCATGTCAAAATCACATGAAACGTAGAAGAGACTGGGATCAGTATTTCAGCGTATTTAGACGACACAGAAGGGGGAAACGACATCCGAATCACTGCTTAAAAAATTTTGTAATGGTTTTCTCATTCGAAAAGAGCTTAGTTAATCAGAGATTGCTCAGAATATAGTGTTATGCTTCGAATAAGAAGAAATATTTATCAACAAATTTCGGGAATTCGATTGAGGCAGGATCGTTGCCTATCGAGAGTATAGAATATCGTTCCATGATAACACCCATCGTATTAGTCGAAATCTAGCCACTGTCATGCCAATATGGAATCAATGGGTTGCTGAAGATCATACTGAACACCATGCAGGATCTCCACGCCCTCCTACTAACAACGTCCAAAAGAACAGGTCGGGAGGTCGGCCCCACTAAACCATACAACCACATTACGGACCATTAAATAGGAAATCTGCTTGTTTGCAGCACTCCAGGTATCCGCTTGTACGGAGTGAAGATATTTACAACAGCGTGGACTAACAGAATGGTGATCATTACTTCGGCTTCCCTTGAGGATGCAGCATAGAGAGAGAAGGCGACTCTGGTGCGCGAACGGCAAAGCTGGATACATGAGTAGCACAATGTCGTCTTTTCAGACGAGTCCCAGCTCTTCTCGCAGTATTCTGGTGGCCGTATACGTGTCTGTAAGTTCCGAGGAAACCTCTGTTTTCACTCGATATCGGCATAGGGGGCGTGCACCTGGAGTGATAGTATGAGTCTGGTGTGATGGTTTGTGACAAGACACACCCATTTCTAACTTGAATCGAAGGTAATTTGAACGCAGAACAGTACATTTCTGCTATCTTACTTCCAGCGGTTGTGTCCTACCTTCGAGGCCTGCCAAACGCCATCTTCCAACAAAATAATTCAAGTCCACATGTTTCATGTCATGTTCTAACTTTCCTCGATATACAAGGTATTCTATTGTTGCCCTGGCCTGCACGGTCCCCAGATCTGTCATCCATTGAAAACATCTATTCATGGGTTGCTGAGAGACTAGCCCGCCACCCCTCTCCAGGTTATGCGGGATTTTTAAGTGTGGCATAGACTTAAAACTGTCTGGAATGAGTTGCCCATTTCTGTCATCCAAGCCCAGTTCGACTCTATGCCTAACTGATTAAGGGCCGTTTTAGCTGTGAGGGGTGGCTCTACTAATTTCTAATTTTGCACTCATGTACCCCCAAACTGCTTGCAAATTTAACCTTTTTTTTTTTTTTTTTTTTTTTTTGTATTTGCTTCCCTTCAAAGTGTTACAATTTTAATGGCCAGCAGTGTAATTAGTAAGAATGCTGGACTGAAGTTTCCTTTACTCTTCAACGGAAAAGATGCAAATAATCTCTGGTAATTTTAAGAATAAATAAAAATTTTAATTTTGAGTGTTTGATTTGTCTTCTTTGCCATTGATTTTACGAATTTTATCTTTTTTTTTAAATTAAAAAAATACATTCTACATAAGTAAGAAGCGAAATACTACATGTATTTTTTTTTTTAAAAAAAAGGCATAAATTTTAGCTAACTTCTGTCTATTTTTTTTTTATTTCTTATGTAACCCATTTCTATTTTTTTTTATTTTATTTTGTTATAAACGATTAAAGGAAATTCTAGTTCACATGAATAATGTTTTTCTAAAGAATATTTTCACGTTGAAATCAGTTAATGTCAAGGAAAATAATACTCAGTTAAAACATTTGTATTAAAGTATAATCTGTGCAGTTGTAAACGTCTCTATTATGTAACTCTTTATTCTGTTATAAACTTCTCTTGTTTTTCATTACATTAATTTTAATCAATTAATATATTTAAAATTTCCTGTAAATTATTTATAATTTCGTAAATCAGAGAATTAAACAATTACGGAAATTGTAATGATAATGAGGAAAATTTTATCCATTCATTTGTTAGTATAAGTTTTGAACAAAATTACTATATAATTGTTTTCCACCAATTGCATAAGCATACAAATTTATATTAATTATTTGTAAATATTTCCATTATAACCACCAACCCTCTCCAGCTAATGTGGTTTATGAAGTATGGCATAAGCTTGAAGCAGCATGGAAGGAGTTAACCGTTTCTGCCATCCAATCCCAGTTCGACTCAATCCCTAACCGAGTAAGGCCATTTAAGCTGTTTCTATTAATTTCGCACTACTAAAATCTCCCAAACTGCTTGCAAATTTATTCATTTTGTCTTCATGCCATAGTCTTAACTTACAATAAATGTCTTTTTTGTATTTAACTTTCTTCATGGTGTTGCAATTTTAATGACCATTAGTGCGTGCGTGTGTGGGGGGGGTGAAATTAATTCTTTTATTTACAATTGTATGAGTTATACTCAAGTTACAAAGCATTTTCGCCTTGTTACTCTTTGCACCATGTCACGAACAAAATATAGCGAATAAAATATCCCTATAAATTTAGCCACTAAGAGAATTTACCAAAATTGCACGAGCAGAGGAATAACATAATTCGCAATCTCTATCGCTCACCCTTTGTGGGCTCCCCTCCTTTCACTTTCGTCGCAGGATCTCTTTCCTTCTTTGTTTTTCTCCATCCTTTTTAAATCCCAAGGTAGGGCTGACTCATGCCCCCTTCGATTCATTTTTATTTCCGATTGGAAGGCCAATGACTTTCACAGATAACCTCCGTCTCTGTCCTCCAACACCATTTATTCCTATCGGTCAATATCCAGTTTAGCTCACAGGTATGCAGGTGCCACATGTCGGACGTCAAATGGATAGACCCTAAATCCGCATGTCATAGTTCACAATTTCTCACAAAGATGGATCCACTTTGCCCCACCTATGGTATGGAATGTGTTCATGAATGCACTAAATTAGCTGACCCCAGGTGTAGCTTATTTTTTGGCAGCTTTGGAACTTTGGAGAAATAAACCCTTTTATTACGCCTTTGATTGGGAAGTAGGGAAACAAAAACGGAAGCTCTATACAAATATCTCTTACGGGCGTTACCTATGAGCCACGTTGTAATATATATATGTGTGTGTGTGTGTATTCCTTTTAAAATTTCATTAAAGAAATTTTAAAAGTATCATTCACATTTAAATAAATTTTTGATGCGATATTTGAGTATGTATTTGCGAAAACGGTATAACGATATTAAATGAAATATAATATATTACATAAAGCGTTACATCTGACAGTGAACACGTTACAAAAACATTGGAAAATGGAAAATTTACATTTTATTATTTTTTTTAATAGAACTGCGAAGGAACACAAAATGTGCACGGAGCGTATGGAGAGACTACTGAATAGTATGATTCTGTTTAACAGGTGTCCTTTTCGTAATCTTAAGTCTTACCTATATTATCTCCCGTACTTAAAGCCAGCCTGTAGAGAGCCGTTTTTTAAAGAAAATTTAAAGGGTGTGGAATATCACACAATCCCCTCAGGTCAGATCAGACCGAGTCTCCGAGCGGAGAGGTCATATATAAGCTCGAGATAGTTGTGAATCGGGTGAAATCAAAGGTGAGCGGGTTGAAATCAAAATCAAAAACCGGAACCCCAAAAGGTATATTCAGATGGGTGAGATGGTTCTAATTCTTTTTTTTTATTTAATTTAATCAGAGACTTTGATTTTCAAAAAAAAAGAACTATAAACTCTTTTATTTATTTTGCTCTTTATTATTTTTGCTAAGGACTCTTTTTTTTTAATTATTTTTGTGTGATTCCTGCATTAATTAAGAAGTATTTACCTGAATGAATATTTGTAAAGATAATTAATGAGCAGGAACAATAGAATATTTTTAAAGACTGAGAATTTAAGAATTCTTTTTAATATTATTATTTTTGGAAAATTATTGAATGTAAGATTATTTTAAAGGGTATTTTATTAATTGCATTTCGGACAAAAGATGATAAGTGATTTAAATATTTCAACAAGGTTTTATTTTGATTTTATTATTTCAAACAGAAAATGATTATTTCTTTAAGGATTTAAAATTATTGAATGTGATTATTTTTAAAGGAGTGTTTGAATGATTAAACGTCTTAAGTATGTCAACCAATGTTTTCATGCTTTTGTGTTCTATTACGAAGAGTAGAATAATTGGTATTTCGAAGTAATATGTCGACGAATTTTTTATTTGATTTTATTATTTGAAACCGGAAATGGTTTACTTTTTGTAAGGATTTGATTTTTTAATTATATTCTCAGAATTTTGTTTCAATGATTATGTTATATTTAAGCATTTTCTATGCAAATGAGAATTAATATTTTAAGGGCATAGATAGATAAAAAAAAAAAAAAAGAAAGAAAGAAAGAAAAGAATTTCATACTACGAAATATATAAATTAATGTTTTTGAGGAAACAAATTTCCGATGTTTTGAAGTATAAAATCAGTAATCTGTAAAATATGCATCATATATTTTTTGAGAGGAATAATGTAGAGAAGATGACACTCACACTGAAATAGTATGACGATTCTTGTAATTCCATATCCAACAATAAGGGGGGGAGGGTTCTTGGACGCGTAAAGGGTTGTGATGCTCTTGTACACGTTCTCGGAAGAAAACATTGGAAGTTTTGATTTTCATTGTGTTTTATGTGTGTAGTTGTGGCTTTCTTTTGGGCAGATTATAGATGTCAATTAAATTATGAAATGTTTCATAATTCTGTGTCAATTGTTGGAATGCTATGCAAACATATGACTTCATCAAAATTCACACTGAAACTCTGCTACATAGGTGAAAAAAGCCAGAACGCTTTTGTTTCATTGTTAATGGACTAAAAAACATCGTATGGCGGAGAAAGTAGTTTGTTTTGCTGAAAATTCATTAAACAAAATATTTTGTAACTGTTGAAGTTGTGTTTGAAGTTGTAGGGCTAATTTAAGTAGTATTTGTCAAAGTGTAGTATCTGTTGGTCGTTTTGAAATATGATAAATTTTGTTGTAAGGTGTATGTTTTATAAAACAGAAGGTTATAATTATTTATTGGTTACAAATTATTTCTTAAAACTCACTGTTAGAATTAGTTTTGTTACCATTTGAAGGTTAGTAATTGTTGTAAAAATGAATAAATTGCAAAAATTGAGCTCTTAGTGTTAAGCACATCAAGAACAAATACTAAAGTTAGTTGAAAATATAAATGTACTTGAACGAATCTGTTACTGATATAAATGTGTGTGATTCATTTTTGGTATGTTTGATGAGTAAAATTGAAACTGTTTACTTGTTAACTAGTGATATTAACAAATTATTACAGTAGAAGTACGAAACATATCAATAAAAGTACGAATCAACAAAACAGATGAATCAGATGAATATAATGAAATAATATTCCCAACCAAAGTGAAATTCCAAAGCCAAATTATATCTATTCTATATGTTTTTTATAAAATAGTGGAACAAAGTTAATCAACCAGGTAGAAAATAGAAACATTCATTTAGGAAACAGAATTAAACTTCCAAAACTTTCATTTCCTCATACTTATGGAGAACCTTCAGAATATTTATATTTTGTTTCATAATATTTATTTGGGAATTTTATGTAATAGTCTTAACTTTATTGGAGGTGATAAATTTTGCAATTAAGGTCGTTATTAGGTGGTAAAGATCATGATAGTATAAAAAGGATTTCAATTCCTCCAGAGAACAATAAACCCGCAATTGAATTAATTTTAGAACTTTTGGGCATACTGACAATTTAATAAATGCTCACTTATTAAACTTATTAAATCTGTTCCTTTAAAAAAATTCTTCTAACATTCAGGCTCTTTGAAATCTTTATTTTGAAGTCCGAACTCAAATTAGATTTTTAGAAGGTTTCAATCTCAAATCGGACTCATATACAACATTAACAAATATCATTTTGAAAAATCTATCAGTTGATTTGACTTTTGAACTGCAAAACTAACTGTTATAATTTGCAAGAGCTAATTACTTTTTTAGATCATGTGCTAAGAGCACCATTGATAATAATTCGTATTCAGACCAGAAAAGTGCGTAGGTGGTTCAGTTAATTTTACTATACATTTTAAAAACTTATTTACTAACAAGTGAGCAAGTGAACATCAAATTTAAAACAGACAAAAGACTGGTTGAAATCACATAGGCGGATACAGACATGGAAGCGAAACATAAAATAGTAACTGCATCGTTTGAACCTTTTAGAGCATCTGGCACTTAAGCGTGCGTTACAAGAAACAGTTGAGAGTTATTTGGAGCCGCGCATGCTCACAAGTCGCAAGACTGCACAGTTTAAAGTACATTTGTTGCTATGGTTCGTAAATAGAAATCGGATTCATCATTATTACTTGGTGAAATTGTCCAGAATATGCCCTTTTCGGAATATGTAAGAATTCTTCTCCCAACTCCACATAAATTACTTGCTCGTTGGCCCTTCCCCACCCTTAGTTTCTCTCATTACATTACGGAGGAATTCGTGATAAGCAATTCGTGCAATTGTTTCTTCTGCGATCAAGGTCTCAGTAATATCGAATTTGAAAATCTAATAGTACAGTTGAAAAAGGATTAACAATTGTATAGAAAGAGATGCTTGTTGTGTTCCAATGTAAATAGTTTTGTGAAGAAATACAATGCAAACTAATGCTCTTTTTGCAGAGGTAGACATGCGAGCTTGTGTGACTTTCTTTAAATTAGGAAATTCAGAAAAAAAACGTATTTTTAATTCGATTCTTAAAGATAAACCTAGGGAAATTCAACGTATTGTTTCGAAGAAAATTAAAAATAATTGGAATGGGATTTTATTGCAGTGTATTAACACAGAAATTATTGGTCGGCATTCATTATATACAATTGTTTTCGGTGTTTTATAATGGGAGGGAACAAAATTTTATAAAAAGAATTTTATGTAAATGTTTGGGATTAAAAAGTCTGAAGTAGGAAACGTTATGTTCGTTTGCAGCAACAGATCGTAGGTAGCAAACTTGTAGTGAGGGTTGAAATTATGGAATATTTTGGACTGAAATGAAACGGTAACGCAGGTGCTGGAAACAGATGAGAATTCGACGACAATGTTTCATTTCCGGAATGAGATGTTGAGAGCTGAAATAGAAGATAACACTACGTCTTGGTTCTTTGAAGCGTCTGGGGAGAATTATTAGGTGGCGATTTTTAATGAAAATTCTGAGTCAAATGAATTCAGAAAGCTTAGGTACTGTGAATAAAGAAATGGAGTATGTGAATGCTGAATGAATTGGAAATAACTGAGGAATTTAATGATTGTATTAGATTTGTTGATGGAAGATGTTATGTAAAGATGCTGGCCATGTATGCAGGAGAAGTTGGCTAACAAGATAGAAGTAGGTAGGAAACGTTTTGAAGGTTTGGTTAAGGGGCTTGGGAATAACGCATCTCTTTTTAAGGATTATAAAAGGGTTTATTTATACCGTAATTCAGGTATAGTTCAGCAATCATCGTAGGATAGTCAAGTGTTGTACCATTTGCATTGTTTGAACCATTTAACATTGTTTTTTACGGATCTTTTCATAGTGAAAATCAGATTTTTATCAATAATTGCTTATTCAAATGTTTAAATCTACATCCTAATCTCTTTGAAGTGATTGACTATGGAAAATGTAAAAATTCTTAGAGATGTATGAAGAAAAGAACATGACTACGGCACTAAATTCTTCATCCAAGGTGTTGGGACTCGCTTGGAAACCAGAAGAGGACAACATTTCTTTCAGTGTAAAGGAACTATCGAAATTTTTGAATAACAAAATTGCTTCAAAAAAATTCTTTCTCAATATAGGGAGAAATATATTTGATTCCAGCGGTTTTCTTGGATCTTTCATCATAAAATTGAAATATTAATAGGGAAATAGGTAGAATAGGGAAATGAATAGAGAAATAGGGGGACGGGATTTAGATTGGGATGAAAGACATCCCTCCTCATTGGACCACAATTACAGTTATGGTACAGAGAAGTCGAACATTTAGAAAATGTCCGGATTCCTCGATACTATTTTTCAAATTTAAAAGTTGTGACTTTGTTTTTTCAGATTCTTCTCGCGCAGCATATAGTCTTCTCTCGTCTGTATTATATTTCAGAGCAGTATCAGCCAATGGTAAGATAATTACTAACTTCCTTTGATCTATAAGTCGTATGACTCTTAGAAAAGGTTTTACGCTGCCGAGACTTAAATTAATGTGTGTACTATCTTCTAGATTAATTCATTAAATAAGCAGATATCATAGATTTAATACATCTTGTTATTTCTGGATAGATTCGATGATTGATTTTTTTAAGAATAAGAAAAATCAGTGAATATAAAACCTTTGTAGTAAATAAGGTAAAAGAAATTCAATCTTTGTCAGATACACCAAAAACTGTGCTCATTAGCATGGAAAGATAGCATGGAAAGAAAAAGAAAGGAAGCGTATAGTCTGTCTAGAGGAAATTACGTTTCAAATTTAGCTAGGAAGAAGTTCTAGTGGTTCAATCCAACAGGATTATGTCAACCTTCTGAATTCTGGCCCATAAAAAGAGAGGATCTGAAATTTCAGAACGCATATCTTGAATTAAAAAAGAAAATCTGAAGAAAAAATTCAAAATAAATGTCCTTTATAAAATAGTAAATTTACTTTAGATTTGGGAAAATGTAGTTATTTATATCAACGGTACTTAGAATAACTGCTCTAGTTATAAAGTTCATTAAAAAAAAAACTTTGAAAAGTGGAATTGGTCATACAGGTTCTCTCACAGTACAAAATTTTCAATGAGCAGAAGTTGACTGGATTAAATATGAACAAAATATTGCTTAGAATAGCTTAGAATTGCAGAGCATCAATCTGATCAATCGATTCCTATATATATATACTTTTAAAATTAATCCCATTTCACGACAATAGTGATTTGTTGGGAGAATGATTAGAAGGAGGCATTTACAGAGGATGAAAACTATACCCTGCGCTTCTTCCTAAGCAATCTAAACTTACAGAATTGATAATGAGAGACAAATAAAATTTTAAATAGTGAAGTATCAGCTATATTCTTGGCAAGATTAGGTCTGAAATCTGTTTTTGCAAGGTAGACTTATCGTTAAAAGAGTGTTAGAGAAGTGCTTATATATCGAAACTGTCTATACAAGTAATTAGTAAATTGCCACAAAACAAGATCACAGAAAATCCTCCATTTACAGTAACTTGTATTGATTTTCTTGGACCAGTTTTGATTAAATCAAGAAAGGATATGCGCCAAAAGGCTTTCATAGTATTGTCCATATAGAGTGTGACTATAGCTCTGCATATTAAACTAATCACAGCTGCGTTAATTAATAATTCTAGTTTGTCTTTTACTAGATTTTTGGCTAGAAGATGATTAAGAGATTTTTTTTATAAAATAACGGTATAAATTGTCAATATGGTGCTCTCTACCCACCTTGACAGATGTAAGGCTCATGAAAAGTGTTAAAGTAACAAAAGGATTTTCTGAAAGGCTTACTTAAAAGGATATTCTTACTTAACGATCGTAGCATTTGCTATTCGTTTCGTTACAACAATAAACCATTTGTCCTTTTGTATTCTATAGCCTAAACAAAAAATTCATTATTTTACAAACCACTAGCGTGTATTCAACTATAATTTAACGAAATTTGAAATAATATTTTGGAGGTTTTTTTTTTTTTTTTTTTGGGGGAAGAAGGTCATTCAATTGGCTACAAACTTGCATTTTGCATTGATTCGTCGCATTTGCATTAAACTGCTCTAAAGAATAATTAGAAAGACTAATGCATGCTTCAGAGAATTATCAATAGAAAGTTGTTAAAGGGAATTATTGATATGTGTGTTCAATGTATTATAAAAGATTCAAAGATCATCTTAGTTTTATATTTTAAACAGTGAAAAATACGATAATTTATAAATAAGTTTAAATAAAATTATGTAAATAATAAAAAAATGTGCATGTATATTTCTACAACATTTGATATTTAATATTTTAGCCATAACGGCTTAAGTATTTCTGTTTGATTATAAAATCTAGCATTAAAGAAAAATTCAGATATCCATGAATGAATAAAATAAATTATTTTATAATTAACCCAGGAAAACGAAATGGTACCCTAAAGGTATACACATTAAAAACAATTACCATTATCCTTTTACCTCTTTCACTTGATCATTAAAATATGTAACCAATTATTAATTTGCAGTTTTGAAACAAAAGCTTAATTTCAGTATTTTTCTCCCTTCCCGTTGTTGATTTCATCGAAATTTTATTAGCATGACTCTAAAGCTACACAAGGGTTACTGGCGACGGACCTGAACCGTGAGTTTTGAGCCGTAGTCGAGTGAGCACACATGAGCTTACTTTCTTTCCCGCTCTTCATCACTGTTAGACCTTTGAGACCCAGTTGAATTTAATGCTCAGCAGCTCTCGTTATACCACTTCAATATTTATGCGGAACTGTAATCGACCTGAGTTAATGCTTTCAAACGATGCCATTTAAAGACTGAAACCCCACTTATTCAATTCGATCCTCTTCGTGAAATCATAACTCAATCCTCACGATTCTAGTAATACATCGCTTGTCATGAAACTCAGATCATAAACACTAAATTATCCGACTTCTCGTCGTTTGTAAAGATACATAACAACACCGGAATCAGTGCTTCTAATTTTCATAAGACTCTATTCAAAGGTGCGAATACACTTTATAAGAGCTCAATTTTTCAGTTCGATTGCCTTTGTGGAATCAGAACTCAAGACACGTATCGTACATAGTCAATCATAAAATTCTTATCTTAAAGCGAAAGTTATGTTGCACAATGAAATGCATAATGAAGGAATCATAATTGTTCTCTTAATACTGATAAAATATGAGGATAAAAATTTTATTTTGTTTGAACTCTTTACAGTGACTATTTAAGAAGTACATTCCTCTTTTATCGTCGACTTAATTTTCCAAATCAATAATAACCAACTCTAGATGAAATTTCAGGAGACAGAGCTAACCCGAATAAATTTTATGTAATTTTCCCTCGCCATCAAATACAAAGGAATTGCAGTTGTGTCAACAGCAACTAAAATACAATCTGAAGACCTTGCGTTGATGAAAACTTTCGTGACACAATGAGAATGAAGCATGTTTACTTCCTCATCTGACGAACAATTATGGTTTTACGCTCAATCAGACTTCCGTCAGTTTGAATCAACAAAGAACGATTTTGTTTTTTCGTGATCCTTTGTTTTCTATCGTCACCATTAGGGGGAAAAAAAGAGCTACCATGTTTTTCAAAAGTAGAATGAAAACTGAACTTTTCTGTAGAGTATACACATCTGTTTAAAGAGGAAAATTTACTACATTCGAAAACATCGTATTAGACCAGCGTTTCAGAAGCACGGGAGAGTTGAATAGCGTGAATAAGTTATCGATAGAGTGTAAAGAGCTGGTCTATTATCAGGTATTGAGACTCATTTATTCTCCTCAAGGCTAGTTATGGAGCCTTAAAACCTTATGCTAATGAAACAGTATCATTAAATGTTCAAAAGTTGAAGGTAAGATACCTTTTTTTTACTTCGAAATTTATTTTTTCGGGTTTTAATTACCTGTATTAAATAATTAATTTTATGTATGATTAACAATTGATTTAAAGAAACTCTTAAGACTTTGCACAGATAAATAAGTTTTCTCAACATAAGTGTGGTATTTATAGTAATTATTAAATAATCATATCCTCTGAATCCGAAGTTTACATCCATAATTTTTCTTATCAGAATTAATAAACAGATATTTACTTTTGACGAATAATTATTAATGATTAATTTCTAAATAAATATTGGAACTTTAAATGAGCAACAAAAAAATTTACTGCTAATAGAAACAGAATCAGTCTAGATGGTGTTATTCTCTTTGAATAAGTTAAGAGATATATTAAACTTGTGTAAAAACGCCAGTTTCTAAGGTGCATAATCAGAAATGTCCATTTTAATTTGTGTGCTATTTTGTATCTGTTTCCATGCATAAATGTTTGTATATTTGGCAAAAAAAAAGAACAGTTTTTAAGTGAGAATTTAAAGAAGCGAATTTCCCCCACCCCAAAATGTGCATAAAAAAAATCCTTATGAACGGAAAAAGTACGTATTAAGAAAATTTATTTGATTTCAGCGTGTCAAATCTTAATGATTCATCGATATCGTATGTACAACCCCAGATAAAGAAATTTTAAATTTTACGGTGTCCTGTAACCAAATAAAAATAAATAATAAAAAGTTCTATGCAAAGTTTTGCAAAGAACAGGTTTTGCCACCCAAGGTACGCTTTTCTTAATAATAATTATTAAATTACTCAATTAAGTATAAGAATTAAAGAAAATGAGGAAATGTCGAGCAATACTAAACTTTTTTGATATTAAAATTAAATGAAACGATAAATTGTTAAATTGAATATATTTATGATAAATGTAATTAAAATTAAAACAAACCATAAATTATTAAATTGAATATATATCAGCTACATATAATTAAACTTTATGGAAACGATAAATTATTAAATCGAATATATTTAAGCTAAATGTAATTAAAATTGAAGCAGTCGATAAAAAATTGAAAAGTAATCTAGTATGCCAAAATTGATCCAACTAAAACAACAGTAAAACTTTTATTTGAGAAACTTAATGCAAAATGAATACTCTCTACTTATACAAATAAGTATTTTTAATAGTAAAAAAGATCGGCGGCTAAGTAATTTTAGGGGCGAAGACTAAATTTAAGAAAAAAATTTGAAAAAGATATTGTAAGTCGTTATGTACCATTAGTAACAAAAATTATTCAATTTTTCAATCAAATAGTGTCAGTTTTGTGCTAAAGAACTTCTAAAAGAGATTCCTTTAAAAAGAAAGCCCTTCCTTTTGATTATATGTATTTTTTGCAAGAAGACTTTTTTTTTCTTTCTGTGTTCAAAATTCTTGCTATTCAAATTTTCCTTAAAACCCTAAAATGACATTTTATTCTACAATTAAATATACACACATAAGGTTTTGATTATTTTTGTTACTTTTTATAAAAAAAATTTCAAAAAAAAGTATTTTGAACCTTTATTTTCAAAAAGAATGCGCTCAATACTTCTATTCCCCCCCCCCTCATTTAATAATAATGCAATTCAAAAATCTATATACTGAATTAATTTTTTGTTTAAGTACAAGCAGGATTTTTTAAGAAAAAAAAACATTATTTTGTATTTTAAATTATAAGGTAAAACATTATTTTCTATTTAATTATATTTTTTGTACTATTCATATATGAAAATATGTGAACATAGCAGTGAAACATTTTTTTATTTCAAAAAATTATAAATAATTTTTATAAAAATTTACGTATTATATAAACATGCCTAAGATATTACCATCCCCCCCCGCCCTACCGCCTGCGCCCGCGGCTGCTCAGTGTTTGAGCAGTTAAAAATCTGAATAAAATTCCCGTTCTTTTTCGAAAGAATGTTCAATCTGTATAAAAGAACATTTAAGAATATTAAATTAAGATTTCTAGATAAAAATTGTTCAAAATTTTGGAAAAAAAAACAAAAATTGATACATTTAGTTTTACTTTAAAATTTATCCAAAAATTAGCTAATTAATTTTCACACCTTGGAATTAGTTCAATCCTCTAAGGTTTCACATTTTCTTTTTAAAAATTTCTTTTGAAATTAATAAACTCTTGGCAAGACAAATTTGCTTGCATTGCTTTTAATTATGCTGTTCTACTGCGAGGTTAAGGCCGCTAAAGGGCCAAGAACTCCAAAAAATTCTGCAAAAGTGTCACGTGCTGATTTAATCTTCTGGAAAAAACTTGAATATCTCAAAAAATGCAAGTAAACTTATGACGTTTCGTTTGAGAGTAAAGCTACAAAGTATACAAAATTATCACTTCAATTTTTATTTATATTTTCACTTGCTTAAATGACATTTATATTTTCACTTGCTTAAATGACATTTATATTTTCGCTTGCTTAATATTCTTTCATATACATGCCGCAAAGTCAAGAAAGAGGTTTTATGGCTCAAGAACATAACTGACATAGCTGCATATAACGATTAAACTGTGACGTATTTCAAAACAAAATCTTAAATATTAAAAAAAACTACTTTAAATTTAAAAAAAAAAAAAAACAAGTTACTGAGGGAGCTTTCTTCTACCTATTCCGACATGTTTAAAACACCTGAATTTTAAAAAATAATAAAGGGAGGGGTTCCTGCTGAGATTATTTGAAGGCCTTCATAGTAATTACAGGGTGGATCTATAAATGTGGTACAAAAGATTTCAATAAGAAAATCAATTTAATCTGCAGTTGAATAAAAAAGTCAAAACCAGTCCTTTGACATTAATTAATTCCTCATTAATTCTAAATGCTACAGAATTGCTTTACAATCAATCTGTGGAAATGTATGTTCAGGTAAAAGCAGACTTAAAAGTACGTTGACTTTTTCATAAACAACAATATTAATAAATTGTTTACAGATGACTGTAAAGATATGATTTTTTTTTTGAAGTCATAAATAAAAAAATGGAAAATTTTGGAAATTTCTGTGAATTTTGGAATTTTTCCGTGAAAAAATATGACTTCTTACATGGGTTCATGATAAAATTCCTGATAATTCAATTGCCATAATGAAATTATTGAGTGGATTCAGTGAAATTGTAAGATCATATTCCTTCCTCAGTAAGCAAACTAAATTTAGCATTCAAAAAAAGCTGTTAATATTTTTGCTCATAGGCGATTAGAATTACGACAATTTCAGTAAAATGTCTATATACGTGTATATATTTTTTATAAAATACCAGCTTTTACAAAAATAACTAATTGATAATTAATATCAGAATATTGATTTAGTATCAATTATTTGTCTAAAGTATTTATCTGTTTTAGAGGGTAGCAATTTTTTCTTAAAGTTTGATTTTGTCAATAATGTATAAGCCTTTGGAAATAAATTTTATCATTCTAATAAAAATAATAAAATTTTTATGGGTTAAATTTTAAATAATGATAATAATTGCTTCGCATGAATATTAGTGATTGCAAATTTATCGACTTTTTTCAGTGTCAGAAATTCCGTAAAGTTTTCAAACTTTTTTTTATTTTCGTTTGTTTTAATGGTCATTCAAGCCTATATTTCGATATTGCTTTTACAGGTTTTTTGGAAAACTGTAAGAAATCTAGAATATGGCAAGATGGTGGCATAGCTGCTACATTAAGACAGCTTGTCCTCATCAAGCCAGACTTTAGATTTTCTAATTCATCGTCAAGAGGAGGGCAACATACAAATTTGCAGCCAAATTTTGCCAAGTTACTACAAGGTAAGAGTTTATTATGTAGACATTCGAATATAAAAAAAAATGCCTGAAATTTGGTTTTCGCTAATTAATTATCTGAAAAAGATTCCAGAAATTTTATTTCACTAGTTAATTAGCATTTCCAAATGTTGAATTATAGTTTAATGAATAGCATGAATAAGTATAGATCCCAAAATTCTACTTTATTGGATGTCTTTCTACTTTCTCATTAAGTTTTTTTTTTTCTTTTGCAATCTAGTTCACTGTAATTTAACTTTCAAAGGATTTAATTCAAAAGAAGTCATTTTCTGGAACCTGAATTACATGAGTATTTATAGATGAAAAATTGTAATGGATATCATTCCTTGTTATTTGTGAAACATTGAAAAAACAAATTTCTTCTTATCTGAGAAGTTATTTTTAATAAAATTAAAATGTAAAAAATTAATTTTGTTTTTAAATTAAACACATTAACACATGGATCAATAAGTTCCGAGACTAACCCAGAGATGGCGCTCGTAATAAACCAGTAACCAGGTCTTTCTAGAGTACTAACCTTTGCTTGAAACGTGTAAAATTTTAAGTCGATCAGACCCAGAAACAGTTGAGTTGGTCGAGGTTGGAGTAAAGCCGTTTTGTAGTTTGTTTAAAATGGAAAACCGAGCTGTGTTCTGATAAAACATTGTTTTTAATGGTAAAACACCGCAAGGAAACAATGGATTGAAAATACCCGACTTGTTCATCAGCAACGATTTGTCGGTGGTTTGCCGAGTTTAAACGTATCGTACCGAGCAATACGTAACTGAACGAAGCACAACAT
>BMAW01057424.1:3746169-3785535 GCA_019974015.1 Nephila pilipes | reverse complement strand
TGGCGTTGAAGAAAGGCGC
The DNA here is from genome assembly GCA_019974015.1 of Nephila pilipes. Taxonomy (NCBI): domain Eukaryota; kingdom Metazoa; phylum Arthropoda; class Arachnida; order Araneae; family Nephilidae; genus Nephila; species Nephila pilipes. The sequence continues at coordinate 3,785,516 of BMAW01057424.1, read as the reverse complement.
CAGTTTAATATGCTCCAAAACAGCGAATAGCCGTGTTGGAGAAATAGTCAATGAAAATAAAGGAATCATATTGTTTTTATTAATAAATATACATTTATTGCTAGAGTTCATGGAGTCGAGATTGAAAGGTTTCAGTGATTGAATTTATAACTTTTTTTCATTAAGATGCTTTATTTCGTTCAAGAAATAAAATTGATTAATTAACATAATTTATTTCAAATGCAAATTTTGATTTGCTTAAATATGTTTTTCTACCTTTTAAAAGATTTTAAAATTATAATTTAACCTGTCTATTAAATGTATTCTAAAATTTCATAGATCTACAATTAAAGAGTTTTATTAAAGGGACTTAGTACCTTACGAAATCAAAAGTAGAACATTTTGACAAACTTTTTTCAATTCTTCATAAAACAACAGCTTTTGCTCATTTCAGTATGAAACTTTGCCAGTTTGTGTAATAAAGTGCATAGTCTAAAATATTCTCTCAAGTTTTGCTATTAAATTAATATATTTTCTTATACAACATGAAATATGCGTACAAAAATTTGAAAAATAAATTAACTTACCTTATGTTACCCACAAGATAACTTTTGAAAGATGTACAGTAGAACCATAATTCTTATACCAAATTAAAGCTAAATAATGACCTTATTCTGTAAACCTCAAATTTTAAATTCACCTTACATTAAAAAAAATTGAAAAATTAAAAAAGTTATCAAGTTTGTATTGAGTAACTTTGTTTTCATGTATCATGTTATAAAATAAAATCTAATCATCCTATTTACAAAATTGAGGTTCACAGAATAAAAATCTACAAGTACAACACTCATGTAAAATTTCAAAGCTCTGCATGCAAAAGATTTTTTTAATCCTGTGGGAAAGTGTGAAAATATCAAACTGAGAAAAAGAGGTTTGTTTACATTCCATTACATAGAACAAGCTACTTAAGACATTTACATTTTTTGTTGCACAGGGCGTAATAATTGTCGGATTTTGACGCGGTTTGTTTTAAAATGCTCCTAACAGTTAGTACTATATTTTAAAATCAAATTTGAAAAATCGAACTTTTGAAGGTGCAAAGGTACTAAGACCCCTTAATGTGTAAAGGGGCGGATGCACGTTAAATCTGTTGAGGCTCCTTGTACTACCATTGGCGCGGTGTGAAACTTTGGAGAATAAGGAGTCTGCTCTGGTATTGTTCTCATCACTTGACGCGATCGAAAGTTTCCAGATCCATGGCCAATAGTTCTCGTGTTGCTTCTCAGTGCAATGTTAACAAACGATCACTCACAATCACATTGACTAATTTGAAATGATCATTACTACTCAAAAAATTAATTTATGATGTTGATTATCTAATTAATAATCTTCGTTAGATATAGAAAATGAACTACTGAAAAAAGAATATCTTGTTACATACGTTTTTTTCACGCAGTTGATTTGTTAACATGAAATTAATCAAATTTCAAATAATTTGCTCAAATGTTTCTGCCTTAGATATCTTAAAAGGGCTCTTTAAATTTAAATATATTTTTCACTAATGAAGAAAAACATTAAAAGTTATAATGATTAATATTTCTGAAATACTTAAATTATGTACATCTGGATAGAATAATCCTTTAAACCCAAATTTTCGAGCAGTTGTTTTCAATTGCTTAAGAAATAAATGCGGATGAAAGCCCGAACCGAAAAATAACTCCCTAATGCGGAAAAATATTCTAAATATTCCTTTATTTTTAAAAATGTAGCAACATTAAACAAAAAGAATACCTTTACATTTCGTACATTAAAAATACTTTAAATTATGGAATATGTAGTATAAAATTTCTGGAAGTTAGTTAGGATATTCCATTTTTAACGATCACACACCCACATCCATGCTATTCGAATAATAATGCAAGAAAATAATTTGTCAGCCCTTCAAGAACCTCATCTTTTTATTTATCTATGTATTCGAAACTTTTCTTTAATATAACTTTGTTATAAAGGGAAGAAATACTTCATAAAGGTAAAAGATTAAAGATCCAGCATTAGAGTTATAGTTCTAGAAACTGTTTGTGTCAATCCAATTTTCTAAACGGAACCACTGCCATGATGCAAAATTCACAACATAATCATTTCTTAGAATATTCACTCAATTTATCTTTAAGTTAACTAAATAATTAGTGCAACTTATTTAATGACACTTTTGTTAAATTTTTTTAAAAAAAATATCAATGTTCTGTAGAGTTTTTGCAGTAGAGTTGTGACTCAGACATCTTTTGGTTTCTCTAGTTTGTCGGTACATTTTATGTATTTCGATACAGATATTTTAACACATTTCTTCTTCCTGCTCCACTCATATCAGCTGAAGACATTAAACTGGAAATTTATTCGGTTTCATAAGAAAATAATAATTTTATAGGATATACTTTAATCTTTTATTACTTATTATTACAGTGAAGCAATATTTAATTCTTCAAGTCTAATGCTCTTAGAAGATTGACTAATAATACCGGAAAATACCCAAGCTCTTCTATTTGTTTTCAAAACATTCTTAGATTATTTACGAAACATTTATTTCACATTCTTAGAATCATATAACCTATATGGAAGAGCTCTGATCAGTATATTGTTTAATAGTCTCAAATTATTTTACAAATGTAATCGAAATTGGAATGTTTACTCTCAAAAATTATTTATCCTTTTGTAGTAAACCTGTGTATGTTAGAATGTATATTTTTCATTACATGCTCTTTTAACTTGAGAACGTCTAATAAATGCAAAACAAAAAGACATTTTACTGCATTTCTTATAAATTAAGAAAAAAGAAAGAATTAATCAAATTAAGAATAGATATTTTTATATACTTTGCATAAATTCATGCTATTAGACCTATAATAACTTATTATTCTTAAGGTTTTTTTTTCTGCATCTTCAAAGAAAATTTTATTTGACAAAGAGACGTCAACTCACAATGAAAAATCCATTTTTAATTTTTCCAAAAAGTTTTCATGTTTTGAAACAAGTATTTATTATTACTTTTGATTTTAAATATGTATAGATTCCGACTCAATAATTAATTGCAGACTGCACCTTCAATTGTATAATTATCATTTTTGGCATACCATAAAACACATTATTTCTCTCAATATTCATGCTTACATTCATGTTACTAATTTATCATTTAAAATTCTTATCAACATTGTGGGATGTAAAATGCTTTTATATCAACTCAAACATTTTAAAGTATATTCTCTAAAAATACCATTAATGTTGCGAAAATTTGGAAGTTCTGAATATTTTTCCGATGGAATAATATTAAAACGAAGAATTATTTCAAAAGAACTTAGCACATTTTTAAAGATTATCTTATTAATGTGAATAGATGAATTTTTACTGTCCGCTGTGTAAAAAAGCAAATCAAATACGTAAACAGATTTGTTTTTCTTTTTAAAAATCAGAATCAACAAAGAAATGGAAAGAAAGAAATGAACTAAGAAAATGAAAAAATATACAGTAATCAAAATTCTGACTTAAGCATAGAGCTGAGAGCGAGTTAATAAGTTTTATAGAGTTCCAATTATCCCACTTAGATATATCTTAATTATTAAAATTGGTAAAGACCAAAAATCTAAAGAACAAATTGACAAATTCAAAACGTTGTACAGAAGAAATATCAATAATTACAAAATAGAGCAAAATATCTGAAATGGGAGATACTCAGCAACTAAACTAACTAACAACTGAACAACTAATTCATTTAAATATACATAAATATATAACTTATTAATGGTCATAGGGAAGAATTATTACCTTACTCTTCAAAAAATTTACATATACATATAACATATTACATAATACATATCCACACTCACTCCCCCCATATATATATATATATATATATATATATATATATAATGAAAAATAAATAAAATAATATTAATGCATTATAATCAGAAAAAAATGTTGAAAATAAATCTCAAAAAATAAGTGATAATATAACAAAGAAAAACTTGATATACTGTAAGGTATAATAATAAAGGTTCAGTATATATTTACCAAGCTACTTAAAAAGATAAGTAAATCATTGCAAATAGACGAAAATGAATTGAAAAAATATGAAATGATAAATATATAAGAAAATCATTATATGCTCTAGATAAGTTTCTAAAAGTAAATAAACTGAACAAAAAGTATTATGATACCTACTAAAAGTATTAGTAGAATAGATGAAAAATTAAAACATCTACAAATTACAGAAAAGAAAAAAAAGGAATACAATATAATTAATGCTTAACAGGCTGCAGTTTGTTCTTAGCAGGATTTTTCCAGACAGTTATTAGCGGGATCAAAATTTCTCGTTCAGGAATTACATTATATAAAAAAAGGTAATATAAAATGAAAAATGTAATTGAACAGAGATCAACGAAAAATGGAATTGGGGTAAAAATCATTTAAAAAGAAAATAAACTGGTAATCCTGGAAAAATTTAAAAGGATTTATAACATCAAACGAAAAAAGTTGAAACAAAACTATTACCTAATAAAATTTTAAAAAAAATTTGAAGATAAAAAAAATAAGAAAACTTGCATAAACAGAGCATCATATGAATACTTTAAGAAAAATTATTGACGGAATTCCTGCTTTTATTCAAAACAATTAAGTAAAAGATGATAACGCCATTTAGAAACTAATCTTAGAACTGCATGGAAAATAGAAGATAATTATAAACATTGTAAAAAATATAATACTCTTAAAGAAAGAAACAAAGAAAAAAACAAGTAAGAAAAATAACAAGTACATAGTATAAAAATAAAAATAAAACAATGAAGGATAAATAACAAGAAATAAAATTAAAACTAAAAAAACTTACTCAAACATTAAATATCAAATTCTAAAAATTGTAAGAAATAAAAATTCATACAAGTAAGACAAAAAAAATGTATGCTAACTTGGAATTTCTAACATTAATCAGGTTTATAATTTTTATATATTTCTTATTTCTTTTAAAAATTTAATAGCGTAATCAGCCTTAACATATATAAGATAAAAATGTATTTAAATTACTTTGAAAATTTAAAGGCATATTAACTAATTAAATTTCCCTATTTAATAAGTAATAAATTATATAATGCATTTTAGAATTTATTAAATCTTAAAATGCGGTCACAAAATTGAAATTTTTTAATTGGGAAGGAATAATTGTCTCTCTTGAAAAATATTACTAATAATCATGTTATCAACAATATTTAAGTTAATATCTAAAAATCTGTTTGATAATAATTTATATTACTTTTAATCAGATTTAAATAAAGGGGATGAAATGAGTGAGAAAAATCCGGTTTAAATTCTAAAAAAAAATTATTTAGAAAAATTATAAGAGTATCTGTATATTTAAACGAGTTAAATTTATTGTTGTGTATAAAGTTTTGTTTATAAAATATAAGTAAATAGTAGCAAGTAAGTAAATATTAGATGTTATTGGAATAAATCAGTTGTCCCCTATTTCTTTTTTAAATTTAAAAGCTTTCTTAACATTAATATTATTAATTGGAATTAATTTTTTTATACTTTTACAAATGATTATTTATTTAATACTACAATATACTATTTTTTGATTACCATCACTACTATTGACAAATTTAAATTGTGAATAAAAATTTTCAGACATCTTTAAAAATATGTAGACAGTACTATATTTTTATTTTTATAAACAACAAAATGCATTAAAATTTTAATATTTTAATAAAAAAAAAATAAAGTATTTTATACTTTTAGTACTAAGGTCTTTTTGAAATTATTTACTTGAAATGTAATTTTCCCCCCTTTAATGACATCCATGTCAACACATTTTCATTTCTTTTTCCTTTATTGATATGTTCTCTATCTCTTACTATATATATAAATGTGTATGTGTATGAAAATAAGAATTAAAATATAAAGGAATACTTAAAGGAGTTTATAACAGTATTAAGAAGGCGAAAAATTAAAAGTAAATAAGGAAATTTTTCTTTTACAAAAATTTTGCTTTATTTCTGCTTATATATCTTACTTTTTTGAATTTGTGGAATTTTCATATTGGGTTACTTATTCATCAACTGAAATTTATTTTCTTATTATTATTAATTATAGGTCTAAAATTCTTTCATATATCTTGCTCTCTTACTTAAATGTCTTGTGGTAAAATTTTTCTTTTTTGTTTTACGTATGGTGTAATTTAATATTATTTAATAGTTTTTTTTAACACTTTTCCAATAATTTAAAAAATATTTCATGTTTCCTTTGTAACTTTTAAAATTTCCTTTTATTTTAATTTTCTTTCTATATGAATTTTAGTTAATTATTTTTAACTCCTACTTTATAGTACTGGATTATACAAACATGCACACATGTAGATTTATTTATCAAGTAGATTTATATGTAGATGAGCTGAGCAGTGTATATTCTAGTTAATATTATCAATTAATTTTGTCGCTTTTTAGAGATTTCTAAAGGCCATACAAAAATACATCCAAATGTAAAAGGTACAAAGTATTTTCACAAATGTATAAAGACATAAATCATTCTTTCCCTTTTACAAAGACGTGTAACATTTGAATTTATAAAAGTATATATTACACTAGCCAAAAGCCAAAAAGTTACAAAAGTTATAAATGTCTGATTATTACTAATTAGAGGGTGTTGAAAAAGAATATGATAGTAAATATTGTCAATTTTACTCTAGTTTTCAAAATGTGAAAAAATAATATTTTCTATCGACATATAATTCTATTTTTATGATTTATTTATAAATTTTTGGTATATATGTCACTTAATTTGCTTTCCCTTCCACTCTGATTTATAAATCATTGGGTCAGTCATGATAGACCTGCCACCAGCCTTTTTTTTTTATTTCAGACACAAGCCACCAGATATCAATACCAATCAGAGATTGCATAATTGTGTAGTATTCATGTTAACTTCTTTTGAAAAATCGATCATTATACATATGTGAAGACGTATTGTTTCCCCCTGTTTACCTCTTTTCATATATGGTGGCTAGAATTAAAGAGGTGACTTTCATGGTTACACAGATCTCTAGGTTCTTCAAGCATATACATCATAATGTTATACACACTTCGATGAGGTAATATGTGATGTTGATAAAGATGCTGGAAATTCCTTCCGAATAGAAGCAAATAATTATCTTGGAAACCACATTGCTGATATTTACAATTATTCAGTGGAGAATATGCTGATTTATTATGGGGAAATGTGGCATTGTGTCTTTAAAAATACTTTAATAAATCACCTGTTGATTTTTTCCCTGACAACTGTGGTTGAGTAACGATGAGCTTGGCTAACGCTTCTTTCAGGACACTTCTAGTATGGAGAAACACTTGCAAGGACATCGGTAAAGCTTTTGTGCAGGAAAAAGAAACTTTGTTACAACTTTTAAAAAACATGTATAAATTAAATATTTCTTTCAATAACTTTATTTCTCTTATAAAGTAATAAATATGAAAGCCATTATTTTTAAAGATTTGAATTGATACATCAGAATAAAATTAAAAAAAAACATGATTTTTCTGCAAATTAGGAATATTGTAATTTTCTATTAGCTTCGTAAGATTTCTCATAATGAATGAAAAATTCCACCTCTTTATATGACATATTCTCCCTGTGACATATCACCAACTGTGCATATTCCCGCTCCTCTTCTTTCTTTCCTTCTCTCTCTCAGATGAGAAAATCGAAAGTCGGTGAATAGCGTGATCTCATATAAGCTTGCCTAATATGTTCTTATTTTCCATTATTACGATCTACTGCATACAATAAATTTTTAAATACATTATCGACTTATTTTTACTGTACAATTAATAGTTCTAAATTTTAAAATTTGTATAATTCAAGTCTTTAAATTAATAGTAAATCTAAGCCATTGAATTAAAATGATTTAGCATTGAAATTTCAACAATCTGTGTAACGATATTTTAAAATTATTTTTACAGTCTATTTAAAAAAGTTTAACTCAATAAAAGTCTATTTAAATTCTAGTAGTACATGCCTATATTAGTTAAAAGTAGGAGAAATCTAGTCGATTTCATTAGAATGAATGTAATAAAACTTAATTTAAAATATATGTTCGCAGCTGTATGTGCAAAAGGATGTTTTAGAGGTCGTTGTATTGAACCTGAAAAATGTGGTTGTTACCCTGGATGGAAAGGAAATAATTGTGAAGAAAGTATGTACTGAGCCTTTTTACTACGTATTCGAATACCTATACTGCTGGCCATTAAAAGCACAACACCAGGAAGGAATGATCTGATAAATGTCAAAATCACATGAAAGGAAGAAGATGTTAGGATTTGCAAATGATTAGTATTTTTGCGTATTTAGACGATGCACGAGAGAAAAACGACATCTGAAGCACTGCATAAAAGAAAAATTGTGTAATGGATTTTTCTTTCGGAAAGCGTTTCATTAAGTCGAAGTTTGCTCAGAAAATCGTGTAAAGCCTCGAATTAGAAGACGAAATGTTTACCAGAAGAAAAAATACTTATCAGCAAGTGTCGGAATTCAATAGAGGCAATATTGTTACTTATCAAGAGCGTGGACAATTGTTCTGGGATGTAGCCCGTCGCACTGGTCGAAATTTAACCACTGTCATGTGAAAATGGAATGAATGTGTTTTAGAGGATCATACTGAACAGTATGCAGGATCTTCACACCTTCCCATGACGAACACCCGAGAGAACATGCATATCGCGAGGTCTCTCTCATCCCTACAAAACTATACAACCACTTCACGGACCAATAGTCAGGAAATGGACATGTTTGTAGCATGCCCAGTATCAGCTCAAACGATACGACGACGTTTGATGCAGCGTGTACTATCAGCAAGGTGGCCATTACTTCGGCTTTCCTTGACAATGTAGTATAGAGAGAGACAGCCACTCTGGTGGGCCGAACGATAAAGCTAGATACAAGAGTGTTGCTGTGTTGTCTTTTCTGATGAGTCCCTGTTCTGTGTGCAATATTCTGTTTTCCATATATATATATATATCTGAAAGCTCCCAGGAGACTGCTCGTCTCTTGCTTGCATTCTATATCGGCATAGGAAACCTGCGTATGGAATAATGGTTAGAGCAGCCATTGGGTACACGACTCTCACATTCTCTAGTTCGGATTAATATTAATTTGAACTCCGATCGGTACAATTGTAACATTTTACATCCAGTAATTGTGCCCTATCTTCGAGCCAAACACTATCTTCCAACAAGATAATGCAAGTCTGCATGTTGGACATCGTGTTCTGACCTTCCTCAATACATACGGTATTGCCTGGGCTACATGGTCAGTTTATTGCCCCGACCTTCATGGTCTTCAGATCTATCACCCATTGAAATCATCAGGTCATGGGTTGCTGAGAGACTGGACGGCCATTCCTCTCCAGCTAATACGGTTGATGTAGTGTGGCATAGACTTTAAGCAGCATGGAATGTGTTGTCCGTTTTTGTCATCAAAGCCCAGTTTGAATACATGCCTAACAGGATAAAAGCCATTTTAGTTGCAAAAGGGTGGCAACTGTTGCTATTAATTTTGCACCATTGTAAACTCCCAAACTTCTCGCAAATTTTATCATTTTGTATTAATGCCATACTGTTTACGAGAAATAAGTATATTTTTTTCTTACTTTCCTTCATTGTGTTGCAATTTTAATGGTCACCAGTGTATTTTTTGTTAGTTTATTCAGTTTCATTAGTTTATCAGCTTGGCATATTTCCGTTTAATATTTGTAGTCACTTTTGAGTTATACGAAATCTTAACTTGTTTAGAACTTCATCCGAAATGTGGTGTATATTACCGAAGGATCTTTAGAGCAGTAAAAAGTTTATAAAATAATTTATGAACTAATGTAATTATAAGGTACTGATACTCATCAAATATTAGGTATTTAATTGCATATTGATTATTCAACTATGATGAAACATTGAGAATACATATTTTTGCCTAATATAATTCTAAAATGGGATTTAAAATATAAAAACAAATTCTAATATGTCTGCAGATACAATTAGTGTAATCTATTGTTATTAAGCTCAGTTATGTTTCAATAATAATGTACATAATGTTAAGGTATGTGCCTGCCCAAAAATCACTTATTTCTAGGGTACTTATTTAATGCAATAATGTAAGAATATAATTTTAAGAAACATTAAGATCTTTATTTGTATTTTCTAAAAAACTGCGATTTAACTTTTTTTATTGCGAAAAACCTCATTTCTTAAAAAAAATATTTCATACATTTAAATGAAATTTTATCACAGTGTTCTGTACGTCTCCAGGTATGTTGTGAATCTCAGACATAGCTATTAAGCACGTATCTTATTATTTTGAGTTATTTTTATTTTAAAAAGGGATATATTTTTTTGTAAATCATGTTGCGTTTTTAAGTTTTGATGAAACTCAGTAAGTTTAAGAGATAATTATATTTTTTTCTGATTCACTACACAGATATATGTATATTAAGTATATTGTTGAAACAAAAAAGAAATATATTAATTAGAATTTGTTATAAGAACTTTAGTGTAAATGTCACTTTTTACTAAATTTTAAACAAATATGGCCAAAACTTGAAAAATAAAAAAAAAAATAAAAAAGTTCATTAAAATCAATATTTTGAACTTACAATTTTATAGACCATTATAACTAGAAACATAAATGTTTCGCAAAATTTCTTTCCTCTTCTTTTGAAAAAAAAAGTACTCCAAAAGCAGGCACATACCTACGGTTTATTTAAAATGATATCCTTACTACAGTTAAAGCTTAGGCATATATTATGCAAAGCAAAATAAATCTTAAGTAAGTGAATTTAAAAGAATTTTGTTAGTTCTCCACGTTATAATTTATTGAACATGAACGTTTATTTACTAAATTTTCATAGAGATATTTCATCCTTCAAATATTATATTGATTTTGAAAACAGGAGTTTCAAGTATGATTTTGTACGTTATTTTATTTTATTGTTTTTGGCAAAGATATAACTAAGTGTTGAGTTCCGAATGAGTTCAAATTGATTTTTCAAATTGATGAGTACAGATTGAATTATTTTTAATTTATATTCCTATGAATGGCTGTAAAATAAATTAAAATGGAATTTTAAATTAAGCGCAAAGTTGGAACATTTGTATAAGGAGCTCTAGCATTTACTTTAATGGAAGGGCAATTTTATAATAAGCACGAAATTCGAGCATTTATATGAACATAATTTAAATAGATTAAAATTCACTAATTTCTATATATATTCAGTAGTCTCTGATTAAATTCTGAGCGATTCAATAATTCTATGGAAAAATAAATAGCCAATAATCCGTGAATGTACTGTTTGACTTACATTTCTACGTAGTTTGCATTATAACTCTCTTCGAATAATTAATCATATTTTAATTATTTAATTTATATGTTTCCAGAAAATCCTACCATTTCAATTTAATGAACATTAATTCTTCAACTGATTTATTTTCAGCTTGTAGTCCCGGTAGTTATGGTTCAGAATGTATTAATAAATGCCTATGTAAAAATAATGCATCATGTTCGCCTATAACCGGAATTTGTAATTGTACTAATGGTAAGTAAGTTTATACTTGCATATGAAGACAGCTTAAAACCTCATCATGGATTATTTAATGCATTATTCAAATGGAAATGTTTTAATCTTAATACTTTCAGTATGTTTTAATGCAATTAAATTTAAAAACTTTTTTAACTAAAAATGAAAAATATATCTTTTAACTACAGATTTTTTTACTATTCATTGTCTTTGAGGTATTAGCAGAAAAATTTAATCTATTTAAGAATTTATTAAAAGGTTTTTCATGCAATTATGCCGTAAGTTTTCAGTTTGTTTTTAAATATTAGAAATCGAATTACATATTAACACGAGAGTGCACATTATTCGATTACATTGTATATTAAGTTATGGAAGTTCTAATTAGAAAGGAGAAAAAAAATCGTTGCAGTCGTGATAAAATGCGATACATTTGAAGAATATAAAGCTATTAACAGTGTTAGAAAAAAAAATTCAAAATATCACATATCACTTAAAAGCACTTTAGAGATAACAACTGCATTATAATCCGCAATTATTCATTAGCAAAAATAACAGATTTAGGTAACTAAGTTTTATTTTCACATAGGATTTTAAGCCAATGACGTAGATTATCAATAATATAATGATACATGTTTGGAGATTTACCTTACACAACAGTTTTATTATAATATAATTTACATATTTTATTTGTACTTTCTGTAATTTTCAAACTTCGTTATAGAGAAGGAATATTTATATTTTGTTTATTATAAAATATAGTTTATTAATGAATTTAACAATCATTTATACATGTTAAAGAAATAAAGTTTAGAAACAAAAGCAATTCCGTATCCTTTATTTTGATTCAAAAAGTGTTGGATTGTAAACTTCACATTTTAAATAACTTATATTGACTTTTTATAACAAAATATATACCCTATTTAAAAGGGATTAATTAATATTAACTGGAGAATTAATCATCGGGAATATTTACATGAGTAATAATCTTAAATTAAAAAAAAAGACTTCAATGTTATATAGAAGGAAATGAAAAAATTCTTCTATGATGAGACGACGTTAATGTTGTAAATTTCTTTATTAATTACATTTATAAGAACGATTTTTAACTCTATGTTAAGGTACAAAATCGAAACTTTTCTATAAGTTCTGCATCTAATATTTTAATTAACATTGTAATTAATGTAAATTTAGTAAATTTAATTACGGTATGCTTTAAAAGGTTTATATGTTTTATTATTTTTTATTTAATGCAACAAAACAAACAAAAAATGAATGAAACAATAAACAAGATAATTAATACCAAAATATTATACACAGAGTCATTTAGAGAAAAAATATCTTTAACTATTTTAAACTTTGTTAGCTAACCTCTATAACCCTCTCCTTGTGATATTATATTCTAAACAGGTTGGAAAGGACGTCATTGCGAAATTCCCTGCCCAAGCGACAGCTACGGATATTATTGCAGCATGAAATGTGAATGCCAAAATGGTGAAGAGTGCAACAGTTTCGACGGAACATGCAATTGTAAGCCAGAATATTTAGGAAAAATGTATGAACCTATATCCCTTACTTTTATTAAGTTGTAAGATACCTAAATTATTTTACATCAATAAATCATTTTAATAAACTTAATAAATCATTTATTATGACTTCACTGAAATGGAATATTAGTTATATGTATGTACTGAAGCTCAAAATCAAAGTCATGAAGACGTTTTTCACAATACAAATAATTCAAAATAGCTTCCAGTGAGATTGATAAAATTCACTTCACTGATCGATAATTGTAATTAATATACTTTGAAGAATACGTAGCACAATGTAAGATCCAATTTGAAATAAATAGTGTTTAGCATTATATTTGTAGGACAACGTTAAATTTGACCAGATAAACATCTGGAAATTTTTGCATGTAATGTTGTGAATATTGCTTAAAACCCACATGTTCGACTTATTGTAGTGAGAATGAGTTCTCATAATTGTTTAGAAGATTCAATGAGATGGGAGAGCCGTTGACAGGATTAAAACAAGACAGTCTCAAGCGGAGGTGACTCGGTGATTGCAAATGGCACTAAAAGTGGTATCTAAGCTGTGGAATCAATTTGAAACAAATTGTTCTATCACCAGAACCCCCACGAGGGCCAACCAAGAGAGTCTATACCTGCGTACGATCACTACTTGGCATTAAATGCACCGTGACTTAGGCAGACAATGATTACAGAGCTTACTTGTAATCTTGTTGTTGCGCCTGTAGTAAGAATTTCCAATTAAACAGTACAAAGACACCTAGTATAAATGATTCTTTACACCGGTCACTAGTGGTGTGTCTACTTTTGAGCGAATCACACAAGGACATCCCGTTTGTCGTGGAACAGAACACACAATTCTTGGATATACCGAGAGTAGGGTATGTTCTTTTCACTAATGAGTCTATAATTAGCACGCAGGGGGACTATTGGCGAGTCTTCATATGGAGAGAACGTGGAACTTTCTATCATCCCACCAACGTAAGGAAAATGGACCAACTTGGTGACAGAGGAGTTCTTGACTGGGGTTGTATCATGTTGGGCACTCGTATACCACTGTAGGTATTTGATGCGGTTAGTGTGTTTTAACAGTACCTTACAGATGAGGTCCTTAAGAACCATATGAGGTTTTTCTGAGGTTCTGCAGTCCCGGACTTCCCTTTCGTGGGTAATAATTCGAGGTTACAAAGAACTTGAAGAAAAGGATATGCGCCTCATGGATTGGCCCGCGAAGTCACCAAGTTTTAATTATGTAGAATACGTTTGGGATATTCTCGGAAGAGAAACTTCTCGACATCATCTTCCTCCTAAACCTTACCGACATTAAAAGTCGCACTGTTAAAAGGATGAGATTTATTGTCTTAATCATTTCTCGACACTACCATTAACAGTATGATAGCTCATCAAGAGGTTTGAATAGCAGTTCATGGTGGGCATACTCCATATTACATGGAATTTTTCCGACAAATATAGCATTGTGATTCAACCATTGGGAATCTTAACTATCAATTTACCTCTTTTCTAAATTGTTATATTATTATATGCTATTTTTCATTGTAATATTCTTTTGACCAAATTTGTTTGCAACAAGCCAAATATTTCTCCAGTTATCTGACAATTTGTGTTTGTGACCTAAATTTTGGACAGCAGTGTATATGATAAGACCGATATTTGGTGAATTACATACTCTCCGGTGAATATTAGCATTCTCTTAGTTCCTTAGTGTTTGTCGTAAGATTTGTTAAATATCATTATCTCTCGCTTTCACCAGAAAATGTCGGCTTTCAGCTTGCACTGACGGTGAATATATATATATATATATATATATATTAGATAAAACTGCAGATTTTTAAATCATACTTCATTATTAAAACATATGATATAAGTCAAAATAGGAGAAAGTTTAATTAACAACACATGAAAATAAACTGCTGAATCCAAAATGAATAGTATATTCTAAATGAGAACAGAAAATAATATCAATAATAAGCTAATTTAATTATGGGATTGATATTATGCAATCTTATTTATTTCAACTTAAACTGTTATGACATTTTGAATTGCACAAGAGTCCATTAATTTTATAACTGATTTTAGTCGTAATCTTTTTGTGCGGTTTTTTTTACAGTTACAGTAGATGTAGCCTTGCCCTTTGCTTCTCGAATTATTTAAAACAGCATGCCTTAGAGACATTTATTGAGAAGAAAGTATATGTGTAGAAAGTAAATTTTCTCAAAAAATTTAAAACCAGTTACAAATACAAAATTACTTGAGATTACCATTTTTGTTTTCTTATTCAGAAAATCTGAGTCTTCGATTCCAACTACAACCATCAACAGATTTTGAAGACTTGCACTGCAACAGTTGATATGAGGGTTTTGAATTCGTATGTAATCATCAATTTGAGCAGGAGAAAATTTTCTTTTTGAGATTCGTAACATTTTTGTGGCTTTTAGATTTTTGTTCGAAGCTATATTTTACAGATATTAATTCCTGCAGTTCTTGATATGAAGACGCAGTAAGTTGCAACTCCACTTTAAAATTTTCCTTTATATATAATTTTCGGTATGATTATTCTTTAATTTTTTTCTTTAAAGAATTAAAACAATTCCTTCGAACTGTTTTCTGATTTCAAAATATGGAATTCGCTGGCTAGGCAAATATAACGCTTTTAAGCCTTCTTTTTGATTTAACGTCAAACTGGACTACATTCGGAATGTAATTTTTGGTATATTTTTTCATCGTATGTTGTATTTTTGGCAAAATAAACCATTGATGCGTTCTTGGAAAAATGGACCATTGTTTACTTGGCAAACCCTATGACCATTTATTTGTATCGTTATTGTTCATTGATGCAATTAACATATCCTGTGCATCCTGACTGGCTCAGTTGAGCCTCGTGTTTGACAATGATTGGGCTCTCTAGGAAATATTTTACCATTTTCCAAGTAGCACATTTTTTTCCTATCATTATCTAAGTACTATATATCTGGATGCCAAATTTTAAAATATTTGAAGAATGTTATATTCTAATTCTTCATCTGTTTTTAGTTTTCAATAGTTATAACTGGACAAACATTATTAAATGTTCTTGATATATCATTATGAACTTATATTCACCATTCCTGTATGACTGCATATTTATCAGATTGACTTGACATTAGAGATTAATTTCGAATTGAGCCTTGCTCTTCAACATTACCGTTCTTAGGTGCTCAATGTTTCGTTTCATATTATTTACATAAATTTTAATAAAGTGTTGTAATTTAATATGCAGTAGTTTTGTAATTAACTTGCCATTCTTTAAACACAAACATATTCTTCCTCTATATTTTATTCTGATGTGAGTTTTGAATAGTGCTGAGAAACTAATCATTGTTAATGTAATAATATAAAATCGTTTCTCCTGTTTTAAATGGGAAGTTAATTTCTGTTTATCATGAATATTCAAAATGTCCAAATGTTTCACTTGTCTATAATCCAAAAATGTACTGTGCTTAGTTTTATCACATGTCGTTCCATAAAGTAATTTTTCGAATACTTTTTTTGAGAAAAATCTCAACAATTGCTTTAACGTTTACTCGTAATTATCGCATGTAAATTTTCAGAAAATATATAATAGTTTCCGGCAGTAGCCAATTAATGTAAATTAAAGTTTTGGATAGAAAATAAAAATCAAACGAACATTACATGGCCCACCAAACCTTGCATACGATTGATAATTAGCAGAATATTCGAGATTCTAACAAATAGATATTACATGACTTCACATGAACTTAAGGCAGAGGAAGGGATTTGTCATCTCTGTGGCTGCAACTTCTCGACTTCTTGTGACAATCCCCACCAACTGAAATTCATTTGTTTATCGACTTACAACGGATAATATCGGCAATCTCTCATTTCGTACTTTCACAATAACTCACTCAATTTACGTAGCTCACATAATAACTCAACTTCACATAACTCACTAATCTCACTCTATTTTTAAAACGTCATCCGATAATGACGAAAAGTCTCACACCAAGATATATCTTGAAGTATATACCTAAATATTGCATATATTTTACAATATTTAACCAATTTTTGCTTTGCTTATGTGTGTAGTTTCATTTGTAATTTATGCTTATGTATAATTCCTTATTTATAAGTGTCGAATTTATGAAATATCAATGGATTAATTTTAAGGAAATTTGGTATGAATGTATATTTAAGAATGAAATAGGTATACTATTCAAAAGTCATTTTATATGTATGATTACCAATGTTCATATCGCAGGAATATCCAATCAGTATCCAAAATCCACGCTGTAATATCAAACTCAAAATATAGGGTACGGCCATCTCTCACATTCAGACAGGTTGCTCAGCGTGACGGCATATTGGACAGGAGGCCATTGAGAAGTCCATGTATAAGTCGATTCCATTTCTACAGAAAGGCTGTTTTTAGCTCCGGGAATTTTCTTGGGGGGGGAGGGGGAGATACATTTGTTCGCCCAAAAGCGTCCAAGCAATTATTTTTAGATCAGGATATAAGGCTCGGCAATCCATGCGTTGAACATCCTCACTTTCCAAGTAATCGTCGACCAGCTGAGTCCTATATGGACGAGTGATGTCAACATTGACAGGAATCCAGGACTCCTGAAATGTAGAGCATAGGGTTTTAATAATTTATACCGCCTAACAGTCTCAAATTCGCACGCACACTCACGTACGCACATAAACATGCACTCTTTCTTTTTCCATCGAGCTCTCTATTTATATACAATTTCCTTTTACACTACTTTTTAGGATTTGTAAATATTTTAATTGAAGCAAACTATATGTTTAATGAAATGCTATAACCAAATATTAAGATAATAACAAGAGCATTGCAGAATTACAAGCCAAATTTGAAGTTAGATGCATTAATATAAATTTTGCTATTAAAATTAAACTAAGATCTATTAATAAGTTCGAATTAAATAAAATCAGTAAGTGTAGAAGGATGTAAAATGGTTGAAATAGTATTTGAGCGTATTTTCTAAACGTGAAATATAATTTCCAATAAAGCATATAATGTTTTTCATAAATAAATTAAAGTGAAATAATTTTTGTATATACTTACAGTAATAAGAATCTAATACATTCTTCTAAGAATTCTTCTTCTTATATGCTAGGAAAACTGAGAGTATTTGAAAAGATACCCTCAATATATATTCAAATCAATTCTAATTTAAATATCCCTTTTCGCATCTGAAAACAAAATGCTAGGTATTGAATAGAAATTGTTTGAAAAATCAAGAGAATCAAAGAAACCGAGAAATTTATTGAATAGAAGTCAGCAATGCAAATGAATTTGAATTGAAATTTGTTTTCGAAAAAATTAAACACTGTTTCATAACAGATGTATTCTAAATTGCTGTAAGTTTATATGTTAAAACATAAAATGATAATTCTTTTAATTTTCAACTACAATTAATATTTTGAATGTAGCATTGGCTTGTAAACGTTATCAAATTTTTCCAGAATTGCACGAGGTATTTTTTTCTTTGTTCTCTTCCTTGACTTTTAAATATCAGCAGATAAAAAAATAATTGTTTCGGATAATCCTTGTTTAATATTTCAAAATTAAAGCAAAAATAATTATTAGTAATACGAAATACACAATTCTTCCTTGTTTATATAGCATTATTTTAAAATTGTTTGTATGTGAAACTAATAGAATATGTATTCTTTACCCTTATTAGATGTAACGAAACATGTTCTACTGATGAATGGGGAATAAACTGTTCCAGAAAATGCTCGTGCGATAATGGAGCTAAGTGTGATCGAATGAACGGGACATGTATTTGTACTGCTGGTAATTTTATACAACTTTTTACATATTTAATATTTCAGCTTTAGTATTTCAAATTTTTATAATTTTTCTTTAAAATTGAAAGGCTAAAAGTATCTCTAATTAAACTTATCACTAAAATAAGTAAATAAAGGTTAAGTACTTTGTTCATTTTGCTGGGAGAGAGTGCGAAAGACAAATAAGCATACTTAACTTGGCCTTGCGAATACACATATACAAGTAACAATGCTATTCTTAGAGTTTTCAGAAAATTCTTTGATCTGTCCAACTTACCTTTTAGAATTCTAAATATATTGCAACATTTTCTAACTGTTCTACAATAGGTTAAATGAACTGTAATAGTTAAAAAAATTAAAATGCTTTTCACTTAAAATGTAATAAATATTTCATATACCTTTCAAAGTATTGATATTGGCTGAAAGCTACAAGTTCAATATTATTTTTCAAAAATTTTAAAAACTGTTAAAATAGTTATTTGTTCAAACAGTGTAATATAATTGATTCACTTTCAAACACAAATAAACATTTTACTTAAATAACACTCGTTTCCTCTCAGGCCAGATAACAGTTAACAAAATTAAACCTTACAATTTACAAATTTAAAAAATCAAGTTTCAATGCAGATTGTTCAAGAAAGGTGAAAATTTAAATTAAAAATGTTCAGTATGTATTTATTTCACTTCAGACAATTTTTTGTAGTTAAGGTAAGTTTCAACTGATTCTTTATAAATATTCGAAAGTTTTTTTTTTATTTCTTTCCCTATAAATAAGCACTCTCTTTCTGCTTTTATATGTAAAACATTTATTACACAATTCGTAATCTGATAGGTATTTATACTATAATAATTTAGTATTCTAAAGTTATCCCAAATGCTTAAAATTTCGTCTTCCCGTTACAATTTAATTTTTTTACTTTATATTACCTCAACTCATATTTTCTCAAGAAATCTTAAGTTTAAGAAATTGGAATTCCATTATGATATTTTTTTGTTTCCTTAATAGCAATTTTACTTTTGAATCAGTTGAAAATATTTTGAATTGTAGGTTGGAGAGGCAAACGATGCGATTTTAAGTGTCCTGCAGGGTTATATGGAGTGAAATGTGCGAAAAATTGTGATTGCTTAAACAGAGCGGGATGTGACCCCGTAAATGGTACTTGTATCTGTGACCAAGGATTTACTGGATCAAGGTATGTTTTTGTATCCTTTTCGGATGTGTGTGGGTCACATTATTTTCTCCAGGAGAATTTTTTCTTTATTTAAAATGTAATATTCTAATTTACTTATGAAATGTTCTGACCAAAACAGAGTAATAATGAAACAAAAAAAAAATGTTCACTTTTTTCAACAGATGTGAACATGTTTGTGCATCTGGGAGATGGGGAAAAAACTGTTCATTAAATTGCTCCTGCCAAAATGGAGCAAAATGCATGCCTTCAACAGGCTATTGTGATTGTCTTTCAGGTATAAAAAATTTATTTTACTTACACGAACTGTAAGAATGAGGTTACAATTTTTTTACTTTATTGTAAAATATATATTAACGCCACAATAAATAATTGAATAAATTTGTCTGGTATGAAATTTGTCCAATAAAAGATATTCTTAAAGTAAATATTACTGAATAAAGAATGACATTTGCTAGATTAAGGTATAATTACTTACAGTTAAACATTTTTATTTAAGCACTGAAAAACTATTCTTAGTGATAAAATTATTCCTAATAATTTCTTAAAAAGTTCAGATAACTTACTAAAAGTGTTTTTTTAAATAATGATTTAATTTTACTTCTATACTTTGGTTACTGATTTAATTCAACTGACAATTCTCAACTCTCAGACCAAAGAAACTTCGGATGTTAAAAATTAATTTGACTAACAGAAAAATAACTTTCTTATTGGTTTATAAGAAAAAATACACACACGTATGAAAATATTTGTTCCTGGAATAAATTTTAAGAGTTCATGAAATAACTGATGTATTTTAAATAACTTTTTAAAAAAATATTGTTTTGCTTTTTCTAGGTTGGAAAGGCCATAATTGCGAAATACCATGTGAAAACGGAACTTATGGATATTTCTGTAGTAAAAAATGCAATTGTTCGAATAATGCAGTCTGTGATAAAGTAGAAGGCTGTGTTTGTAGACATGGTTATGCAGGAACAATGTAAGTTAACAAATATAAAGAAATGAAATTTTGGGTAAACATTTACTTATGTAATATTTTTATTTGATTACAGTTTCAAAAACACAGGTTAAAACATGCACGAGAATAATCATTTCATATTTGAAATGGTATTTTATTCACAATTATAGTAGTCACCTCGATTTTGAATAAAAGCGTGCAATGTGCAGGAGTAGTGTGTTATTCAGGTCACCAACTGTCTTTTTATTGGGTTGAGTTCCATGCCTGTTGCATTTGATGATTCAAATCAGCAAATGATTATGCTGATTGTGGATGATACTGGATTTATAATGCATATACGTGCTTGAAGGAAGAAATATTTGGCAATCTCGCAACATGTCTACAGTCTGAAGAGAATTTTAGGGGAAAACAGTAGTTGGAGGGTG
Organism: Nephila pilipes; assembly: GCA_019974015.1. NCBI lineage: Eukaryota > Metazoa > Arthropoda > Arachnida > Araneae > Nephilidae > Nephila > Nephila pilipes. Next base: position 3,764,007 of record BMAW01057424.1, on the reverse strand, counting down.
GACATTATCTTGTAGAAAAATGAGTCTGGAATAGTGATCGAAAATGGCAGCACGATCTGTTCAGTCATTAGTCTAACGTACAAATTTGCTGTCAAAGAGCTTGAGATCACGAATGCCATCATAGGAAATTGCCCTACGCACAATAACTCCTGTGTAGGTCAAGTGTATTTATGTCTAAGGTAGATTGGTTTCAAATGTTCACTTGACCTCCTTCTAACCAACATATGACACTAAAACAGAAACGACTCTCATATGAAAACACAACAGATATCCACTTCAACTTCCAAAGAGCTCTAACTCGGCGCTTCCTAAGACGCAGATGGCAGTAATTAGAATTTAGTAGCATAAACGCTGCAAGGCATCTGGTTCTTAGCTTTCCATCTAAAATTCTACTTATTATAATTTACTATGGTAACAATAGAGGTTCAAATGACTGCCACAGGTGCAATTCAATGCGTCGAATGCGGCGTCTTCCCTTTCAGTAATGACCCATGTGTATTCGAGGCCCCTTTTTCAAGAGACTATAATTTATCGTGACCATTACTGTCAGCAATCATTCATAATGGTTACAACTCAGCTAGATCTTCTGCAATATCGTGAAAAGAAAATCCACCATCTCGTATCCTCTTTTTTTTAATGTATTATCGTAACCTCATTACACAGTCTCGATCAGACTTATTAGTAAGGTGCTGATACTGATTTCTTCATCCTTTTAAATACATTATTAACTCAAACAAACATAAATCATGACGCTAAATCATATATATATATATATATGATATTTTTAGAGACGACTGAAATGGTTAAGCGAAGTCTTTATTAGGGGTGGATCGAATCATTTGGCTTAGCAAAGTGACAAATAGAATACAACAAACGTTTCTTATCAAAATTAAGCTTCACTCAAATTAATTATAGGTAATGAAAAAGTATTAAAATAATGGTATTTTAATATATGTTATTTGTTTCACATTCTTTTACATTTTTAAAGGATTTAAGTGAATGAAAATGACTTGATAAGTCATAATAATATTACAGAAATACAAAATTTGAAGGGAGTTCGAATTGTACAGCAATTTTTAATTACTACATACATTATAATTTCATTGGAAAGAGATAAATGTTTTGGTAATAATTGGAGAATGAAAGAGTAAAACTACCTATAAAATACATTAATTAATTATTATGCTATTATATTATTTTATCCTATTTTAATTAGTGTTATTTTATTAAACAGAATTTGTACTGAATTTCAATTTTTGAGTCATTCAGCAAATATAAACAAAATTATAGTATCCTTGTAACGGCATGCTTCACTATTACAACATAGTACAGAAAAATGATTGGTTTATATTGTTACAATTTCCCAGTAATATTTATCATTACAGAAGTTATTTTCTTGATTGTACAGCTTTGGAAATCTTTAATCAATTTTTAAGAGCCTCACAACCTATTTTGATAAGAATTATGTTAAATATAATTTCAAATAAACGTGTTTCTAGAGTGTATATCTGAATTATTTTTCAAAGATAAGAATATTACATGTATGCATAATTATTTTGTATCTAGTATGTGTTTTAATAATTTCTGATAATTTTCAGGTAATAATGAAACAAAAAAAATTAATTAGTCATGTAATTTTGTTTTTACTTCCCTCTCATATTTTCATTTATTTTTCATGCATTTATTCAATGCATTTATTTTTCAGTTGTCACATGTAGAAAGTAGGAAAGGATAAAAATTATTAATTTTCAAATATTATAATAAAATCGAAAATAATTACTTATTATATTGTTTTCATATATTATGTAAATTCAATTTCAGTGTGTATCTTTATTTTAAGTCAAATGAAATTAGAATTTGATTAATTCATTTCTTCCTTTGTTATCACGTTTCTCTAATTTCCATTCGTCACTTGTACAAAATGTATCAGAATAAAGATTAAAGAATTTCCTTCATCACTTACGGACGCTTAAAGACGGAATTTGAAGCTTCTCAGAGTAAAGATTTGAATAATTTAGAGAAAAAAAGATTTGATAGAAAAAAAAAAGAACTATATTATATTAATATACATTTTAAATGTTCTTTTATTTATTTACTTTTATACTAATAGAATGAAACTGGGAGATTAGCTCAACTAAACGATTTATTCAATTTATTAACAATCTATTCTTGAATCAAGCATTTTTTAAATATAAACACTTCAAATACATTTGGATCAACGAAATTTTGATTTAAAATTTATTGTCTGGTGTTAGTTTTTATGATTAAATTAAGTTCTTAAACTTACGAAAAAAGAAATTCCAGCATAAAAAAATTTCAAATTGAAGACATTAAAATACTTATTACGATGATTTCAGTTTGAAAGATTATGAAGTCTTTTTCTGTTTCGTAAAATAAACTAAAAAGCTTAAAAACTCGTGTCTATTATTATTACAGTTATATATAGCTTTCGGTATTATTTCAGGTGTAATGACACTTGCGCTAGTGGTACCTGGGGTAAAGGCTGCTCAAATATTTGCTCATGTGGGAATGGTACTGTATGTAATCCTATCAATGGTAGTTGTCATTGCACAAATGGTAATAATATATAGTTTTATGTTTTTTTCCCATTCTCAAGGAAAAATTAAAATATTAAAAACCATGGATAGTGTTTAAATTAAGGAGCAATTGCTCTTGTTTTATTTCGTTCATAAATTTATTTCTTCGACATGTAATAAAGTATGTTATTAATTAATTAATTCAATATTTTACATATATTTATCTCCATAAAAACTTTCAAGCTTACAGCTCAGAAAATTAATAGAACTTCCGGAGTTCATAGAAATCTAAGAGTAATGAATGTTATTTATTTTCAACAATGAATTATTAACTAGTTGTGTGCAGGTATGGACTATTAATGGAATAATATGATTTTTTTTTGTTTCGGCTGTAAGATGAAATATTCTTTTGAACTAATTCCTATGCATTTAATTTTTCTTTTCCATTATTATATCATTGTTTTATTTTGGGAAATGAATAATCAGTATAATAATTGAAAAGCATCATAAATAAGGAACATAAATAATAAAAATATATAATAAATAATTATTATTTTGAATTCTGAATAATTCTAAATTTTGTGTACCTAATTTTGATATATATATATTATATGCATATATATTATATATGCACATGATTGTATTTAATTTAGTTTATTTTTTTTAAAAAAAACTATCCATGTACATCATTTATTAACTGCATTATTCAGACCCGACTCAAGGATCTACTTAACAGCTTAGTTGTTATTTTTTTCATTACTAGGTTAATTACGTTACTTCATATAATAAAAATTTAATGAATGCGCTTAATTAAAAAGCAAAATGAATGTTAAAGAATATTTTTAGAACATAAAATTTTTAATACTTTTAAGTTTTGTAAAATAGAACACTTTACCATTTTCTCAGCACTGTAAAAGACAGAAATGACAATTAAGTAATTTTCTTAACAGCTTATTGATTATGTTCCTTTTCTTTCTTAGGTTGGCAAGGAGATCGATGTCATATTCCTTGCAAGAAGGATTTTTTTGGAAAAAACTGCGTAGAAAAATGCGATTGCTTGAGCAACGAAATCTGTGATTCGAGAACTGGATTTTGCAACTGCTCCGAAGGTTATTTAGGAGCAAAGTAAATCCTCTTCCTCAATACTAAGTATTATGTTTCAAATGACTTTCCAATATATTGATAGTTTTCCCCTAGATTGAAATACTAAAAATAATCCGCAAAGTACTTTTTTACTGAATTTATAGATTTTGGCCTGTAAGCTCTCATTGATATGATTATTTGATTGAAGAATTGTATCAAAATATAAAGAAAGCTAGATATTTTTAACTGATAAGAAATGTTTCTGTTTTTTTGTTTTTTTTGTTTTTTTTTTTTTTAATATAAAGGGTATTTTTTGACGTATAAACATTTATATAAATATTGTCTTATTTTTTACGTAGAACCGGAGAATGTTATTTGAAAAGAGATTATTATCTATCCGAGAACATTATTTTACACTGTAGGGATTTTAATGGAGATTCTTTGAAAGAATTTTTAAATGTTGCACAAGTAGTTTTTGTTTAAAAATGAGATTTAAAGTTGTATGTTTTATAACGAGCATTTAATTATGAATGAAAGTTGACATAATTTCATCAAGATGGAGTATTATTTTTCTTGAAAGTAATAAATAAAATATGAATATAATATGGATTGATATAGTACATAATTATTAAAAAAAGTTATTTATAATTATCATATTAAGTTAAGTATTTACTTTTATATATATATACATATATATATATATATACATATATGGAATTTAGGAAGAACACTGTTTTAGATTTAATGTACCTGATGAAAAAGGAAACTTTAAATATTATTATAAAATTTTTATCGAAGCCCTTTGCTTGGTAATATATCGTTTGCGATATATTTCAATGATCTTGAATATATAACTGTGAAAATTTTTAGTTTGAGTAATATAATAAGGTATTCAATTACAACAATGGGCAATTACGTCTATTAGTTGTCAAAGTTCAAAGCTTGAGCTAAAAAAGACAAATTTCAACATCTTAATTAGATTTGTTCGAATTATTTAATATTGTCAATTAAATAACGATAAATACCGTCTCATCATAAAATAAACAAAGTCAAAACTTATCAGTATAAATAAATTTGAACATGACTTTTTATTATAAGTAATATATAGCAACTGTCCATTCACGAATAGGTTTTTAAGGAATAAGACAAATATCTGTATTTTGAACATATTTAATATTATCACTAAAATATTGACTTAAAGATGAAAAATGCGTTTGTGCATGCATATTTAGCGTGTATATATGTAAAATGTAACATCTTACTTATATAAAAATTAATTTTACCGAAAAGAATTCTTTTTAATGATGATGTATCTACATTATATTATCTGAAAAATATAAAATGCCATAAAAATATAAATATATTTGGCTAATAAAAAAAAATGGGGGAAAAATATACTTTAAATGAAACATGTTGAATATTTCTGAATGCATGATTTATTCCAGAGTTTATTCAATAAAAGAGATTCTTTTTTTTTCTCGTTCTTTCTGAAATTTTAGATACACGTGGCATGGATTTAGGGCATTTTGAATCTTTCCAAAATCTTGTGTTCGATATTTATTTCCATCAACAATTCTGTTAAAGTTCTGAGTTTATATAAGTAGAATCAAGCGACACCATAGAAATTATGTAGATTTAATTTTCAAAGCAAATTAAAATTGAGAGCATGAACTGCTATTTCTATTTTTAAGAAATTAACTTTTTTATTTCAGTTACAAATATAATCGAATTTTTTTTGAGACTGTATTGAGAATTTATTACGTTTTTCATCATATCCATTTTGATTAACTATTTAAAGCAGACGAAATACTTTCATTTCATTTTATTTTTTGAGTACTTCCTTGCTATTTATTTTACTATTGAAAATATCTACGTTGACAATTCACACACGGGTTTAAGTTGTTTATACTATACCCTGATTTTAGTTGAAGCTTAACTTGATTTTAGAGGAAATTTAAGGTTAAGTTTAAGTTAAGTAACAAAATGAAAAAAAAAATGATAAATATATTTTGTTTTTCATTTTAGATATCTCTTTTCATTATTACATTATCTATTTGACTAATATTTTCTTTTGTAGAGTCTTTCAACTTTATTAATAATAATATTATAAGAAATAATACGTTACACATAATCTGAAACATTTGCATAGTTCTAGATATATATTAACTTTTATGAAAGATTTTGCTTAACATAAATTATAAACTAAATGCTTAATAGAGGCTCTCCTTCTTCTTAAATGTTTATTTTAAACGTGCAATTTGAAATGTAGCTATATCTTAAGAACAGTTGCTCCATAATATCATTGATAATATGGAATGTATTTGTGGAAATTAGTAAACACTTTAAGTAATTCTTTGAACGTAAAATTTCTTGGGAAAAAATGTTGTCCATATTTCATTTAAGTAATGTAAAAACATAGTTCTAATGGGACGTCCTATTAAATAACATTATCAATATTAACTGAATATAATATAAGATGTGATGGATTGAATTAATTTTGGATCTTTCTGAATTTGAATATCAGAGCAAAACTATGAGTTCTGTATGTTTCTTTTGACAAATATTAGAAACATACAAAATATAAATAATTTATTATTAAGCTATCATTTTTTTTCTCAGGTCAAAACGCTTTTAGTATTTTAAGGAAAACAAAACTCGATAAATATTTAAAGTTCAAAGTTCCGAGAGAGGTTCAAAAAATACTGGTATTTGAAGACATATAGCTTCATTAAGGTATGTTGTTGTAACCATTGGAAGCTGCCATCTGATTAATGGAACCAAACAAATTTAATATTGATTCATATGTTAATTTTGAATCGGTAGTCATTTCCTTCCAAACCTAAGTTTGGTTATTGCCGCTTCGAGTTGTCATTGTCGGTAAAACCCGGATTCATAATCATGCACAGGATATCAAGCAAAAATCAAAATGTTGGGTTGTCACCCATGAATCTTTTTCAGAAAAGTTCGATTATGGTTTCACCGACCGAAAAAATGATGAAGAATTTTTGAGGTGCGAAGGGTGTCATGATTCCTAACGGAGACTTAGACAACTGTCTAGTGAATCGTGATATTAAAAACAAACAATTTTCGATGCTTCGAACAGCCTCTCTTGAAAGTTCTAAGTTCATATTGAATGACCCTCGTATTAAGAAATAGTATCTAGGGGAAAATAATATAGAGACAAATAGTTTTCTCTGATATTTTAAAATATACATGTATTAAAATTCAGATATCAATAAGTGTCAATAGTTATTTGTGGTAAATCATAGAATTTGCTGCCAGGTTAATATATTTCCATAAATAATTTAACTTCAACTTTCCCCCCAATACATAAAAATTTAAAAAAGTGTCAATTTTTAGAATTTTGAAATTATAAGATAAATTAATAAAAGAATATTCTCAGTCTCATTCAGTATGATAAATGTAAGATGGAAATAAGTATCTGAGCTTAGTTTTTATCAGAGGAAAATACAAAAATTAGAAAATATGCTTACGAGAATTTATATAGTTTGCATTTAAAGATTAAATAGAAATTTTATACTATTTTAAATCCTGTCTCTTACTAATTAAAGGGATTAGCGTATTTTCCATCAGGAATGGCTATAGATTTAGAAGATAAGTAATCTGGATCAAAAAAGGCTTTAAAGATTTACTTAAGAGTCTTATAATCCAACATAATCTTATGGTGTAGAATCGTTAATTATGGTTTAAAGAGGTTTTAATGAATTTTATTTTGTGTTTGAAGGCAATTTTTAAGTGTTCCAGTTTTAGAATCAATGTTATACAGTCAGTCTTTATCTTGGACATTCAGATTTCATACCTTTTATTATTGTTTCCACATTAAAAGCAAATTATACTTAATCAATCTAATGTGCTTTATTTTCTTTTATTCTAAATTGTTTGTTGTAGTTTAACACAAATAATAATCCACAAAATCTAATAATCTACTTAGCATTTAAAGTAATTAAATTACTGGTAAGCTAAGCGTAATTATTGTGTGAAATAATGCAGTAGCTTAAAGTGTATTTTTTGGAATTTTTTTCCAACATTTGTATTACGCCTATTAAATATTTTTAGAACTCTGAATTGCCTTTTATCAACAGTCATAATTGTTTTTTTATATTCGTTTTTTTTGTTAATATTCCAATTTGACTTTGTGTGGAGCATAAGTTAAAATTTACAGTTTTATTTAAAAATGATGGAAGAAATTTTAATAAGCAATCATATGAATTTTATCTCAAAGAAAAAATATGTCATAGCTTAGGAAGTGAAAATAATGATTTTTATAAGAGTTTCATTCTACCTTAAAAATTAGTTTTATGTCTGACTGCAAAAGATAATTTTTTTGTTTTGGCATGACAGGAGTTTGGTATCTGGTAATATATTATTGATTCATAATAGTGATACTAGCAAATGTAAATATAATCGAGGTGTTTTATTTAAAAATAATTTTGAATTTTTTATTACTTTTAAAATCCTTAGGAAATATTTTTTTGGAACCCAGTTTTCAATTAAACTATTCGCAATTTATATGTGAGTTATTTTGCTGTAGATGCATTTAATGTGTGTGTAAAATGTAATCTAATTTGATGCTTAGAGAAATTTCTTATTACATCATTAAGTACCAATATTTTCAGACAATTTAAATCTGTTTTAAATTCAATTTCTTATGAATTCAATAATTCTATGAAGAGCAAGCATTTTCATCTAAAAACAAGTGTAATGCGCTTGAAACATTATTATACATACTTTTGGAGGAACAAAATTTTAATACGCTACATAAGGCTGTCTCCTATTAAAAATATTTCTAAAAGGCACGCATGATTTAGCATAAGTTTAATATTATATAGTCAATAAACTGGCAGCATCTGTGGGATGATTTTAAAGGTATTATGTACTGTTATATTGATTGTACTTCTAATTGAGTGTTAGAATTTACTAATTTAAAATGTATTTGTTACCTTTAATTTCACTGTGAAGTCAAAAATAACAAATGACATAGTTTTTTTCTCGATATTTTTGCCATATAACTTAAGAAAGAATCTAATTTCACTCTTTAAGACACTGAAGTTTGATATACGAGTTTTCAAAAAAAAATCTTGATATTTTAATTATAATCCATAAATAATTAAAAAAGAGTAAAACCAAAGTTTTTATAATAGTCCCAAAGTTAATAATTTTCAATGAATGTTTTTATACAACACTTCAGAAGAATGAAACTATTTTATAAAAGGGACTAATAATTGTAGTGTTAAATCTTCTTAATAATTTTATCATTAGTGTGTAAGGTACGGTTTCTTCCAAAACAAAGAAGAGTTATATTTTAACTGCATTAGAGAAGTGTTTTGTGTGCACTTGAGAAAGTGTTTTGTACTTCAATATATTCTTGAGTACAACGCAGAACTCTAGTTACAAGGAGGTATCGCAAAGTGTTACTTATTACTAATAAATAATTAAAGCACTAGAAAAAAAATTATTCTGTATATTAATTCCTTCTTATGTACATAATGATGTAAATTATCGCTACTAATTTTTATTTGTTTAGTTTTAGGAAGCCATAAATTACAGAATAAATTTTATCAAGACATCTCGATTATCTTATTATTATTTAAAATCTTATGATAACCTCTCGTAAAGTTGTTAACTTATCAATAGTATTTATGGAAACAACATACTGTTTCGCATTAATTAATAATTTACATTATTAACGAGATACTATATTAAAAACTTCTAAATTGTATGTGATCCTTATGAAATTCAGAATGAATAATTATTAATAAATTTTTATATTGTACTCAAAATATATTTGAAAATATTACAAACCTTAAGAGTTATTAAATATTTCGATATTTGTCATGCATTTTATGATTTAAAATTAAAAACACTGCTTTCATAAAATGTTTACTGGCATCTAAATCTTTAAAATAAGCAGTTTTACTTACAAAGAGTTAAGTGGGATCATTAAAAGAAAATGAAAATAAATTTTGAGTTTAACAAAACCTTTTTTTGAGAAAATAATAATTTTTAGCAGAAACTTTTTAAAATCAACTATCGATATAATAGAAAGAGCCCACATGTGATTTTCATAACACAATTAAAAATATGTTTTAAAAAACACAAAGTTTTACTGAAGCCCAAAAGTTTTTAAAGTAAAAATTTTAGATTTCAGTGAAACTTTGAACCCTCAGGAGTATTTGAAATTGTAAAAATATTTTACGAAAAAAAAATTATTCAAAACGAAGCGCTATTGAAAAGTACAAAATTTCTTGATACAAAAATAAAACTAGAGAAACGAAAAATGATAATCGAGCTCAAATTTTTTTGCCAATGATAGATATCTACAAAAAGTATTTTTCTTTCAGAGTATAGTCTTTCAGAGTACAGTATTTTTCTTTCAGACAAAATATTTTCCTTCCAAATTTGGTTACTTTTGTATATTCTGTGTTTCTTTTTTTAATAAAAAAATTTGTTTTTAAGTTAGAATTTTATTAAATTGTTCAAACCTCCTTGATCTGTATGAATAAAAAACACATCACTAATACATCAATATGCAGATAATGAAAAAAAGATTTTCGTTTTAAAAACATAGATTCTAACACATTTTCTGTTTATTATGTTACTGACTGTTGTATTTGTTTCTAGTTGTAATAAAACATGTGAAAATGGATATTGGGGAGCTAATTGTTCACATATCTGTCACTGTAAAAATGAAGCTGAGTGTGACTCAATCACAGGTTTCTGCAAGTGCCCACCTGGTAAATGAAATTCCCTTAAAATAAGAATAATTTTCAAATAAACAAATAATTTAAGTTTTCTAATGAATGTATATATATATATATATATATATAAGTAATATCATCTTCATAGACTGAATATATATATATATATATATATATATAAGTTTACGTTTCACAATATTCGAGAACTTATATAGTTAAAAATTGAGAATTTTAAACTGCGTCAGACAGTTCTTGAAGATGATATTACTAAATGGAAAGTTATATGTATTATTCATTTTGTTTTATTATTATAAAATAAATAAATACTTAAAGCACTAATTTCATATGTGATTTTTATTTCCCTCATTCAAAGAATAACGGAATTTCAATAAACCAAAAATGTTATTTCTATAAACGTGTCGTGCAAAATATGTTTTTCAAATGGCCCAAATTAACTAAAAATATCATGTTGAATTTCAATATCCATGTTATGTTATTCGATATTTAAATATGACTCTAAACATTTGTGCTGCATTTTTCTATGAATAGTAATTATAAAATACAGTAATACCATCATTGTTGAAAAAATAAACATTTCACTATAGTTAAATACATTTCAAACATACAACTAATATAGAAATACATTTTAAAACATATTTGTCTAAAACAACGAAACCATTTTATGATTAAAATGAAAAAAACTTCTTTCAAAAATTAATACTTATTTACCTAGAGTAGTTCATAAATGCTTTGTTATATGAATGTGCTTTTAATTCAAACTATAACATACTATTATTTATGGTCTGTTTTTTTCAAAAATTGAACATCGAAAGTTTGTAACTCGATATTTCATTTGAGTATACTTGAAGCAATGGAAGGTTTGTTTTTGCAAAAGAAAAAAAATGTATCAAAATTAAATTGATAGAGAGCACTATACTAGTGATAAAAGACGATTAAAAGACAGGACATGTATTGTGGCACTTTTTGCTCAAACCTATCCACTAACACAAGGTGGTGCCCCAGAGAATAAGAAATAATCAGTTTTTAACTGTCCCTTGTCTAGAAACCGTAGAAAAAGCAAAAAGTTATAAAACTCAATTTAGCTAAGTTCGCAATTGGAATCATATACACAACATGCTTTAGATAAAACCCTCAGCCAGAAGGGTTCAAGTAAAGTGTTCGTGCAACCGGTCTGTTGGGAAACGGAGATTGATAATTCTGTTGTTTCCAAAATGCTTGTTGAATGGCTGCTTCACTGGATTTGAAATGTGCGAAGAAGAGCATTTTGACTTAAAAATTATACTATCCACACATCCAGTCTGTTGAAGTGCTGGAATGAGCTAACTGTGAAAAAGAGACTCAAATTATGTCCCGTTGAATGTACAGGTGACAAGACCATAAGGACCAATATCTTCATAAAACAAATGATAAATGCTGTTATAAATTTGTACCATATAGTGACCTTTTAAGAATGAATTTGAAATGGATTCCCTCACTCGTATATTCTGCAATTTTGAGTATTGAAATGGCACAGAAAACTTGAGACAGAACCTTCAGATGAAACTGAGCTTCTTTTGTCTACAAAATGCTCCAGGGCCATGCACTGCCTACTTCTATTGGATAAAGAAACTGTTGGATGAGAGATTCTCGTTTTGGCAGGTCCGAATGTGTATTATTTGTAATGGATTGCATTGCGAAATGCTTCTCAAAATTTGATGAACCAAGTTCTGGCAATTCCCTGTGCACAGCACGTTCCCAAAGCACTGCTTGATACTTTCTATAACTACAACCTTTAGTGACATCGTAGCAACTGATTTCTTCCCTCAGCCACGTTTCATGTCAATTGAACCCGTCTCTTTGAATTTATTAAAAATTTTCTTCGGACAGAAAGCAGTAATAAGACCAGAACTACTTTTTAACACTTTACTAGAATTGCTGCGCAGTCACCGTTTTCTGTAAACAAGCTTCAAAAGCAGATCCTGATATTTCAATGATACAGTAATGACTACCTCCTCAGACGCAGAATAACAAGAACTGATGATTCTCCACCTTTTTATTATACTCGTAATATGAGGTACATATGTAACGTCTTTTAATTAGCCTCCTAAAAATCGCATATTATAGCAATAGGTTCTTAAGCAGATATTGGATTAAACTTAGGCATCCAATCAGGAGGCAGAAGTTCACTTAAGTATAGGTAAGTAAGTCAAGGGGAAGGATTCATGCTCTGAGTCAAAGAACTGGAGCACGGATACTCCTTGGTTGAGAGGGAACTAGACATACCGATATGCCACAAAACTGTGGTATCTGTATTTGGGAAAACTATTGAGACAAGTCTGCTGCTATCAGCGAATATGCTTGTGATTAAACAGGATTTGCGCAATCACTATCAAATACTGATAGTCTTTATGTTATAAATAAAAGAAAAAAAAAAACGTATTGGAAAATCTACTTCCGTTTTAATCCTCTTGGAAATGTTGCAACAACTTTGAGGTTCTCAATCTTGAAATATTTTTACCTGTATGCTACCAATCATATCCTAAGCAAACAATAATTCTGTGGAATGTAAAATTCCTCCACACGTGTCCTCTGTCCTAAAAATTATTCGTCTGTTATAGCAAAGCGGTTGTGAACAACACTGAAACGCAACAACGATCCATTTTCTACATTCTACCGATTACTCTGATCCTTTTGACATACTTATGTAATAATTTGATGGCTTTCTTCAGTTTGAAGCAAAAAACATGTTTTTCTATAAGAGGCGTGTGTTTCCATTCCATGAAAAATTACTGTTCTGTTCTCTTTCGAAGTTTTTCTCAAACCTCCTTAATTTATGAATGTAAGGTCTTTCATTTTAAGAAAATATGACTGATTTTTGTAAGAATACAGGTACTAGGACAACATAATTTTTAAGAGTACTACGCAAGCAATTTTACAGCAATGTGAACACAAATGTATTCATATTGAATAATTATAGGTTTCACTGGAAGCCGCTGTGAATCAGTATGCGATTCAGGATTCTTTGGATTTAATTGCAGTAATAAATGCCAGTGTAACTCTGGTTGTTCGTGTCATCATGTTCAGGGTACATGCTACTGTCGAGCAGAAGAAAAGGAAATATTGTGTAATGGAACATTTGTAAGTAATTGTATTTATTGAAATATTTATAATATAAAAATTAATTAAAAAACTAAACAGCAAAATCATAGTGATATTTAGTGAAAAAATGATTAATTATATATTTTTTGAAGCGTCATTATTATACATGTTTTGAAAATAATTGTTGTTTTTAAAACAATGTTAAAGTTAAATTCTTCGTTTTTAAAGGAAAATAGATTCTTCATAAACATTAGACGTGATAATTTTTATATTGAAAATCAGTTATATCCGAATAATTGTAACTTATAAATAATGCTTATTCCTTAATATTTTTTGGCTCAAATTAAAATATTTTTTCCCCTTCTAACAAAATATATTAATACATTATCATCCTATTCGAGATAAATAATAATTTTCAATTTTTCAATATTATATATATATATATATATAAAATCAAATATATGGATATGCTGTTATATATTCAAATATTTCAATCTTAATTAAAAATGCATTTCAGTTGAAAACTAATTAAATAAATGAATATTTACAAGCATTCCTTTTCATTTCCTAATGATTCTCTTCCTATCTTTATCTAATTTTGAATTAAACTTTTGTATAAAACCTATGAAATACGTACTGTACCATGAATTAATAAAATAGAATGCATAAATATGGTCTCTCTCTCTTTTTAAAATTTAGAGTCTTATGTATAATCCTTCAAATTAATATGCGTGAAATAACGTAAACGCTGTTAAAAGAAGGCAAAGCTTTGCTTAGCCATCTTTCAAGCTTTTGTAGTTGATGTATACATAGAGATCATTATGCAAATTTTTACTCTTTATGAACAAGAAGCAATGCAACCACTGTTATTCGCAATGTGTTTGTAATAAACGTAATGTATAGACTACTTTGATTTTTTTCTTAATTTATGCGTGTTAGGATTTTTAATAGTTTTAAATAACTATACCTGTAAATTCATTTTAATAACATTTTAAAGGTATTTTGCACTTTTCGAATAATTTTTACGAATATAATAGACTTTTATTCTTTTCAACTAGAAGACATCGTTCATTATATAAAGCAGTTTTTGCGAATAATCTTTTATGTACTTACAGTAGATTGCCCTTTTGTTTCGATCATTTTATTTTTCATTTTTTGGGTTGTCCAGAAAATTCTTGCCGGTTTTGAAGAGAAATTCATACGCAGTATATATAAATTTTGGTACATATTTATTAAATTATATAGGTGCCATTCTGTTTCACAATCTTTTTCAGTCTTTCTAGCTATTAAATAATTCCCTCCTTTCAGAATTTTTCCAAGTTTTTCAGTGAAAAACATTTCTACATGATTTTTCATTTCGACTAAAGGGTTGAAGTTTTTTCCATTAAGAGAACTTTGTAATGATCGAAATAGGAGGTTAATTGGGGACGCAATATGGTAGGTGGAGTAAAACATTCCAACCAAGCTCTGACAACTTTTGCTTAGTTGTCAAAGACACATAAGGCTGAGCATTGTAAAACACAACGCGTTTTCGATTCACAATTTCAGAATGTGTTTCCGGTCTTTGGTTCGACTAATTAGAAGCAACTCTTTTCTGAACTTATCGTCTTATTTTTCGTAAAATTTTACAATGCAGGATTTCTTTTCAATCCCACCAGACACTCAGAATGACCTTCTTCAGACGAAGACCAGCTTTTGAGAAGATTAAGTGTGGTTCATTTTGCTTTTCCCAAAACCTTTTTCACTTAACATTATAAATGAACTAATTTTCATCTCGCCCGGCTAATTGTCTCAATGATTGTATTTTCTCGTTGGGTTTATTGACTGTTGCAAATGAAAATGCGATACAACAGATATTTCTCTGATAAATCGTGGGGAAGTCTTACATCAAAATAGTTTATGAAACAGAACTTCGCAAAATGCTCGTGGATGGTGGATTTTGATATTTTTAACATTTCTGTTAATTTACGTGTCATACAGCGTGGGTTATTCTTGATCAGTATTTTGATCTAATCTTCATCTGTGTTGGTGGACGTACCTGGGTGTTTTTCATCTGCAAGATCATCTGCTAGATTAGAGTCAAAAGCTTTAAGCCTAGCGAACCTCTTCCGCGCATGTATTTCACCAACAGCACCTTTGCCGCAGACAGTTCCTATTTTAATTTCCACTCGTGTATTATTTTTACTTTCCCGGTAAAAGAAAAGCAATAAATACCTGTAAAGGTTTTTGTTTGCTTCTATAATCAAAGTGTATGAAACTGACAACAAAAAATGTAACATAACCAAACTTTTATCCAAATATGCCTGATGTGCCGTCTTTCAGAAAATGCACGTATCTTTAATCATTTTATTATATTCAGACCTGTTCTTAAGGCGGTAATTGAAACATAATTTATGAGCATGAACTTTCAGGACTGCCCAATACAAGTACTTAGTATTCTATGTTTCAGGATGATCACCTTTGCAACCACCAAAACTGTTCCTGTTCATTAGCGTTTGAAAATCATACTATTGAAGAATGCCCATGTAATATTAAAAATATGAGTAAGTAAGCTGAATTTTATGAAGCATGATAATTTATTAATATTAAAATCTTTAAATTCATATTGTTAAAATAAAACAAAAATTCTGATATCATTAGACAAATTTTTTTAAAGTATATTGATTACTAATTAGATTTGATCAAAACTTCATTTCAATCATTCTATAAAAGCAATTATTTATTCAAATGTAGAGCTTCACATTTTGAAAATAGATGCAAATTTATGTAACATTAATTTTACGTACCCAGCCAAGTCTTTTTTTCATAAAGCTCAAATAAGTATGAAATAAGATACACATAATTTTAGTTTTTTTTTATACAATGTAGTATCTTCTATTTTCAGAAGTATTCAAAAATATTTTTCAAAAGTATACTATATGCATATGTAATGCTAATGAATGCAAATTTTTCTTGCTGAACTTTTATTGTTATGGTACACACACAGATATATATATATATATATATATATATATATATATATATATACTCATGGACAAAAAAATTAGCGCACCAAGAAATAGTTGCGGGATCGTAACGAAACGTGGCATGAAGGTACATGTCGGGGAGATATGCGAATGATTGGAAATGCAGTGTGATTGCTCATTACGTATAGCTGGTATAGTGCGTTTAACGTCGTTCCCCGTGGAGTATAAAACAGGTAATCAAAGCTTGTTTGAGTGTGCTGAATCGTTTACAAAGGAAGAGCTGAGGTAGACATGCCATTACGCCGTTTTCGAAGACAATATGAGCAGCTGTCGCAGTTTGAGAGGGGGAGAATCATCGGCATGATGGAAGCTGGGTCGACAGCTAGGCGAATAGCTCGTCAATTAGGCCGCTCTGATTGTGTTGTGAGGAGGTGTTGGGAACAGTGGATCCGAGAGAGAGAGAGATGTCATTTACACAAAGACCAGGCTCAGGACGCCCTCAACAGACCAGTCGTAGAGAAGACCACCACATCGTAAGAAATACACGCATACAGCCAACTGCTTCATCGGCCGCCATCCAGGCACAGGTAGCACCTTCACTAGGGGCCACTGTGTCTTCTCGAACCATGCGAAGGCACCTGGCTGAAAGACATTTGGGATCACGACGCCCATTACGTGTGCTGCCCTTGACGCCCACCCATCGACACCTCCGTTTGGAGTGATGCCCCGCACGAGGAAAGTGGACTGCAGCGGAATAGAACCAAGTCGTCTTTAGCGACGAATCCAGATTCAATCTCAGCAATGATGACAATCGTGTTCGTGTGTGGAGATCCCGTGGTGAACGCCTCAATCCTGCCTTTGCTTTACAGCGACACACCGGTGTGATGGTATGGGGTGCCATTGCCTACAATACACGGTCACCCCTAGTATTGATCAATGGCACCGTGACAGCCCAGTGGTATGTCTATGACATCCTGCAACCACATGTGTTGCCATTCATGCAACGGCTCCCAGGAGCCATTTTTCAACAAGACAACGCTCGCCCTCACATGGCAAGGGTGTCACAAGACTGTCTCCGCACTGTTACTTCCTTTCCTTGACCTGCCCGATCCCCAGATTTGTTTCCAATCGAGCATATCTGAGATCATTTGGGGCGGCGAGTTGGGCATCCCACGAGTTTGAACGAACTAGAGGCAAGATTACAGCAAATAATAAACAAAATGTCTCAAGACATCATGCAGAACTTGCATGCCTCAATGCCCGATCATATCGCATCGTGGATTTGCGCTATAGAGGGTTCTGCAGGGTATTAAATCCTCACAGGAAATCCTAAACAGGAAATAAATGATCCTTTTTCTTCGATTTTCTAATCATTTATTTATATCAAAGTAGTCATTATGTATGTAAAATTTTGTTTCATTTTGACGACTCCTT
>BMAW01057424.1:3710066-3746069 GCA_019974015.1 Nephila pilipes | reverse complement strand
TATATATATATATATATATATATATATATATATATATATATATAAATAGGAGATAAAGCAGAAAAGTTAAGAAAGTTATACCAGACAGCTATGCATGAATATAAGAGAATACGTGTATAACAAAACGCAATATAGAAAAAAAAGTGCAAAGAATGATATAGAAGATTTAATTCTTTGAAATGATAGAAAGAACATTAAAAGAGGCTTAAGGGTAACAATTTAGCTGCTAGCAAATGGAAAAAAAAATAATATTTGGAAATGAAACAAGATGTTTATAATGTCGTGTGGTTCTCTCGAAGAGCTATGGTTTTTTGCATACTTGTTTCGCCTGGATACCATGAGGATATCGATAAGATTTTAGGAAATACTATTCCTCTCCTTGAAAAGTGAAATGTCCAAGTCCGAGAGTATAATAGAAGGCTTATCATTCTGCTTCTCCTGAGAGTGTTCCGAACATGCTGGATCGGATTTTGGTCGGGAGGACATGCTAACCACTCCATACAATACATTGTTTCAGCTTCAAACATTCTCTCCATAAGATCATTGTTGATTCCTTTCTTTTAATGGAATTAACGAGATGATAATTTTTGTCGTATGTTAAAAGAAAGGAATCATTAATGGCAGTAACATAAGGTTTGAATTAGATCTTGTCTGCATGCATTCGGTCCGTCAAATCGATATTTTTGCAGGTCTGTTTGTCCTCCTATGCAGAGTTTCGGCCATATCATCAAACCACCTCGACTGTAATGTGATATTTACCGAACGGATATAGGGGTTACTTCAAATGTTTATTTCTTTCCATATCAAAACACATCATGGAATTCATTAGTAAACAACAATTTACTCCATTCACGTTTCATCCAATCTCAATAAGTAGCAACCCAATTTCTTTGGATCTCATTGTGTCTTAAGGTCAGTGGAAAACTTACCATTGGCTTACATGCATAGAGACAATTCTGATGAAGCCAAATTCGGACTTTTTGGCTTGACACCATTCATCCTGTTGCGAAAGCAATTGTTTTTATAGCTGATTTGCATTTTCTGTTCTACCTCGACAGACCATTAAAAGAATATATCGTTCATTAGTTGCAGTGTTTTCCCTTGGCCAACCTTACATTGGTCTATGTTTAACATTCCCTTTTTTTTTTGGAATCGGTTTCCATTGCCTTGAAAAGATACTTCTTGCTACTTCAACAACGTTTGATACATTTTTATTTTGTGTAAGTATAGATTTAAGTCTTCCAGTAATGCGTTGAACTGTAAATCCCATAAGTTACAACATTGTGTGATGTGACACTTTCAAGGCACATTTTCTCAACATAAAAGCTGAACAAATAAATTTTACAGCTAAGATAACGAAAAAAGATGCTTCTACGAATTTAGGATTTCTTTACTTTAATCCGCTTTCTGGTTTTTGACATCGTGAACACTGATTTGAATATGAATTTTTTCCTGATAGATTAAACAACTTTTTTCTACTTTTCCGTCTACTTTTGTTACAGACAAAAAGTCTATTAGCAATATCATTATACGTTAAACTATAATTTTTCAAAGATTAACATTCATTTAAACAAATATACATTCTGAGTCAATGCATAGACAAATTTAAAAAAAAAGATTAAATTTTTTTTTATTATAATGAATTTTTTAAATTTTATTTAACACGTAAATTAAAAAATATTAAATTATATTTAACTAATTTCTATTATAGATTCCTTTGTAATAACAAGTTATTTTAAGAACTTAATACAAATTGTAACACCTATTCTTCATAATTTAATTCTAATGCCATTATTTTTTTTTATTAAACAGTTAATAAATACGAAACTACAATTGAAGGTACGTAAGAACAAAATAAAATACTTTTTTTTCAATGGAGTTTTATCTATATATATTTCCCGATTCCCACTTATTTCACCAATTCTACATTTTGATCAACTCATAAATTCTTAGCTTACCAATTCCCTCGTTTTGATTGAATCACTTCACAGAGACTGCCGATTCTTATCTTTAGTCAAACAAAAATTCTTTTTAATCCTTAAAGTTAACTGTGGTGCTTTAATACAACTTCCTAATTTCTTTCAGCATGTTGTTATCCGCTGTCTTTCATCCTTTTCCTTTAATTACATTTCATTTTTAAAGCATTATCTCTAATTCATCTCTCTTCATTTCTATATTCACCCAATTCACCTAATTGTGGTTCATTTTTTTTAAGAAGAAATTGCAATCTTGTGAAATTCAAATTTCTCTTAAGTCCCCAAGGTTAATGAAGAGAAAATTGCGAACAGCCCAACGTTGCAGAAGTTGTAATAATTAATGTTTCTATCTCTCTTTGAAACACTAAATCGGAAAAATACGATTAAATTAAAGCATACTTTCTACGAAACAAATAAAATATTGCAGTTGAATTTAAATAAATTCAATTAAAAATTGAGCTTTTATTTGAAATGAATCAAACATTTGGTTGACCAGTTTTGTACATACACTCACACTTACACACATATACACATATATAGGTAAATTATTACAAAAACTTATATAAGATGCTATTAATCAGCATAAAAAACTGCTATCATTAAGAATTGTTTGGATATTACTACGAACATAAAAGGCGAAATTTTATTTGATTTCATACTTACATGATTTTGAAGATTCTTTAATTCGATTGTTGTAAATGATACAGAAAACTGCATTATAAATTATTTATAATAATTTTAATAGCAATGAATTTATTTCTTACGATAAATTTTTAAATCTTTAGTTATTATTGTACTGCATTAAAATATAATCATAAAAAAATATTATACACCCTAAGGTTATTCCACAATTAGGACTACTAGTAATAGTTTGGCGAATAATTAATTGCCTCTTTATAAATGTAACTATATTGATAAAAGTAATTTTATGATTAATATATATATAGATGATCTACTTGTATAGCATAATAGTAAATTTTTTAATTGTAAGTTTAAATTATATTTTTATCCTATATATTTAAATATAATTCAAACTAATAAAGTAAATAGAAAACTGAATACTTAGACATACCAATGAAAAATATTGATAATAAAATTATTAGAAATATCTATGACCAAAGAAATCTTTTAATTATTTTTATTTTCCAATTTTTTGTAGTAACTGCTTAAATACTTTTGTTTTTAGAAATATAAAATTTAATTATAGTATTAGAAATAATACTTTAGAAAGTTTTCCATACTAAAAGAATTGTAATAAGAAGCTTTTCACTTGTAAAATGAATAAATATTTGTCTTTTTAACACGCACACACATACACATACACACATTATATATATATACATACATATATATTGATGTGGTAAAATTAACATATCATTAGAACGAAGAGACCTAGCGGAATTATAGACTAATTAGGAGATTAACTAGGCAGAAGTACGGTAGCACATGTGCATATGTAGCTAGACGTAAGGAAGGAGTTTTGGAGTGGGATAAAGTATACCATCGGTAGGACCTTAGTATTTCGGGGAAAGCGATTGCTCTGCGTATATCAGTTTAAATGACGGCAAGTTGTTGCCTCATTTTGAAAAGTCGACAATCAATTTGTTAGACGATATCTGGATGATTTTACCCGAAGTTAAATCATTGGAAAGATAGAGGAAGTTCGAAGTGTGACAAGAGTGGATGTAGAGTTCAGGATTGCTCACAGCATCGTTTGCCGACTTTGGAGAGAATTTCAAACTACTGCAGACAGCGGAAGAAATCGCTAGAACATAGCACAGGCGATTGGACGACATATATCACGTTTTACTATAACCAGTAGACTGAAAAGTGGTGGTTTGTTTGCACAACACCCTGAAGGTTTGTATCTTTAACTCCTGTTCACCGGATAAGGCGCTTTTTGTTGTGTCGAGAATACCAAAATGGAACAGATAATCAATGGGGGCAAATACTCTTCTCATACGGATGAGAGCAGTTTTAGTCTGAGTAGTGATTTTGACCGCATTCACATTTGGAGAGAGCGAAGAACCCACAACATCGAAAGAGACCGGTTTGGAAGTCTCGGTATTCTTGTTTAGGAAGGCATCAACTTTGGTTTCCGAACCAATCTTTTCATCTTCGAAGGAAGTTTAGTCACCGGAGCCCGCTATTGAAATGAGATTCTCATTCCGTATATGCGTCTTTTTAGAGGCGGTTGCGTGTGCAGTCATCTTTTTCACGGACGACGACAATGCTCCAGCTCATTGCACAGTAGTTGTTGAAGAGCTGTTGGATAGTGAGGATAATGAACGCATGGAATGGGCGACAACTTCTCCGGATCTAAATCCAATCGAGCATGCATGAGACTTTCTAGGGAGATGCTTGGCAGCACGCAACGTATAGCAAATACAGTTTCCGGAGATTTGACTAAGAGTACAAGACGACTGGGTTGCAATGCCTCAACAACTCATTGACAACCTCATACTCAGCATGGCCAGACGATGTGAAACCTACATAGCAGTCAGGGGAGATCATATCACCTACTGAAAGCTGGATGTCTCTGGATGAATGCGTGGCACATAGATGTTTCGGACCTCAGTCGTATTGTACTCCAGGCTACTTTTTCAATTAAGCTCACTTTTATCCTTTTGTTTTCTTTTTTGATACTTTTTGCTTACATTGCTCATGTTCTTACGTCTGTGGGATCTTATGGTATTATTTCTGTTGAATTGAAAAGCTTTTGCACAATGTTATATTAAAAAAAATCATCTCGCCCTTAATTTTTGTACATCAGTGTATGTGGATATATATATATTCACATACACTGTACGAATTTTTGAATACTAATTATTTTTAAGAATTGAATGAAGTTCGGAGAAAATATGTTTAAAATTATATTAGTTATCATTTTTTTTCTTATTATAAAGGTAATCAAAAAAAGTTTTTATTTTTTTAAATTAATAAGAAAAATAAATTTAATTAAATAATGTTGTTTCGTAAAATGAATGGTTCAATGAAATTATTTGCTAGTAAAAAGCTCTCCTGGTAATATTGCGAGATATTAGAAAGATAACTGAAATACATCATTTGCTTTCAATTATGTGGTAAAAATTTTTAAACTTTTTTTCTTGATAAAGTTATTTAGTAATGAGAATAAATTTATGCATTTTATTTTTGATAGGTACGGAATATACTTTCGTACAAATGAATTTGTTTCTCTGTTTTACTTTCTTCTTCCTTCCACTGTAATTTTGTTTTGGGATTTAACTACTTATTTTGATTTAACACCATTTTGTTATACAGTAATTCCCTGAAGTGAGATGGCTTTATCCGAAATATCAGTATAAACACTCTTTTTTCAGTCCCAAATCTGCGACAACTTATAAAGACATAATCTCCATTTTAGAATTTAATTTCTTAATTCTTTTCTCTTGAGATATATTTTGTTCGTTTTTGTTAGGTTTTTATAAAAAGCATTTTGTTATAATATTTTAAATTACTGGTTATATACTTTTCATCTTTTGGTTATTTACATGCTTAATATGTATTCTGGAATACTATATGAGGTATTTTCTGCAATTTAATGATTTTTTTTATATTACAACTTTATGGGCTTTAATTTATATATAATTGCAAATAATCTGAATATAACATTATTTTTTGAAATTTTGAATTTATTTTACAATATGTTTTTGGTAATATTGTTATATTTGCCATTTATAGTTTTAAAATTTATTGATTTTATTTAAGGATTTTATTTCATATGATTTATAATTTACATACACGATCAAATTACTTCAATTTAACGATAATAATTAGATGACTATCATTTAGTGCTATTGTTTTAAGAATAATTCGGTCTTGTAATGTATTTTTATTATTTTGTTTTACAATTTCCAATTTTTTCTCTTTTTTATAAGATATATATATATATATATATATATATATATATGTATGTATATATATATATATATTACTTTCCACTTTTTATATTATTTCAAGTTTTCGATATTTTACATTTTTTTTAATTACTATAATTTTTTTTCGATATTTCTGATATTTGTTTATTTATTTTTATTTTAATTTACTTTCTTTTGAATTTTACCTGACTCTTCTTTTATATTAAATTTAAATAACGCATTTTCATTCACTTTTCTGTTTGCAGTTTTTATCTGTCTATTTTTGTGGCTTGATTTGTTTTCTATCTTGTTATTTCTTGCATATTGTTATAATTTTAAATATTGAAGTGACGTTTTAGTTCATCCAAAATTAAACTTTTGTAGTTCTATTATTTATATATATATATATGATGAATATTTTTACAGCAGAAGCAGATGAAGAAGTTTATCAAAATACAACATATTTCCCAAGCATAATTATTTTCTTAATTTGTGTTGCCACTGCAATTTTTATTTTAATGCTTCTCTCACGATTCGTGTTTCGCCATAGAAATAAATTAAAGAAGTCTGAACTGCCAATGATGACGTAAGTAGGAAATTTTTATAACTTATATTCTTTACCGAATGATATTTTTATATGAAAAGAAAATATTCTTTTATCAGAAATCAATCAATATTTTTACTGAATAATTATATATTAAAAGATTATTGTAATAACGTTTGTTTAGATTTCTCAAAGCACATGTTAACTGAAATTATAATAAATTATTTATTAAAACGAAAGTTTTGAAATGAATAATTTTTTTTTTTCATTATCTTATTTTTAATCAAATTTCTTAAAATGCGCCAAAAAATCATAAATTCCCAACAGTTGCTGTCAAGGACTGATAATCCGTAAGAGTTTTGTACATTGAATGTTGTATTTTATATTTTAAATTTTAATTCTTGATTATATTATTTTCGTTGATTTTAGGAGCAGTATATCTGCATTCAGTTATTTGCCTGAGGATATTGAAAAAGGTAATTTAAAAGTTTAAGGATATTTTTTCATATTACTCAAAATAATATCCATTGTATATTTTTTTTCTTTTAATAAAAGTTTCAAAAATGTCAAGTATCTATTTAAAGTCAAAATAAGCATAAAAGTTGGAAAACGTTAAAGCACTACTAAAGCGTATCATCTCTATACATGGACATTATATTCATATAAATATTTTAATGAAAAATTACTTACTAAAGGTATCTATTTAAGTATGCTTTATCAATTTAAGACATATAATTAGATTTTAAAAGCCAGAATTTAATATAAAAGTAAAGAAATGAGTCTATTGCTTCAGAATTTATACTATCTTCTTTTAATATTTTAATTCTCTGACAGTTTTCAATTTTTAAATGTTCTTTATTACTTCACCTATTTCAAAACTAAAACATTATTTTCAGCTAAAATGCTCTTTAAGAAACTTAAATTTGAAAATATTTATTTTATATTTTATACATACAGGCAAACAATTCAAATTACAGTAATTTAAACTTTTTACACACACATACTCACGCCCGCCCGCATGCACACACATACATACACACACAGATATGTGTGTGTGTTTCATAAATATATACTTTGTATGCCTATTGACAGCTTTTAATACTGATCTGACATTAAGTGATAATGCTATCTTTTCAGATTTTAAGAGGTTTTTATGTGGAATGAAATTCTATTTAGGTCGTAGGTGTATTCTAAGTTCACCAATAGGAGTTGTATTTGATAATCGACAGAAATTGAGAATTTATGACAGTAAAATTCCTTTCAATTTCATTGGGGATACATTGAATCCACCTTGATCAAGGAGTATATCTATTTAATGGTCATCATAAGACCTTATCCGATACAACTGACATTAAAAAACTGTATGGACAAAAAAGGGAAGCTATATTCTTACATTAAAGTTTTTCAAGTGTAAGTATAGATTATGTCCGTTATTGGAAAAAAGAAAAAAAATTTAAGTAGAAAATAATTTCATCTTTAAGCCAGGACGCTGATAAAAGGCAGGGATCATGACTTTCTCACTCAAACTGCTCTTCGATATATTTAAATTTATTTTGAATATGTTTTCTCACAATACCCTCATGCAGGTCTCCACTGTCATATTTTAA
Source organism: Nephila pilipes (assembly GCA_019974015.1). Classification (NCBI taxonomy): domain Eukaryota; kingdom Metazoa; phylum Arthropoda; class Arachnida; order Araneae; family Nephilidae; genus Nephila; species Nephila pilipes. The sequence goes on along the minus strand of BMAW01057424.1, from coordinate 3,738,064 downwards.
TGCTATTGGTAGATGTCAGGGAAAACTGGTGTATATCTTCAAGCGTTTTTCACAATAATCATTTGCAAAGTTTCCAGATATCTCAATATATTCAACTGGCTTATTTTTGATACAATAGCATGATTAAAGTATTTATAAAATAAATAAAAGAAATACATATATGCATCTCCAATTTTATTTTTATATAGCTCTAAAGGTATATACTTTCTTCGCTTTGAATCTAAAGACGTTCTTTTCTTTGTTTTAAAATCATCGTATGAGTATGAAAAATCACGGTACAAAAAACACCATCATTATGCTTTAATTATTTCTCTTTTATAATATAAATCGTGTAGCTTCTGTACCGTCTGTGCAGATGACTGTCACGTTTCAATCAGTGAGATTTTTTTTTAAATACATCAGGGAAAAAGTAATCTGTTTTGCATTATTTTCCGTTCCCTGACGATATCTTAAGTTATATGCCATTCTCAATAATTAATTTGAATACCGAATTATAAATCAATCTATCGGCAAGATATTGCAATTTCACACACACACACATACACACACACACACACACGCACACACACGCACACACACACATAAATATATATACATACATACACACACAATTTCTCTATCCGATAGATTATCAATAATATATTAAATGAAAATAATAAAAAAAGCATTAAACTTTAGTAAACATTTTTGATGCAGAGGAACTAACACTTTTTCTCTGTAGAATGTGATATATATTGCACAAACTATATTGAAGGAGAGTTCTCATTGATGAAAAAACTGAATAAACCAAGTTCTGCAGTTGAAGCTATGATGTCACAGCAAAGTAAGTTGATTTAAATATCTAAATATTTAGTTAATAAATATCATAGTCATGCATGTCAATAATCGTTAATTAAGTTTCTTTATGTGTTCAAAAAGGAATTGAAAAGAAAAATAATCACTTCGAAAACTTGTTTGAATGAAATTCAATCCACTTAAATGTTTTAATTAAATTTCAGCATTTCGCATTGGAATGGAACAAATTAAATTAAATTAAATCAATGTAATTTAAAATTCTGTATGTGATATAAGAAGTTAAAATGACGAGGAAACATTGCTAACATATGCAGCCTAATATATATAAGTAAAAAATGAAACCCACATAAGTCCTGATTCTTATGAAGCGTTTTATGGATTACTATAAAATTTAAATCATCCTTTTATGTAAAATCTTATACCTTAAATTTTGCATTTGTAATACATTTTTAAACATATATATATTTTAAGTCTTTAAACCTTTTCATTTAGAAATGTTATAAGTTTTCATATGCGACATGATACTTTTTAATTTTTTTAAATTTTTTTTCAAAAGATTATTCAAATGTAAAAAGGGAAATTTGAAATAAATTGTATACCTCTCTTTCATATCTTCTCTTTTTCAAATAAAAATTACTAAACCAGTAATCGAACAAATCTGTCACCTGTATAACATATTTGTCTTAGTAATAGAAAGTGAAACTAATTCTTCATAAAATAAAACATTTTAGATACATCGTAATAAAAAGAAAATAGGACCTCATTATCTTAATAAAATTGAAGCTTGAAATAATTACTGAAATAATTCTCATTGCCATAAAATTAAATTATTAATTTTAAAAAACTAACGTGATATGAAATAGAAAATCATATTTTATACTTAAAAATCTTCAGTATTGTATAAAAACGGACATAAAAAATAAATGGTTTTTGACATTTGCACATTTATATACTTAATAACATAAAGATATTATCTAATTAATTTTTACATTATAGGACCTAGGGGAACAGTTCCAGAATTTCTGGAACTAAATGCTTCTACTGTCGAGTATCGAGTGTGTAGCTTGTACGAGCCTTCTGGAAACTATGCCGGTTGTAATATTTGTGATGTAATCAATGAGAAAAACGTTGTCTCAACTAGATTATAAAAACGAAAAAAAAGGAAATTGTAGAAGTCAGATTTTAATGAAAAAGAGATCTTCGTGTGTACTAGAATATGACGATGCTGCCTTTGCGAGTACATAGACTAAAATAGCATATACTCTTAAGTATTTTAAAAAAGGATACTATGATGTAGTGTATTTGAAGTTCAGACACCTTATATGTGTAATAACACTTCTTAAAATAATAAAAGAAATTTATAAATAGATTTTATTACTTATTCGTAGATAGGAAGATAGCAATTGATTATTCAGCTAAATCTTTCCAAGTTGCGTCCTTTGAAAGGTGCTTTTAATAAATAGATATGTCATGAAAAAATGTGTCATTTTCATATTTGCAAGCCATTACAGATAACAAAGAATTTTTTTATGAAGCTTAATCTTGGGTTTTATTTCATTGAGGATTGGTACAGGATATAAAGAATTTTAATGCAATTATTAAGTGTAATACGTTAAATATGAAAATCATGTATATATATGTAGACCGTGGGGTGATGGAGATTATTCATCTCGAATCTACGTTGGTTTGCTCTTACGCAATGGGCTGGTTGTCTAGGGGGGTAATTTCGGATTCCATGTAATGTTGTTGATGATATTCAAGGATGAAGCTTGCAGTAGCTTTTCTTGTTTATTAGGAGAGATGATGAAGAATGAAAAGTATTTACACTATGATATGAAAAGTATGTTGACCAGTTCGTCAGATAAAGATAGATAGCTGCCTCATTTAACCCAAATTGGCGATGGGCGCTGGAACGCGCTCGGGCGTTTGAAGTTTACTTCCGACGCGGGTAGCGAAGGAGAAGAGAAGCAGAAAAAGTAACGGCAAGAGAGAGAAGAGAGAGAGAGCGAAAACGAGTGTCACTCAGTTTTGTTCTGGGATAGATGGCGCTGCATGAGCTTATCACATGATTCTGATTCGTCACGACATCTATTGAGTATCGGAGGAACTGGTTTCATAGTAAATTGGAAAATAAAATTAATTGCTTAATAATTAGCTGGGAAATCCTACATATATATATATATATATATATATATATACATATATATCCAACTTGTCGTTACTGAGAAAATCATTCATGCATCATTTATGCACTCAGATTCTAATGCCATAAGTTAGCATTGATGCATCTTATGCACTGAGATTCTAAGGACACAAGTTAATGTATTTAGATTTAATAATATTATACACTTGAAATTGTTAATCCTTGAAAGTACTTAAATAAAGCTCAAAATAACGAATTACTGTATTTCTCGGACCATAAATTGCACCTTTTGTAAAGAGAAATCAATTTAAAACTTAAGAGTGACTTATAATGCGAATGAAACATTAAAATATGGAGCTTTATATTATTTCATATTTATTAGAGAAGTTTAATCACTGGTTTGATATATTAAAATAGTACAGATCCTTATTAAAATTAATTTTAAAATCAATGTAAAGATTTAATCTGTATAATCTTCTTAGGTCTAGAATTTTTCCTTTGTAATTTAAATAGTAAATTACGCTAGACTTCATTAAAATTTCCTTTATAAGAATCATCTCATACATAAAGAGTGCATCTTATCTTCCAATGTATATTTTGGTTAAGAAAATACGGTATTTATAAATTTTGGTCTTCCTTCGAATTCATGACTTTATAAAGATATTTTAATTATCTTTAAATTTAAAGAGAATTATCTGGAATGACCATTGATCATTTACAATTTCTAACTGAATTTTTTTTAAAAAATCAAGTCATCAATAGAGCTTAGGAGGAATTTCTACAATAGTAATTTTGCATGAAAAGTAATTTAATAATTTATACATCAAGTTTTTGAGAATTTATATAAGAGGAGTATATAGCTTTTAATATTTGATATGTATAAAAATGTATCTTCGAATTTTGTGCTAAAATATAAATTTTTGTCATCATCGAATAAAGGAAAATTTTTCAAGTCAAGGGAACAAACAGTAGTTCACGTATTTTGTAAAAATACCGTATCAGCCATAAATTAATTGACGTGATCAATTATTTGTGATTATTTGAAATCAATTCAATAATTAAACTTGCAAAGTAACAAAATTTGGTTTTTTCTACATTATCTTTTTTATTCAAGAATACATTACATTTTTATTTCGTTTAGAACTTTATGGAAGAAAAAAGAAAAATTATAACGGAAAAAATATTAAGTTAGAAAAAGGGAGGGGGCAATTATGATGTTATATTTAAAATTTGCTTAGCTTGAAGTAATAGCCTCATAAGTTAGTGATAATATGATGAGATCAATACAAATTAGGTAATTTTTTACTGGTTTTTGAAGCGTTGTTTTCATATTATTGCAAATAAACATATTAATTTAAAGCATACGTTTCTTTATCAAAATCCTTCAGATATTTGTTTGAACTTTTAAGAGAAAATATGTAATGATTTGAAGCATTTTCCGTCAAGAAACTGGGAATTATAGAACATATCGTGATGTTTAGTTAATGAGATGGTGAATGTCAATACGACACATGTTTTCAATATAATATATTAATTGATTTTTAATTTCTTATAGTAAAAACTCTTACTGAATTTAATAATTGTGTAATAGATCAAAATAATCATTATACATAGAAATATATATCTTAATTACTAAATAAAATGCTAAATTTTAGTAGTTTAATTAACATGCTATCTTTATCCGGAGCTTAAAGCATTATAGCACTTGTGTTTAAATATTACACTTTCACGAAACTTGCAAAAATGATATTGTAGGCAGTATATTTTATCGATTTTATTTTGGTGTTTTCGGTTTTGTATCCCTTTTGTAACATAATTTTTTTTAATAGATAAGGTTTTCTCATTTAGTTGAGAAAATGTTTCTAAAAAGAGTAATTAAAGAAAAAATATTTTAACTAAATTATTGATTTATAAAAGCCAAGATAAAATGTTAAGTTATATGAATTAAAGATAATTATCCTTGCAAGAACTATAATTATGTCACCCATATATTTCTTTATATGCTGTTCATTGTAAAATGGTGAAGTAAACAACATGTGTAAGAAATCAATATTAAACTAATATGAAATAAGAAAAAAGTCTGTGATAAAATAAATTACTTCATATTCTCTCAAACATATATCTTAAAAAGTGATTACAGTAATTTATATTTTCAACACATGACAATTTATAGATGCAAGAATGTGAGTTAGAATTTTACTTTTCATGAATCAAAATATTACTGGAGAAAAAGATGCCGTTTAAAAAATATGTACCATTAATGAAATATTTTTAAGCAAATTAATATATAAAAATTAACTTGGACTCAATACGTTCTTCCTTATAATTTTTTTTGTACATATTTTTGTGTTTTTTAATTCTAAGAAATTATAACCAGAAAATAATTTAATACAGCTTGTTTTTATTTTATATAAAATAAGATAAAATAACTATTAAGAATTTGAATTTGAATGTAAATAAAAGTCATACAGACAAAAACAATTGTAGCAATTTCTCTAACATTGTATAATATTTCATAAATAAATGAAATAAAACTATGCTTTTTACTTACAATTTTAATTATTTAAAATAATTTTAACTTTAAAAATATGTAATAAGAAAAACCAATTTAAAAATTAATAAATATGTCAAAAAACATTAGAATTTATTAACAAAAGATAACTTTTGACTTGGATAAAGAAGTACTTTTTAAAATTAAAACAATATTTGTAATAATGAGAATCCTATTATCTGTATATATCCTTAAGTGGAAAGTTTATTTCAGTGTAAAAATTTGATTTCCATGGAACAACAAATACTTCGATATAACTATATAGTCTATATATTTGTATTTTAAAGGAAAACATTATTTCATTACACAGTTTACATATGAGTGAGCACAATTCTCTTCTCTCAATTACGTTCATTCATTTAAAATTATATGAGCAATAATTGTACTATACTATGTGTTAAGGACAGTTACATTTCTCTACAAAGGTCATTTATATGACAACAATTTCAGGTTTGGCAGCAATTAAGGTTACACTAAAGTCCTGCAAGAAGATGTCTATTTAATTTTATAAAGGGAACACTTATTAAAACATAAATGAGCGTAGGAGTACTAAAATGAGTTTTAAAACATTAATCATAATATATTTCACCGACACGTAAAAAAGTATATGTTTCCACAGTCATGCATTAGGATAATATCTAGATATAACAAAAAAGCTTATATCTATTATTTATTTCTTGTAAGGAAATTCAATCTAGATAGAAAAATTAAAGCATTTTATTAAAATTATTACAAATCTTCATAATTTTTGAATGAATTTATTTATTTAAGGCACGCAATAAAAATATTTCTTATACTTATATTGGGAAATGAATGATTTAATTACATTTTAGTTTGCATTCATAACAATAAAATTAAAAGAATTACGAATCTTTATTCCAATTACTAAAACTTCAGTCAGATCTAATACCTTTTACTGCTAGTTTTGACTGAAGGAATCTTAATACAGTTATCCGTCATCTAATGTATTTTGAAATTTATTCACCTGAATTAATTCTTTTTTATAATGCAATAAGATATATTCAAGATTCTTCACATCTAAAACCGCCTCTTGATAACTTAAATAGTGTTCTGTTATTGTAAAAATAACTTTAGTTAAGCATACGATTTGGTATTATAAGTGTTATTTTAATCACATATTACTATTTAACTAACCTGAATCTATTTGAAAATTAGTCTCATTAAAGTCAGGGAACGGATTATTATAGGAATGAAGTTTCAATAAATCAAAATCTAGAACATTTAAAAAATATCTTAGCAATATATTGCAATGATAATGAAAAAAGTAAAATAAATGCTCATCACGAAAAATTAAGTATATCAAATTGAATAAGAAATTGCATTTATTAGAAATCAAATATGACGCTAAGCAATAAATCAAAAATTTTATAATTCTTGCTAAATTTCAGATTAATAAATTAGGTTATAACTGTTTTATGAATAATATTTATTCTTTTTGTAAAACTAGATTATTCTTATACAAAAATTGGATTCAATTCTTATTAATCATCGAAAAGATCAAAAGAAACAAAACTGTAGTGATGAGGCATTTAAAAAATTGTAAAAAAAATAAAGATAATAAAAAGCAAAGTATATTGAATTCAATTCAAGCACTCAAAAATAATATTTATTTATATATATTTCAGCATAATTTTACAAAAATGGATTGAAAATTGAAAAACGTAAGACAAATACATAAAAAATGTTACACTGCGAAATTTCATAATTTACTATTTGGTCAAATTAAAGTAGTCAAGATAAAATCTGTCTAATCTAAAAATTAGTAATTAAATAAAAGTAAACAATATAATTAGAATTTAGAAGTTCAGTGAAATCAAAATAATTCATTTTTTCAATTCCATAATTTTATATTTCTAAGAAGTCAGAATAACTAAATGAATCACAGATTCGAGAATGGATCTCGGCCCTTATTTTTCAATCAATGGTAAATTTGTATTATTTATAAATGCCCGTGATTTACTTATTATATTAATTAATTTAATTCGTTATAAGGTTACGGGATATCCTTGCATGCGTTCATTGCATTTGGTAAACAGATATTTAAATGATTATGTTTACCTCATTGCTCAAAAAATTGCTTAAATATTATAATTATCAAATACCTTTTGTAGAAGCGGTATTTGTAAAATTAAGCTCTGTTATTTTCCGATGCTATTTTTCATTTCCTTAATTTAAAAAAAAAGGTTTGTGTTCTTTTCTACATCCTAGAATTTGAGTCTGCAGCTAAACAAATTTCTTGACTTTTTTTACTTTGCCACACTAAAACATATAAATTTACAAAATATTTTACGGTATTAAATTATAAATATTCTTTCAATTATAAGTATTATAAGTATTCTTTCAGCATTATTATTTTTAAGAGAGTTTTAGTAACATCTGCAACTGAAATTCATATACATTTATAAGAAACTTTGCGCACATTACAGATATTCCATTTATATTGAAATTTCAGTTTATTTAGTGTAGTACAATATTTGAAAATGAACTGTTTTTACTTAAATGAATTTTTTATTGAAATACACCTGATTCTGTAAAATAAAGCTAAGAGTATAATGAATTCTTTCCAAAATTCGTTTTGTTAGATTTCAGAGAATTTTAATGTCTAGTTTCGTTAGAGAAATATAAGTAAGTTTTAATTAGTTAAATTATTTAATTCTTATTTTTAAATTTATCTTTAAGTCAATTAGAAAAAAATCGATTGATGAAGATTTATTAAAGCAATGAGTATTACTAAAACCATAATACTTAACATAAAATTTGTAAACTTACCTTGTAGGAATTGAAAGCTTACAAATCGAACATAGATAAATTTTAGCTTCGAAATGATTAGCAAAAATAAATAAATAAAAATAAAAATAAAAAATGCAAGGCATTTTCAAACAGCAGCTAATCCTCCGAGAGGAGCTGCTCAAAAGCAATTCTTTTTTATGATATAATAAATTACAAATATTGACTAATATGATTATACGTTTCCTTCCGCTTAGAAGCATCGGTTTTAAAACGGTAGCAACATATATTAGAGTAAGTTTTCCAAAAACATAAAATTGTTAAAGTAGAAGCTGCAAACTAATTAAGTAGAATAATTGGATTATCATATTTAAAATGTAGAAATGTGAAAATGAATCTTTCTATTTTACAGACTAATTTTTACCTGTCACCACCTAATCTAGAAGAGGATATTAATTCGATATTAATTTTGTTATTTCGAATTATATTGTTCTTTATTTTTAATTTCTCATTCTAATTTTTTTTTTATCTGCAATTAAATATATTAGAATTTCTTTTTTATGTTCATAACTTATAAGGCAAAATAAGTTAAGAAAATACATATACTAATTCAAATTATTCCATGTTAAAAATATAGATTATTATTAAATGGTTCAAAACAAAAATATCTAATAAATATCTAAAGGAAAAAATCGAAAAGATATATATTCAACATTTTTTTTAAGATTTATATTTAGATGTTTATTCCCAGGAAATTTTGAAACAGAGTACATTACCTTTCTTCGTTCTAATATGGTATACAGCAAATTTAAAGGAATTTAGCAACGAAACAAAACTCATAGTATTAAACTAATTTTCGTTTTATTATAATTCAATACTTCTGTTGGGATACCACATTTTTAAAACTAAAAATAAAATGATGCATTTTCTTTTAGGTTAGCTCTTATATTTGTTTATCATCAAAATCAAATTTAGTTTCAAAGTATTTTTATTAAATACCTCACGACCATACAATATAACATATTTTAAGTCATTAATTAAATTATATAATAAATAGAAAGGAAATAATATAATATCCGTTATGAAGGAAAGAAATTTTTTAAATGTTTGAACAAGGATAAAATAATTCTAAAATATTTATAAAAAAATTCTCAAGAGGCTGTGCGACAAGATCATCAGAGAAAAAATGTTTTACATTCGTCAAAATGTTAATTAATAGATTGTTTTGTTTATATATATGTACAACAGATTTTGCGCAAAAAATGCATTTTGCTCGATCTTGTTTCTGTTTAAGCAGTTTTTTCTTGTTTATTACGAATTAACTTTTGTTTTACGTCAAACATTCAATATATTGCATGTAGTGAACAGATTGGTTAAGGAAATAAAAATAATATATCACTTTCAACATAGAGTTAAAATGTAAATTTATTTCTTTTATTTTATTTGCATGAGATCACAAAAGTTAACTATAATTAATTACTAAGTTAAGAATTTAGCAAAAATTATAATTAAAATTTGTATACTATGAATTACTTATATATTTAATCCAAATCCCAGTAATCAAGATTAAAATTTGAATATCCTTTTTATTTAGTTCTAGAATATTTCATTTTGGATACAGAGTATCATAAAATTGTACTATTTCTCTTTCCTAATTTTAAAAACCTGTAGAAGCTATGAGAAATGCACACTTTTGTGATATTATTATGGCTAGAGTATTTTCATATATTCAAAAGATAATTCTTGAGAAATTTTTATTTATAAATAACTTTTATTCAATTCATTTAAACTTTTTAAAAAAATCTTTATTACTTGGGCGATGTATAATGGTTGACTGTGCTTAATGGATTCCGTAACATACATGTAATTGATATTTTAACTAATTTTGTAAATATTTATAAGAAATCAAAGATATTTTTAACTCACAGCTCCGATTTATTAGCCACTTAAGAAGCTATTGTTTTAGTCGAAAACCAAATGATCGCCTGACCACTTTTTAAAATTATATCATCAAATTGTTCTACATATGTTTATGCCTGCTTTCACAAGTAATGAAACTTAATTTTCAAAAATATGTCATAACAAATATCTCCTAAATTTCTTATTAAATTGAAATAAAATACATTAAAGTTAATTAATTTTGAGGCAGCAATAATAATGGTTAGCATTAAATATATTCAATTTAATAATTTATCGTTTGCTTTACTTTTTATATTTAAAATTAATATTATTGACTGAGTAAGTGAAATTCAACTAAAATTAAATTTTTACTTTTTTTTATCATTAAATAGCTTAAACGTTCATCTTTTCAATGATCTATCACGCTTGTTCAAGAAAAAAATTCCAGAAGTGTAGGAATTTTTTAATCTTTCTTAGAACACTAAACAAATTGTTCGCTTTCTAAAGAGCCTGACTAATGTCAGGAAACTTCTCTCGTGATGTGGTACCTCATTTTATGCTTTACATATATTATTATCTCTGATTAACTTTTCTAATTTTCTTACGATAGAAGAATAAGAATTGACATCAATAAAGTTAATTGTTATTGTTTTTATAGTTTTTAACTGTTTGTATTGTTTTTTTGTGTGATTTTTAAGCACTATGGATAACAACCTTTGTTATTACACATCCAACAAAACTACAAAACATTTTAAAATACAACAATTTGGAGGTCTTGCACACTTATATTGCGCTATATTTTCTTGAGCAAATAGTATTCTACTGGTATTAAAGAGTTAGTTAACTTATGTAGAAGGCCACACAGTAAGAGAATTCTTAAAAACAGTAAGAGTATAGGAAAATCAACCTCCAGTGATATTGAGACTGTTATTGAATTGAGAATGATAATGTTGGAACTATAAATGTGCCATATTAAGCTATTCTTTCTTTCACGATAATAAATATGATAAAAATGCAGATTGTCGATACGAAAATATATGATTACATGCTTTGAAGTATGTTTTGGATACATTTTTGCTTGCAAAACCTATAATTGGTGCATATCTGTGCGAGTTAAAAGGGGAATAGACCTTGCAAAAGAATTACAGATATTTTGAGAATGTTCGACCCTTTCAAAAAAGCAGCAGGTTGTTTGGGCTGAATATTTGCATATATTGTCGAGTCATGAAATATTATCTAGTAATAAGTAATAATTCTGTCCAATTGGATCTGAAAGTTGATGTGGTTTTCTTTGTGCCTAAGTAAAAGACGAACCGTATGACCACACCAAGCATGCGTATATTTCTCTACCAATAAAGGAAGTCACCGAACTTTTATTTAGAGATTTAGAAAATCCAGAGCTTCTAAGTAAATACACAGTGTATTCAAAAAGTTCCAGGACTGCCGCTAGTAAAACAGTACAGGTAGCGCTATCTCTGCGCAATTCATGGAGTGCGTAGCAACAACCTTCTCCGACGCATGCGCGAAGTTTTATTCCGTTTGGATGAGTTCCAACTTCTCAGCGTTCACTCGAGTGTGGTGTGTCATAGTGGTCGTGTCATCGTTAAAAAATGGAGCAAAGAACGAACATTAAATTTTGTTTTAAATTGGGTAAAACGGCCACAGAAACCTATGAAATGATTAAAACTGTTCATGGTGACGAGGCTATGAGTCGTTCGCGTGTGTTTGAGTGGTTTGCAAGGTTTAGAGATGGAAGAGAAGCGACGGACGATGATGAGAGGTGTGGTCGTCCACGTTCGAGTCGGACTGATGAAAATGTCAAGCGAGTGCAAGCGTTGGTTCGCTCAGACCGTCGAATGACGATAGAAATGATTGCGGAATCTTTAAACATGAGTGTAGGGTCTGTTTTTACGATAATGACGGAGGATTTAAAGAAAAAGAAACTCTGTGCGCGCATTGTGCCACACACTCTGACTACGGAGCAAAAAGAACACCGAATTGCTTCTTCCGAAGATTTGATTGCCGCGGCCGATGAAGACCCTAACATTTTGAAAACCATCGTCACCGGAGATGAGTCGTGGTGCCTCGAATATGATCCGGAAACTAAACGCCAAAGTTCGGAGTGGACAAGTCAGGAAAGGGTCGACCGATGAAAGTTCGTGCGTCAAAATCAAAAACAAAGACGATGCTGCTCGTGTTTTTCGACATTCGAGGAATTATCCACCACGAATTCCTTCGACAAGGGTCCACTGTCACTGGTGCCTTTTACAAGGATGTGCTACACCGGCTACTGAAAAAAATGCAGCGTGTGAGACCCGAAATGTTGGACAGTGGAAACTGGTGTCTCTTGCATGACATTGCACCGTCACACAAATCCATCATTGTTCAGCAATTCTTGGCGAGCAGGCAGGTTGTAACCATCGACCACCCCCCATATTCACCTGACCTGTCCCCTCCGGACTATTTTCTGTTTCCAAAGTTGAAATTGAAGATGAAGGGACAGCGGTACGCGTCGGTAGAGGACATCGAAGCGTCAGTGACAAGGGACCTGCAGAGTGTTGCAGTCGAGGCGTTCCAGAAGGCGTTCAAAGATCTTTATACAAGATCCAAACGTTGTATTGAAGTGCAGGGGGATTATGTAGAAGCTTGATATTAAATAAACTTAATTTTGCTGTGTTATGTTGTCTGTGTGCATTCAGTCCTGGAACTTTTTGAATACACTGTGTACCTTTATGGGAAAGCACAAAAACGTAATGAATCGGTGAAAAGTGTCATCTGGACTTGTGAATCAAAAACTGTATGTGTGACCACCGAAACGATAAAATTTGGTGTTGTTGACGCTGTTTCTTGCTTTAATGTATGAAGTATAATAAAATGCCATACTTTATGCAGAAATTAAATTCATCCAGGTCATCAATGTAGGAAAAGTGTGAAGGAATTAGACAAAGAACGTATTATAGATAGAGATCGGAAACTATCTAAATGTAAAAAAAAATGCCAGAAAAAGAAATAAAATTACAAAAAGGAAAATTGAAAATTCTTATGAGGCTAAAGAAGATGATAAGCCTTCATAAAACACAGGATTTTATTAAATTTAACTTCTCAATTAATAATAAAAGTATCAATCAACTCTTTAAATGCTATTTTCTCAAAACATGGATTTTTCAGGTTCATGGTCCTTTTTCTCAATATCTATAAAACTTAAGAGTTCTGTTCTTTAATGACATGTATGCCCTGTGATACTTTATATTTTTATATTTTAACGCGGGAAGTGGATTTTTTTCGAGAATTATGTATCTAATCCCATGAAATAGTGCCAAAAATGTTAATTTAAGATTGATTATGAAATAAAGAATTAATAATATATATATATATTATTTAGGAAGAAAATGGCGCGTAAAAATATGTAAGACATGCTATTATAGCTCCCAAAAAATTAATCCTATCTAGTACCATTTCAGAGAAAGAAGTACATAAGGTTGGAGAATATAACATGGGAGAGATAGGACTTTCCTAGTTCCCTTAAATAGTTTATTGCTTACTTATATTCTATTATTTATATAAATAATTTAATAATTATTTTTTTCAGAAAATGTTTGCTGCTTTGGTAGCAAAATCTTCCTTATTTTGAAACGCTTTGCCTAGAACAATTTCTTTTGTACATTTTAAAGATTTGATATCTTTGCTTATACCTATACCTATATATATATATATATATATATATACTGAAAATTTATGAAAGAATAATTGAAAATATTTAAAAAGACAAAAATCCAGAAGGAAATGTAACAATGAAAGAAAAATAAATGAAAATATGGAACCCAGAAAGTCAAAAAGCAATATCGGGCTGAGGACAGATTAAGCGGGGTTAAACTAGTTTAATGGTACCAACCTTCCCCCTTTGCGACTTGGTAGGCTGAATTAGGAAATCCAAATTGCAAAAGAGTTCATGATTAAAAAATGCAAACAAATTCAGCGATAAAATCTACAAAAATAAAATCTATAATTCCTGGTAGGCTGAATTGGGGAATCCAAATTACAAAAGAGTTCAATGATTAAAAAATGCAAAAAATTTCAACGATAAAATTTACAAAAATAAAATCTATAATTATAAAAATTATCAACAAATCAAAATATAAAAATTACTTACAAAATTCAAAGAAATGAAGATTCAAATATGTGAGTAGTAAGACGGAATTTTTTTTAATCTTCAAGATGTATATCACATACAAAAAATGAAAAAAATATAACACATCATCACCATATAAATTGAAAAAAGATTTAAATCATTGTTTGATTGGTAATAAAATGTAAAAGGATGCAAACAATTGGTTGGTAATAAGTTGTATGGTAAAGGAGTATAACGGTCCAGAGAGTGAGTAAAAATGTAAACTGTGTAAATGTGTAAATAAATAAATAAATTCTTCACGGCTAGACCACTAACAAGCCGACTTTGTGGACCTATTGTTGTGTGGTGGATTTGAAATTGGATCACGATTCGCAAAGATGTTTAATATATTTGTGATGTATATAAGCATTTAAGAAATTTATTGGATAATCATGATCCAAACAGTTGTTGAAGAATTTCTTAATGTTATTAAATTTGTCTATTTTATGTGTGGTTAATTTGTTATTACGTAATAAAAAGCCTAATAAAATATTCCTATAAATGGATCTGTGTAGATTACTGTTCCAAAAAGGTATTTTAATTACATGGAATTCGAATCTCTCTCTTTTATCAAAAATATTACTAATAAGTCTATTGTCAACTATTTGCAAATCGAGATCTAAAAATTCTACTGTATTTGAATTAAGATTAGTTTTTAATAATTTGAGATAATTAGGGTAAAATGAAATATTTGGTTTAAAATCCTCAGTTTTACCTAAAATAATTAGATCATCTATGTAACGAAAAAGAAAATAAGAACCATTGTCAATCTGTTTTATTTCATAAAAATGTAAATAAAAATTGGCCAGACAATTACTAGCTGGACCTCCCTGAGGGAGACGCTGAATTTGTTTATAGAGATTTTGACCAAAAACTATTAAATTCTCTTGTAATACAAGTTTAATGAGAGTATTGAATTTTTCCTGTTTTATTGTTTGATTAAAATGATATTTATTGTATGAAATTGAAAGAACCTTAATTAAATCTTGTAATTAAATCTTGAATATCTATTGAGTTAAAAAGGTCTTCAAAATCATATCCATGTATAGAGAATACCTCTTGTTCCTTCATGTTTTTGACAATTTCAAAACTATTTTTAATAATAGCAGTATATATTTTTTTTATATATATATATAAATAGCTTCAGGCAATACTTCCTCTTCATTTGTATCTGTCCTCGTTTTTTTTTACTTTCTAATTAATTTATTTCTTCCAATATTACAGTGTACATAGAGAGGGGAAAAAAACGAATGATAAATTTTGTAAATTAGGACCCTTCTGCAAACAGTTCGGAGAAGAATATTTTGGGATTCAAATTTTACGTTATGTACATTATGCTAATTATTGTGAATTACTCATTAAATTAAGATTAAAGAAATATTTTAAATTAACATTCTGATGTCACTTTGTCCCAATGTCTCCTCCAGGAGACACTTAATTCCTCAAAAAATAAATATAAAAATAATTTTTTTAAACATTTTTTTAGTACTTTTTCATGTATTTAGAACCTATTGATACAAATTATTTTAAAATTTATGGTTCAAAGTTGACCTTGGGTCTGAGGAGGATATTCCAGTGCTCAAGAAATTATTGGTTAAAAACACATTTTAAGAGAATATAAAGCATAAACTTATAGACTAGTGATTTACTTTCAACCAAAACTGGTATGCTCTTTCCTTCTGTTTTTGAGTTTAGTTTTTTCTTATAATCTAATAAATAGTGATAAAAACACTTTCTTATTTACTAAAAATAATGTTTTTACTTTCATTTCAGTCTGGTAACTACAGCTATTTGTTGTATTATTTTAAAGTTATATTATGACATATTATCTGTATGAAAATCGATCTTTCTATTACTATTATCCTCTAATTGTCTGATATGTCAAGAGTATCTTGTGTATAATTATTGCATTTAATATATGCCTTTTTTTGCTCTAGCACATACTACTTTCAAAATACACTAGCTTTAGCCAAGTAATACGATAAGAATGAAGAACTGTTTTAAGCAAAGTTCATAAGTAAAAGAAAACCATTTTTCTTTAAGATAAACTCGTTTATTTTAAGTTAGTTTCAAACACGATGTTTCTTCAAATATGTTCACAAACACGGAAAACTCAAAGATAAGGTAACTTTAGATGGAAGAAATTTCCCGTGTTCATGAACTAACTTTAAGTTACGAGTTTAAACAAATATAATTCTTCTCTAGTAGATGATTTGAGATTATTTTTTGAACACGTATACAAAAAAAACTATGTTGAAAGTAAAACATAAATGAAAATTAAATAGTATACTTCAAATAATATTAAAAATATAATCATATTTACTCAAGATATATTTTGAAAGGTAAAGATTCCACAGAAAGTGTAATTAAATGCATAAAATTTAGAGAAAAATATATCAATGTTATGAAATATTTTTCATAAAATTTGAAATTGAAAAAAAAACCCGACTTTGTACCATCTCATTTACCTACATATTTACGGACGCAAATTATTTTCCCTTTTATTTGCTATATTTCTAACGAAATGGTTTAATGATTAGTTAGAGTTTTATAGAGCAATGATGTATTTGGAAAATATGTAGAATCCAGTAAAAGAGCAGCTTATATAACTAAATAAATCTTTCAAATGAAAAATATTTCCAATTAAATTATATATATAAAATATCGTATTTAAACTGTTAACTTTTTATTTCTTAATTGCGTAATTAGTAGGTGTTTTTTAAGTGTATCCGATGTAATTGAATTGTGTGTGTGTGTGTGTGTTTTTATGTATATAATCTTCCCTCCCGATTAAGTCATTCTAAAATAATCAATTAAAGGAGATCATAAAAAAAAAACAGTTATTTTTTTTCTTCTCATAATTAAAAAATAAGCAGGAAAATTATGAATGTTTAAGAATGAAAAGTTCTCTGTGTCTCTCAATTTTTCTTACCGTATATTAATAAAATATTATGTGTTATTCAAAAATGCTTTATCTCTTTTGTGCCATTTACAATATTCAAAGAATCTTTTTTTTTTATTTTTGTGCATGATCAATCATGAATATTTTCCCGAAAATAGTCTCGTAGATACCTGAAAAATAAACATAAAAAAAACATATTTCATAGTTTATCAAAGAACAATGAAGTTTAAATTCGTGTACATATGTACCAATACCTAGAAATAATTATATTAAATGTTCGATTAAAAAGAACAGGATTCAGCTTGAATATGCAGGCATCGAGTAATAAGACTTAAATGCGTAGAATAAAGAAAACGACTTTTCATAATCATAAAATAACGGGCTAGATGTTCCGAGAAATGATTCTTTTATTTTTAGTGTTAGAATGATTTCGTAATATGTAAAACGTAGAACAACTGCATATTTAACATACAGTTAAAATGGTTTTGGTTGAAGAATACATAATACTGGCCTAATTTCGTATGGAGCAGGGATTCGATTACGTATGCTGAGCAAAGGCTATTATGCATTTGAAAAGAGTTTTTCAGTAAGTAAATATCATTATTATATCATCTTTATTTTATTCAATTGCACGTGTAATGGAATAAAGAACACTTATATACAAAAGAGAATTTGATAGAGTTGAGCTTAAATTTTTTTTAATATTTTCAAAATATTAATTTAAAGAAAAAATAATTTTAGATTAAATATTTGATGAAATAAAAAAACACATTATGATGCTGTAAGAACTCTATAGTTTTATTGAATAATTTTTGTCTTAAAACAATGCTTAAAGAAGGGATTCAGGTATAATATAATATTTATTTCAAATTAAACAACATTGCTTCTATGTTCATTTTAAATATCAATAATAAAGAAATATAATGTAAAAATATATTTTTCATTCATGTACCTTATAATACTTTAAGAGAATAAGAAACACTTAAAAAGTTTTAATATTTGCTTTCAATTTAACTTTGAATAATTATTTCTCAAAACATTTTTTGTATCAAAGAAATTTGAAAAAAAAAATAGTTTCTTATTTAATTAAGTTAAAAAAGTTTTGTTTTTGCAACAAAAAAAATTGTTATTTACTAAGAGAAAATTTGTTTTATTGAAGAAAATATCTATCAGAGTTTTAATTTTTAAACTAGAAACTGCTATTTAATAAGCGAAATGTATTAAAGTATACGCTCGGTTTTCGGTGTAAATTATTTCTAGAAGAATCATTGAACCGTATTTTGATTTTCAATAATGCTTTGAGAGAAAAAATTTCAAACTCAATATCAAAAGCTGTTTGTTAATTTTTTAATCATTGGGTACTGTCACATATTAAGACTGAATAATTTATTGTGCGTTACACACAAAAAATGAGACACCTGTATATACTAGCTTCTAAATTCCATCCACATAGAAATTAACCTCTGATGGGCACAGGATAAATTATACTTTTGCCCCGATAGATAAACATAATGGGAAATTACGTGAATAGAGAAGGAAATCTGTGTCGTAATAGCGGAAATAGTATTGTATCAGTTTAAAACACTTAAGAAACTATCCGAAAGAACGATAATAATCACTTCTATTGTCCAAAGAAAAAAATATGAAAAGAAACTATATATATATGCATATAAATACATAAGATCAGTTTAAACTTTAACAAAACACAAATAAAATCAAAAGGTGCTGATGCAGTTAAATTATATACGAGTATGTAGTGAACTCTGACAGTCATTCATGTTGACCAACTATTTTACAACTTGTGAGTGAGTTTGTAGGCTCAAAGAGTTCCAAAGGCAACGAAGAGCTCATTTCAGTTCTGGAAAGCGCTGCGGTTGGTTCTCTTTAAGGTCTGCAAGTTCTCTCTTGAGCATATCGAACACATACTTGATATGTATTCAAATTAGGTGAGTTAGAAGGCCACAGCTCGCGCTGGATATTTTCTGTTTCAAGAAAGTCATCAATTAGGTTCACACTGTGGCAAAGCGCGTTATCCAAAAATAGGAAGTAAGGACCGAAAGCACATCAAAACAGGTGAACATATATTTTAGTAGTCACAGACCCTACCTGAAAAGAAGATGGTCTATTGGGCAGGTAGTATGATACCCACCCACACCTTTACTCCCTTTGATGGAAAATGATGTCTATTCATGTTATTTCTCGAGTGAAATGGACTTCTATATTCTCTCTGTATCATTATACGTTGAAATATAGTGCTCAGAGTAAGGCAAGAGTTGTCGCTGAATATCAAATTGGCCCATTATCCTAACCTGAAGTACCGATGTTCCTATTTCTGGATTAAGCGATTGCGTTTATGCATACATAATGAAAGAAATGCAATTTGCAGATCATCTGGCATATATATATAACATAATTGAATGTCCAATAAACTGTTTGTCTGGATACTGGAATTCCTTTAGTGATTGTAAAAACTGAACACATCTCACTGGCATAATTGACCTAACTGACGTCGTGTAGCTATTTAAAGATATTGGCAGTGATTCATGGTAATGAATGTCGGTTAACATTTCCCTCTCTTTAAAACCATTGTCATAGTTTTGAGGTATTTTTTTAGCATGTGGGGTACAGATATTTTGAAAAAACTATGTGGTAATTTATAAATCTAATCCTCGCATGACTGTTATGATCTCTAATATTTTGTTCATAAAAGTGTGAATAAATATTAGCTAAGCTATTGCTAGCTTCACCATCTTGCAGTATGATTTTAATTTGCTTATTGTTTTTACCATTAAAAACTATATAATCAATGCAATATAATATTAGTAATAAATTATATAAGTAATGCAAGTCTTTCACATGAAATAAACCTGTTATTATTTTTATTTCTTAAGAATAACAGAATGTACGTTTATAACATCCTCAGTATGTGTTGAATAAAATAGATCTTCAAAATCATAACTATAGATGACACAAATTTCTTTGTGTTTTACATACTTAACTATATCAATACAATTTTTTATAATAGTGTGGTCTTATTAAAATTATCAGAAGTATCTTGTAAAATATTTTGTAAAGTTCTTCCTGCTTTTGTTATATAAGTTTTATGTTTATTACTTACTGTGCATATAAGAGTGTTCCATAAGTATTTTAAAAAGCCATAAAAATTGTAGGAATTGGTATATTTGAACATGACTTCAGAAAAAAGGTTCTTAGGACAAAAAAAAAAAAGAAAGTAAGCTTATATTTGTTCTAGAAAAGGCATATGCCACAAGTAATTATCAGAATTCTATTGAAAATTACTCTTATTGCAAGCAGGCAAATTCTTACAAGCATATCGTAGAAGAGCAATATTTGTTATATGTGTTACTCATTTATCACAAATAGAAGTTTGTAAACGAGTGACTATTAAACCATTACCTGCAGCAAATAACATATCCATATGGATCCAGGAGACTTCATTACGAATGGATTCTCCTGCACTGAAAACGATAGACTGTATTGTAGTATATTACGGATAGAACGTAATCCCAAAGACAAAAATCAAGTGTTCTGTCTAGTGAAAGCGGGGGCCATTCTTTCGTTCAATAAGGGCTGATCAATCATTTTTCTGCATATGTTGGTCTAAGGTACTTTTATATATTAATATTATAATTGACTCTGTGGAGATATGGGCTCTAAATTAAGTCCAATCTATGCTAAATGCTAAAGAGTAATATTTATCAATAACTTAACTCTTTCATAATTTATTCATTTACTTGAAGTAGAGAAGTTAATTTTGGCTAAACCATGGGTTGCTCTAATACTTGAACTAGGATCCTCATTTACAGAAATCTTGATCAAATCTTTATATATATATATTGCTTGATTTCTATTGTAATTTGTTTTTTTTTTCTTCTTTTTTGCATCATGTGTTTCTTTTGAAATACATAGAGTTTCCATTTTGGATTATAAAATGTTCTGTTTAGATTGTTGGGTACCTGTAAAACATTGTATTACTTCTCAATCTGTCAAAAAAGATATGCAAAATTTATAAAGGTTATAATTTTAGGTTATTTAGATTTATTTTTATGTCAAAACATATGGCTTAAAAAAACGTTCTTGTTCGTTCACGATTTCTGAAACTATAACGGGATGAAACGATCTTGAAAGGAGGGAAATAACTTCTAATTATAACAAAAAATCTTCATTTCCTATTTTCAAACATCTCTCCATCACCGGAGTTAAACATGTGGTCTCTTATTTGACTTAACGTTGTACATGATTTAGCATAGCTAGTGGCCTGTTTGACAATCCTCCGTAAAACTTCGTCGAAGATCTTGCAATGTCACCGGAAGGGTCATATTCACCTGCTATTTCAGGTATCAAAGCAGTATAAGGCCTATTTGAGTCAGATAAAATGAATGTAAAGGACTCTCTTTTGATACTACCATACCCGATTATTTGTTCCCCTAATGTCTCCAAAAGGTAATGCTTCACTTGTAACTTTTTGTGTGAAAGTGTGTCGTCTTATTGGAATCATACATTCCAGAATTGAAGCAATTGCAGGTTCCCAACGTTCTGCAAAACTTTCAAATATCATGCTTCGGGTTACTTACCCTAGTAAATTACTGGTTTGATCAGCCTGTTAATGAAAATTCCACACCAAACACTAATATCTAATGCCGAAATCCATATCTAATGTTGAATGTCGGCAAAACATGTAAGAATTTCCAGCAACCAGTAATGAGTATTCTACCTATTGTACAATTCATTCTCAATCATGTTCAAGCCTCAAGCATTTTCAACACTTATCCGTCCTCACTATATCTACCAATAATATTGGCTAGACTTCTTCCTGGTTCATGACAAATTTGCACCATGCATATCGTGTAGTGGTATCTCCGTCCAGTAATGCCTGAAGATGTGTTGCCCAGGTTAGAATGTTCTATATTCGATTTTCATGAGAGACTATAGTTTTACTTATCTCTCTTGATTTGTTGTTCATATATGTAAGAGTGCATAGTAATCTATCTTTTGGTTATACTTGCCGCCCTACTTTAGCTGCTAGTCTGCCTGATCGAGGTCGGTTAGTCACGTAGTTTCATAACCTTTAGGATTATTCTCTGTGAAGGACGCCAGATTTCAGAAAAACATTGCTGATTCAACAAAGCTGCAAATCTTACCTTACTCTTATATTCATCGTAGAGGAGAACAATCTTACAAAATTCATTTTAGGAAAACCGCTCCTAGACCATGAGCTTCAACATACAAACCTTAGGATATATTTATTTTATAGCTGTTTCAGATAAACAAGTGTAACGTTTTGTAAGAATTAGCATAATGCATACTTTCGCACATCAAGTGTAAGTTGCGTTGAGTTGATGCGTTTTGAAAAATGTTTTTATGCGATTTACATATTGTTTATTACGTTTGTAAAGTCAATCAGTACAAGGATGCACCCCACGGGATGTGAACGGCTGCCTTCTCGTTTGAGAATTACATGCGTTTCCAATGTATCACGATGTGAGATCGTTTTATGTCTGAAAAATACTTTTTTTTCTCACTTCGTTCATGTTTCGCACCGTAACAATTTCGGAAATTACGAAAAAACGAAAAAACACATTGCTTTTAAAGCGTTCTTTTTCTTACAATTTATGTCCACATGGTGTCTTTTATACAAATTGATGATGCTCTATAATTTTGTATTTCATTGTTTTCCCACTTTCTTGTTCCATTTTCGTGATAGAGACAATGAATCCACAGTTTACCATCAAGGGGCTCTGTTAGTGTTTTATCTACTAGCGTATTGCCACTTCACTATACCTAAACACCACTTTTATGACTAAAGGAAAAAATATAAATGAATGGGGAATTTATTACCCAACAGGACCACATCTGTGATACGCATGATGTGATACGGTAGGGTGATACGGTAGACATATGGCATGCTATGTGATACGGTAGGGCATATGACATGCTGGTCCAGTATGATGTCTAGCGACATCTCATTCCACAGTTGTCGTAAACGCGCCTGTAATTCGACTAAACCCACAGGCTGTCCAACTTGCCATCCTGAATGATCCCAGATATGCTCGATCGGTGACAAATCTGGTGATAGAGCAGGCCAAGGAAGGATGAAAATATGGCGAAGGTAGTCCTGTGAAACCCTTGCTGTGTATGAGCGAGCACTGTCCTGTTGAAAAATGGTTCCTGGTAGTCCTGCCATGAGTGGAAACACACGTGACTGAAGAATGTCACGAACGTACCACTGGGCTGTTATGGTGATGCTGTTCAATATTAAGGGTGACAATGTGTTGCATACGATGGCACCCCATACCATCACGCCAGTTATGGGAGTGGTGTGCCGCAATACAACGAAGATAGGATTGAGACGTACTCCACGGGGCTTCGCACACATACACGATTGTCACCGCTACCGAAATCGTATTTTACATATATACACATATATGTATGATATCGAACCTATCGATCGTATAATATATCGATAATGTTTTTTTGACCATTAGATCACTCACTTTAAAATGATTGTTTCGCAAAAACATTTGCTTAAAAACGGTACATAAAACTCCAAACCTTTCTTTTTGATTGTATTAGACAAATTTTCTTAAAATTAAAACGATTTTTTAATATTAGGTATATTGTCGTGGTTCTTCTTATACCAAGTTTCTCATTGGAAGAAATTGATGAAAAGGAAGGGAGTGTTGCTAATACCTTATGTAGCAAAATTGTAAGGTATGTATGTAGAAATATAGGAAATTTATCAGTAGTGATTCCCGATGCTCTAATGTTCAATACAATATTTAGCTATATTTGTTTTGACTGATTGCAGCATAAGTGAATGAATTTCTTAAAGTTCCTATTTTATTAAAAAAAAGTATCTGGAAAATATAGATTTTATGAATATTTTAGAT
Source organism: Nephila pilipes (assembly GCA_019974015.1). Taxonomy (NCBI): domain Eukaryota; kingdom Metazoa; phylum Arthropoda; class Arachnida; order Araneae; family Nephilidae; genus Nephila; species Nephila pilipes. The sequence continues at coordinate 3,713,947 of BMAW01057424.1, read as the reverse complement.
ATTCATGCAATATAGATAAAGCTCCTTAAAATTTAATTTTATATTGCTTGCATGAAAAGAGTAAAATTTATTTTGATATCTATTAATAGAGATAAAACTTAAATTATAAAATACTTAAATTTTAGGAACCTAAGTATTAGACTTAAGGAATACATTTACATAAATATATATAGAGGAGGGATTTGTCTTCCTTATTTCTTATTTATATACCATCGTGTATCTGTAATGATATCATTCCTATTTACTATTTTTACTGGTAAATTGTTGATAAAAATATATTTCAAATTAAAAGCATATTATAATTTAAATAAGTATTTTGACTTTCTTGTTTTAATACGAAATCCTCTATTAAATATCAACTTTCGACCCTTTTTAATATTATAAATTTGAAAAAAATCTGAATGAAAAATTATTAAAAAATATTCTTTCGAAATACGCCGCAAGCAATTCTTCCGCTCTCGCTAACCCACCAACTTCTGGTCTTGAATTTATGCATATTTAAACCCTTGAAAATTCTTCAAATGCTTATCTTACTAGAAGTATTCAGCTTTCTTGGGTATTATACTGAAATTATTATTTCCTTCCCTTTAATTAACTTCACTGTCACATAAACGTATTAGAGGATTGGGGAAATGAAATTTGATACGAAAAATTCCATTTTAAATTTTTTATATCATTAAAAAGATTATATTTTTATCCTTCCATCTATGTGTCCCACTCATTTATCAAAGAAACACTAGTTTTAGAATTTTTCATTATTTCTTAGAGCACTTCGTTACTTGTTGATCATTTAAAGAACTGACAAATGTAAACAAGCCTCTCTCGCGATGTGCCACTTATTTTATATATATTATCTCTATTTAACTTTTCCAATTTTCTTACGATTGAAGAATTGTAAAAAGTAAATTTAATTGCAACACTGCTTTACAATTTTTAACCGTTTATAGTGTTTATTGCGAGATTTTTAAAAGTTGGGGATACTAGCATTTGTTGCTTCATATATCCTCTCCCTCTTAAAAACTGTCATCAAATTTTAAATATATTTTTCCTGTATCTTGTATTTTACTCTTTGACTTAACTACATTTTCTTTAGCAAGTAACATTATACTGGTATAAGAAGACAGTTAGTTAACTTACTTAGAATGCCTCAAAGTAAGAATATATTTAAAAACAGTAAATGTGTTGGGAAATCAATCATCAGTGATATTGAGACTGTAATTTAATTAAATGATAACGTTGGAACTAAAAGTGCTATATTAAGTGATTCTTTCCATCAGTATGTTAAATATGATGAAAATGCAGATTTTAGGCGCGATATTATATCATAACTTGTTTCAAAGTATGTTTTGAATAAATTTGATACTTGCAAAAACTCTAATGGGAGCATATCTGTACGAGTTAAAAATCGAATAGATCTAACATCAGAATTACAGATCTTTCGTAAATGTTGGATCACTTTAACAATTTCAGCAAGATTTGGGCTTAATATTTTCCTTTGCTGTAGAGTAATGGAATCCAAATCATTGACTCTGTCCAGTTGGATCTGAAAGTTGGTGTGAGTTTCATCATAATAAAGAAAAAGGAGAAATGTAAGACTTTACCAAGCATACACATATTCCTCTACCAATAATGAAAGTCATCAAGTCAGTATTTAGAGGTCTGACAAATACAGAGCTATTAAGAAAATTCCTTTACGATGATATACAGACTCCTAATGAATCTGCGAAAAGTTTGATTTTGGCTCGTGTACCAAACCTGTGAATTTATCAACTTCGAAACTTTAAAATTGGGTTTTTTGACACTTTTCTTCCTTTAATGTAAGAAATTCAACGAAGTGCCATACTTTTTTCCTGGTTCTTTCAATTCATCTAGGTTGTCCCTGGGTGAAACGTATGGAGGAATCAAATCTAGAGAGTATTTTTGACACACAAAGCTGAAAAATTCAGAATATATATATAAAAAAAATACCAGAAATAATGCGAAAAAGAATCTTAAAGATTCTTTTGAGACAGAAGAAAGTGATAATGCTTCATATGAAGCAGGATTCCATTAAATTTAATTTCTTAATCAGCTATAAAAATATCAATAAGATATCTTAATATGTGATGTTCTCAAAGTATGAATTTTCCAAGTTCATGTTCTTTTCTCTCAATATCTATGAAATTATCGAATTCAATTTTAAATGACATTTATGTTATATTATATTATAAACTCTACACAGGAGTTTGATGATTTTTTCTTTTAAATTATGTATCTTATGCAATGAAATTGTACGAAAATTAATTTAAGAGGGATTATGAATTTTATATTTAATAATGATTCTTTTATTTTACTCCGAAAGAAAATGGTGTTTTAAATATATGATTCTAATATATATGATTATAAATATATGATTCATATATTTAAATATAAAAATATATGATTCTAATTTCTACAAAAATTTCATTACCCTATTTTGTACCATTTCTGAGAAAAAAAGTACATTAAATTTGGTGAATTTAACATGGGAAAGATGGTACTCTTTCCTGGTATTCTTATCACTATTAGGAAAATAAATCCCAATATAAATCATATTTTTCTAATAAAACAGATACATATCCTATAATTTAAATAAAAATTCAAAAAAAAAATATATTTAACAAAATAATTCTTTTAATATATCGATTCCCTCGCTCCTAACTTTCCTTGAAAGGAACAAATGCTCCCGCCCGTGAAGTAAAACTCATGATTAGTCATCAGTTTTATGATGATTAAAACATATGCTACAGAAAATAATACTCAATATATTAAACAATTCATCTTTTTTTACTAATATTAAATTAACATAAAGTAATTCACAAATATTCAATCGGTAACAACGGGGCTCTTTTTAACCGTATTTAAATTCATTTATCATAAATAACACTTATCCTCGAGGATATGAATAACTGAGGATTTAAAACTGAGTGACTTTTATAGCTCCAATACCTCAAATTTTCGTTTTTAACACTCAGATTAAGTAATTAAGAATGCATGATATTTAAAATATAAAAAATTGTTAAACATTTGAAACGTAATTTTCCATAATCATTTCAAAGATCACAGATAGAATATTTTAAGCAAATTAACTGTCAATATTAGGGCTAATTAAATGTTTAAGTACTACTTGTTATTCATTATAATATATGGAAGATTCTTACGGGACACGTTTTTCAGGAAAACGGTTAAACAATTTGTTTAAGGAGAATGCATTTATTGGTTTTTGTTTATTTGTAGCTTGTCTTTAGTACAACATTACATTCTTATATATATACATAAATACATAGACACATATCAACGAATACATACAAAGAGAGAGATTACTCTCTCTTGTTAATAAAAAAAGTTTTAAAATTTTTTTTGATAAATTTAAATGTATTGCCACTATTAAAATAAAAATAGTGCTGATATAGTCTAATACGAGGCTGGTCTAAAAAGTTTCGGACCCATCATAGATACAAGACTTTTTTTCTTTAATCCGATGGTCGTCTATTTTCATTTGGTGCACTTTAGTGAATTTATCGTTAGTTATTGCAGTTTTTGGACTTCTCAAACATTCCTCGTATGACCACGTTTATATTGAGCGGCTCGAAATTTCACGTTTATAAATGATGGCACATAGTCCCCGACACATTAACTATCTCCTATTTGAGTTGAGTCGGTCTGTTACCTTTGAAAGACGAATATTTAATAACAGCTCGATTCTCAATTTTTTTTTTCCCCAATTTTCATAAAAACACATCGACTCGCTCAAAAGATTGTCGAAGAAATTTTTCGCATTCAAAATGGCTGAAAGTTTGATGATTATTCAGTCCACAAAGCCACATACCATAAGCACATGCAACTGAAACGAAGCACAACAT
>BMAW01057424.1:3589450-3705706 GCA_019974015.1 Nephila pilipes | reverse complement strand
CCCATCTATGGACCAGCTACAGGCTGTTATTTGGCAAGTAGTTAATTATTGATTAGCCAGATCGGGTACGACCTCGGGACTGCTTGTCAAACACATTCCAATGGATGAGTTAGGTAGACATTATGCGGGGAAGGGCGGAGAAGTCTTGCTATATGAGTCCAATCGTGCTCTAATGCTGAAAGATCGCGATTGGGACAACCAGTTTTGCGTTGGAAAAGCACGAAAATAAGCAGAAAAATAGCGCACCTTGTACAACCTTACAATATTCTATTGAAATGTAAGTCTGGGGCTTCGTGAAAGGAAGAGAAAATACGGAGAATAGAATGTTGTCGACTACCACCTTGCTGTAAGAATGTCACGGATGACAACCAAAAAGGACCAGCTAACAAACGAATGGTACCTCATACCAAACTTCTTGGTTGTCGGAATGTGTGGCGAATGAGAGTAGATGAATATCTCATTGCTGTTCTGGACGTTTCCAGATATTTCCACCCTGGTCATTGGTGTTCTGTTCAAATCGGTACTTATAGCTGACAATTCTAATCCAATTCGGTAGATTCCAGAATGAATGCGCCATGCATCATTGCAAACGGGTATATTCGAAGGTGAGGGACAATTAGCGCAATGGCCTCCGTAACTTTCGACCCTGTTCAATGTCATCTATCAATGGTCACTGCATTGACTGATGTTCCTATTATAAGTCGGGTCGTTGAGTAGGACACATCAAGGCCTGTAAGCGCCAATCAGATGATCACTTTGTCCTCACTCTTGGTCGACTACTACCTTCATGACGTTTTGTACGGCCATGAATCCCCCATTGCTGTCATCATTGTCGAATAGAAGCATAACTTCAATCTAAATGTCAAGTGATCCAGAAATTAATCAAACTGCTTTCTTAAGCCAAATAGCACTTCCTTTCTCAACTGGTGACATCGACTCATGTGTTAGCCAATCCGTCAGGGAGACATAGGTACAGTAGGCTTGGGTGGAACGGAACCACGTTTGCATGGAAGTCATACCTTAGCGTTAGAATTCCTTTGTTTTATATTTCACCCGAATGTTACGTTATAAGGCGCTGAAGCACGATCCAATCAGTCATTGACCATCAAAAGTAATCACTAGCATATCCTACCATGAGGTATGTACATACACAGTTAGCTCATTAGGATAATTCCTTCAGTGTTCATCGTTTTTTATATTATATTAAATGTTGCAAAAATAAATGCTCATTAAGTTAACAGGCGTACATGTTCTTTTTCCCATTATTAAATTTTGTGCAGTCATTTGAAAGATAAATTTAAGAATATTCCAAAATAATTATAAAAGCCCCATTCTAATATCAATTTATTAGTAAAATATTTATTTTCTTGAGTATTTTTTATGCATTCAAACATTTGGAATCTTGCTACAGTATTCAATAAATATACAAAATTCTGTTTCTTTTTTTAAAAAAAAACTAATTGAGAATATAACTATTATTTTAATTTTAAGAAAATCATTCAGAGAGATACTCTGAATGATTTTCGTAATTCGAATTGAATATAAATATGAAACTGATAAATCCCTCAGAAAAACAACACGAGCCAAAAAAAAAGAAAGAAAGAAACGCTAACACATTGCATTTTTCAATATAAGCATTAAGAGATTATCTTAGATATTTCATTTATGTAGATGAAAAAAATAATCATGATTAAGAACAAAATATATTATAGCATTTAATTACTTGTTTGTTTTTATTCATATAATAAAACAGATTAACAGCCGTTATTCTATTCAGAATAAACAGATAGATTACTTCTTTAAAAGTAATATTTTCTTAAAATGTAATTAAACATCAGTGGCTAATTATTCTTTTAATTATCGTTCCCTGATTCCGTAATTCGGAAATGCCAGGCATAATAAGAATAACTTCTCTTAAAAATTCAATTGTTTGTAATAGAATTGGAATAAATTGCACTTTAAGTAAGATTAAATGTTATTTAATTCTTTGTAAACACATTGCTTCCATTTGATTCTTTTTTTTATAGAATCTTGCTCTTACTAGATGGCTAAAATTTTTGTATTCAAAATTATAATTTAATAAATTTTGATAAGTCGTAATCTAGTAATTTTATTTGCTGAATAAATGGAAGATATTAAAACCTTTAAATTTAAATAATGCCACACGAACTTCCTTAATATTAAAGGAATTAAATATCTCATAAGTAATTTTTTAAGAAATTTCACACATGTTTAGTAAAAAAAAAAGTAATTAGCAATTATACTAAATTTACGTTCTAAAATTTAAATGCTTATTTTCGAATAATTATCTGTTCTTTGTTGCAAATAGTAGACAAATCTTAATAAATGGTGTAATAAATATTCCTATTAATATATTTTACTTCCATGATAAAGTTTTATTCTTAGTAAAAAATCATCAAAGTTCAATACAATTATGAAATGAATATGAAAATAATCTTAAGGATAAATTATTTTGTATGTTATCTAAAAAAACAAAAAAAAAAAAAAAAAAAAAAAAAAAAAAACATGTATGGTGCAAACATTCACATAATTTAAAAATATATATTGCCAGTAAAATCATTTTTTCACATAATTTAAAATTAATGAAGTATTTAAATATTTTAAAACAAATAACAATGTAATTTATAATTTAAAATTAATTAAGAAAGAAAAATGATTCAATAGATTATACAAAAATATAAGAAAATATTATACTGGTAGTCCCCTTTATTTACAGAAAAAAATAAACAATTAATTATTTTTGTACAAATGAATAGCTATAGAATGTACTATGTATCTTAATAAAGTATAAATTGTTGAGAACAATCAAAATATATAAGTATTAAACAATAATGATAGGATCCTTTATTTTTCCAGTTGTAGATATGTTTCTAAAAATTTAAAGGGTAACGATGAACATGCAATATTTATAGAATTTATTAATGTTTGTTGAATTGTTAGGTTTTTTTGAGTTACTAAATTATTTATAATGATAAATAAAAATAATAATAAATTTCTGTAAATAGATATATATTACTATTCTAGATTAGAACTTTAAATAATTTGAAAATTTAATGTAATTTATTTATGACCAATGTTACTTAGTATTATTTTCTCTAATTTTAAGCTCTAAATCTGAAAATTCCATTTGTATACAAATATAATATTTTTGAATTTAATGTAATTATATAGGATGAAAAGGTATATTATGTGCGTGTGTTTACGTTCATAATTAGTATTATAAGGGCTAATTAAACCATCTATATGTGTAAAAATATAAAATTTGTTGTTGCTAATATATTTTTGATCATAAAAGTTTACATATAGTTAATTTTAATAGATGATAGCTGGGCTTATTAAGGATATAAATTTGATCTGTTTGTATTTTTTCGTTAGATTTAACATAATTTAATTGTAGTTTTAGTCTAAGAAATTTATTAATTATTATAACTTTATTTAAATTATGTTGCCTACATATTTTTAAGACAATTTTTATTGGATCAGACATTCAATACCATAAGAAACTTGAAAATGTTTTGAAATCCAAACTTTGCAGTGAGAAAATATATCTGCCATCTATTTGCTTATAATCTTTTTTTTATTATTTTTATTCATAACTGTATTATTTAGCTTATTAATAGTATCGTATAATATAGATTGTACTCTTTTACCTGATTTTATGCTATATGTATTAAAACTATTTGTGATCATCTGAATTTTTTTCCTGGATCAAAATGAAATTTAGATATTAAAAATTTGAGGATATTTAATATTATTTATTAGAAAACCCATTTTTCATAGAAGGCAATCAGTGTGCTACTCATGTCTATATCACTAATATTTCTTTCAATAAAAGCAGTTTTTGAAAATATTTATTGTAGTAAAATTTGCGTAATTATTTAGTACTACATCGACATATGCAATGATAGAATACATTTAAAAATCTTTAATTAATTTTTAAGACCCCTATTTATTTTGCACTACCCTCCGGTGTAAGAATTTATAAGCTAAGAATTTATACCCTCCGGTGTTTTGTGTAAGAATTTATAAGCTAGAATTTCTAAATAAATTCTTTCGTTTCTTCCATTTATTTTCTAACTAAATTTTATTACATAGGAAATAATTAAATACTGCACTCTACGTATAATGTTATGCAATAACAGTTAAATGCTATACCTATTTACATAAGTTAAATAAAATTAATTTCATTTATATAACTTTTTTCTTTAAAATGTAAATAGGTATTAGTTAAAGTAGTACTGTTCAATTCTCTTTGAGGTATACCTTTAATTTATTTGTATTTCTTATAATTAAATTAATAAAAAAATTTAAAGTAAGAAACCACCAAATGAATTGTATTTTTCATAAAACTTAATATTATAACATTGTATTTGTTAAAAATAATAAGAGTACACTTATAAAATCTTATCTTTCTAGTGAATTAATTAAATCCTCAAAATCACAGCTATATAGAGAGAAAGCAGATTAATTTTAAAATGCTGCATAATATTTGAATCAGTTTTATTAATTGCACCCTTATTAAAATTATTAATATTTTTCTTTTAAATCAATTTCTTAACAATTTACTAGCTTTTGTAACATTTGTATAATTCTGTAAAATGTTAATCTGTTAATAATTTCTCTATCAAAATATTTATTTCCAATTAAAGCTTTATTTTTTAAGACATTTTAATAATAATATTTACAAATAACTGCATAAATACTTGTCATACATCTATGTATCCTATTACAAAATTTTTGAGTTTTGTAATGGACTTCCGGTGTTTTCACGTAGAGAAACAAGTATAAATGAAATTATTTTATGTTTTTTATTTCAAAAGATTCATGTAGGATATCAATACCAAACAATACATTTTTTTGCAATTTCAGTTATTTCTTATGGTTGATGTTTTATTTGCACATTTTGTATTAAATTTTATTCCACAATACACAACCCTTGTTGTTTCAACGCTTTATTATTAGTGATTTTCCAGTAATCTGGAATTTTCGGTTATCAATAGGTATTTTGATCCGATATATGTCAGATTACTGAAAGAATACTGTATTTGTATCCATCATTTTGGAGCTATCAATAGTTTTGAAGTTAATGTTAGAAATCTATTTATTAATTTTGTATATACACTCATAAAAAACTTCTAAAGATAACTCATATTTAAAGTCTAATTTATTTATAATTTTTTCAATATTAAATATAATAATTAATCTTTTTCTTAATATGTTGGTTATTATTTGAGATTGTAGGCTTAATATATATATATATATATATATATATATATATGAATGTAGGTGTGTTTCTATTTAAGATAAAACAAATTAGTTAACTAGCTAACTGAATAAAATTAACAAAAGAACAGTTGTAATACAAATCAAAAGAAGGAAAATCCATTCATAGAAAAATGAATAAATTCTTGAATTAGGAACAGCATGAATTAGTTGACAATATGGGTATTCGTTTTTTATATTTTCATTAAATGCACTATAAGTAGTTTAATGAATAATAAAAAAGATTCAGTGTGTTTAATACGAAATCTCAAAATATCTATTGAAGATTAGAAATACCACAATTCTGTCCCCAGTTTGAATGTGTATGTTTTGTTTTGCTTCTGTGTGTAGTTATTCAATTACTTATTCTTTCTTCTAGAAATGTTTGTTATCTTCTATTGTTTTGCTTCTTGTATTTTAAATGTTATTTTTCTGCTGTTTCTTTTTTTTTTTTATTTAAGTTACTTGTTTTACCTTATACACCCCCATATATATATTATATATATATATATATAATATTTGATTAATGGGATTTCTAAGCTACTAAAAGCTTTCAGCTGTTTAAAGGAGGATATTACTTAAGCAATTTTTTCTTCAAAATTATATATGTTGGTTTAAAAGAAAAAGCTTACCTGCCGAATTATCTTATTGTGCCATAAATTTTATTAAAACCAAAAAATCGAAAACCCAAATACAAATATCATTTTTATTCATATATAAGTACGTTTTATTTATATGTAAGCTTATTTATGTGTGTGAAAGTAATCATGAAAAATATTGTTCAATTATTTGTTGAAAGCACTTTGAATATTTCTGTTATAAGAACCTTCTTTTTTCTTTCAGCAATTTGTAAAAATGGATGCGTTAATGGGATATGCGTCGCCCCGAATACTTGTTCCTGCAAAGAAGGTTGGCAAGGCTCTAATTGCACCATAGGTTAGATGTATAATATTATTTAGATATGAAATATTTAGAATTTCTTAAGTTAATTTGTGAGGAAAAACATTTTCCTAAAATCTTGCTAAACTTTAGTACAACATTTCAAATTGCCTAGAAATAAGAATCTATAGATACACTTACAAAGCAAAAACAAATAAAGATTATATAATACACAAGTAAAGAAACTATGAAGTAAAAATGTACGAAAAATTCAAATTGTTGAATTTTGTATCCTATTGAAGTTGATAATTGTGTAATATACCTAAATGTAAAAATACATATCTCTGTGGGTGTTCAGTTCTTCATTATAAAGATAATTATATCTAGTTTTCTGACATAATTACCATACAAATTTTTAAATTCAGTGCTAGATTAAATAGATTTATTTTTTTAATAATGAAAGAGAAATTTTTTTAACATAGATCTATATATATATATATATATATCGTAATAATAAACACTGTATAGTTTCATTTTTTACGTATTGATATTTTTTAAGTTTAATGAAATAAAGATTCTGACTTTTTATAATCTTGTTTGATAGTAAAGTTTTCAATTTGCTAAAATATCCAAACTTTGATTTTAATACATGTATAAGTAGCACAACAAATATAAATGGGAAATTAAATCTGTTTCTTTTAAAAGTAGTAAAGTGAAGAAGAAATTAGGAGAAAGAATTTAGTTAAAAGTATAAAAAGAAAGTGAATTTGTTAGGAGATATTTTTATGAATCATTCAAGGGGATTTATTGAATTCCTGTAAGGATATCTTGTTAAACTAAAATATTTAAAATTATTATATCAAATAAAAAAAGGAAAATGCGTTTATAAGTCAATATAAGACTTTAATTTAAGACGCTGTTAAATTTAAAAATATTCAAGCTAGGTTCTGACAAAATTATGAAGCATACTCATTACTTATTTTATTTTCACTTAAAACATTTGTTTTCTTAATTTAAAATGCTTTCCTGATTCTTCTCCCCTTTTACATAAGAAAACTGTACCAAAGGTTCGTATTTATTGATATATCTGAATAACGAAACTACTTTGATTTGAAAATAAAGACGTCGGGAAAAAAAACAGTTAGTTTTTTAAAAAAGTTACTTATATGTTGATAACGGATTGCATCTGATTTATTCGATTAACTCGAATCTATTTATTGGATGTGTAACAAATACGTTATACGGAGATTATGAAATTTCTAGTTTAGAAGTAGTTAACATATAATATGATGATTGTACATTGCTAATTTTGCCTCATGTGGTCAAAGATACACATATATTTTCTATTATAGTATCGCATAGGTTATCCAAACACTGGAAAACAATAACGTACTTTTAAACGATTCATACAATTAAAAATTTACTTAATTTAAATTTAATGAAATATTTTTATTGAGAAAAGTAGAAAAAAGTAAAAATAAATTTAACATCCAACACTGCATTCATTAAAAGTATTTGTACAAATATTTATATGAAGCTTACCATAATGATTAAAAAAAATTTTTTAGGCAAGTGATTAATATACTTCGGTTTGTTTTTACATAGGACATAAGCTTGTTCACAAAAATATGTAGGCCTAAAGAGACTCAAATAGCATGAATCAAGGAAAAATTTTAACTAGACGCTAGACACATAATACAAGATGGTTTTACAATTATGTTAACTACTCGTATATGTACTTCAGGAATCATCAACGATTTTATTATTCTTCAAAGTTATTATTATCTATAAAGTGATCATTGCTTAAAGGGGAGAATAATGCATGTCTTGGAATTCGTACTATTTCGAGTGCCTTCACGAAGGAAATTATAAGATATGTCATATGCTATATCAAGTACGTTTTGGAAGAAGAATAAAATTAATAATAAAAAAAGATTACAAAATTTATTATTAATTTAACTATTTTTTAATTTTATTTATTAGTAACTATTTTTGATTTTTTTAAAATAAGTATACCGTTATTTTAAGGTAAATATCAAAGTATAAATTATTGTATTATATTCATTTGATTAACTGATAGTTGATTAACAGTCAACGAATGCGACAGGGGATCTATTGGTCACGATTCTCGTAATTTCGAACCTCGGTCAAATGATGAGGGTTACATCTGAATTGGCACATCACTCTCCAATCTGTCTCACAATGTCGACGTAAGGACTTAGACATTGACAAGAACTATGACAGAGATTGAAACTATGACAACTTGACTACTGAGAACACTTTATCACATGGAACCCTAAAACTTGCATGTCACCATGCAAATATTTTCATTTTAAGTAGAAATTTTTTTTTAATAATTTCGGAATTTTAAATAGTTTATGTATATATATATATATATATATATATATATATATATATATATTAACATTCATAACACATGATTTTGAAGTGTAATGGGACCCGAGTTCATAGACTTTTTATTCTTATTTAACATAATAGTTTTTGTATATGGTCAACTACAAATTTACAACCAGTCAGTTATAAAGACATTTCGATAATTTTAAAGCTATCTTTGGTAGGTCCTAGTAAGTTATGAACTTACGAACAAGTATGAAATAACAAATTTATTCATTAGAAGTGTAGGAAGGAGAACATTCAATGAAAAAATGGTTTGAAAATTTGTTTATGAACAAATACATTTCCCCATTCTTTCCGAGAGTCAAAAGTTAATATGAAGCATTGTCTTTACTCAAATTTAAAATAAGGAAGCATTTTTTAAAAAAGAACATTTCTGTACTACTATCATAAATAAAATGCTATTCAATCCTTAGGAAAATAATGCCAATAAATATTACGCAAAAACTGAATCTATCTCCATAAAAATAACTTCATGGATTCAAATATTATACAAATAAAAAGGCATATTCGAATTTGATAAATGTACTTTAAATTCCAGTATGAACAATTTTTTACATAAATTCAAAGAACGCGAACATTTATTTTATATTTAAAGAGCTGTTCCTTTTTCATTTAAAATTACGGAATCTTCTCTTTGTGTTTCTGGGAGCAAAACGGATGCAGAAAACTTAAAGGAAGGTTCGGTTTTCAAAAACATTCCTTCTATTCACGTGAAATTTAATTCACTAAAAGTAAAATGCAATTTTATCTGTATGCATTGGAATACAGTTCTAGTTTGCATTGAATTGTACAAGAGAAGAGGAAGAAAAAAAAAGACGCAAGGGAAATACTTTAATGCAAATGTTCAAGATGACTCCTTTTTTAAGCCCTCACTGTATGTTGAAATCCCAGTGTTATCTTTTGTGAGATACTTCAGCATGAGAATGCTTTGCATGTTTTTATTCAGCCTTACTTTGTTTGTTTCTTTCGATGCGGAAGAAGTGAGATTACTTTTTGGTCAAAAGGAACAACTTAATAAACTTCTGGCGAAATGCAAATTGATAACAACGTCTTAGCCTTAACTTTGATCCAAGAAACGCAGTGTTTTCATGCTGTTTCTGAAATTCCTTTAAAAAGTGTAATCTTACTTCAACAATTGAGCTATTCGAAACCATGATTATTTTTCGAAATGAAACGTTCTTGGATTTACCGAGATTGATATTTGTTGAATCGTATTCGAGCGTAATTAAAATAAATGGAAATATCTAAGGAATGACTCCGCTTTTTAAAATGCATCAATGAATAAAAAAAATTCATTTTATTTTGGTCTGTTGTAAGATGAAATATACCGCTTTTACGGATTGCATTTAAAAAAAAACAAGTTTCAAAAGAATAATTCATTATTCAAAACCACATGAATAAAAAAGCAATATCTAGGATTCATTTGTATTATCAAATTGGAAACATATGTATTATTTTTCCCGGCATAACCATATATATTTCTTATTGTTACATAGATATTTTTTGAAATATTTATGAATTATAATTTTAATCTAGGGAAACCAATAATCATTTCTTACATATATATATTTCGATTCTTTTGAAAGTGTCTGAGTCGTATAAAAATCAATAAATATATTTTTATTTTTAATAAGTCTTAAATGTCTGCTAGATTTAATTTTATGAATTGAGAAAAAAATTATTTATACTCAGCAAAGTTCTACTATCGTATACAGTAGGATCTATAGCTATACATTAAGAACGTTGTATGAATTGATTTTAACGGAAAAACTACTTTTATCTGTTAAGCTGTCAATAAAGTACTTTAATATCTAAAAATGAAACAAAAATTTATATAAAAATCATTTAAAAATACTAAAGCGCGGTCAAAAAATATGCTTGATTTTTGAAGATAAAATATTTTTTAAATGAATTTTAGTTTTAACCTTTTAAATTATTAGATATTTTTTCATAATATTACAAGAAAATTTTCTACATTATAAGAAAAAGTTAAGTTGTTCATCTTTTAGTAAATAAAAATAAAGTTATGAGTAAAGCAGCTAAGATAATATAGTTTTTGTATAGGTAGGTCTAAAGATTTCTTATAGACTGTGTTAATTTTATAGGTAGGATCGATGTATAGGGGTACAATTTCAGTAACTGGTTTCATGCATAGCATACAATATTATTTCACATTAAAGAATAAAATGCCGAATAAAATGATCTGCTTCTATTTTTTTAATCTTTTAATTTCTTTAAAAAAATGCGCACTTCAAAATAATTGAAATTAAATTGTAAACATTTTTTTTGCATTGTAGAATCTTACTTAGAGAGATAGAATTTGAAATGATACATGTACATGTTATGTTTATGTCAGATTTAAACTCTTTTTTTATTTGAAAGTTCTGTACATTTCGTTTCATGAATGAATCCTAAAGTAATGATTTACCAAATAGACTGATTAATCACAAAGGAATTCTGGATGATTTACATGTGAAATATGTAAATCGCAAACATTATGTGAGTTTTCGATGTTTTTTTTTAAAATTTTAACTAGGCATCTGATAGTTATAATGAACAAATTAAAAATTGATTAATTGATTATATTAATAGATCTAGGTGTCAAAAGTTGGTAATTATTAGATTAACTTTAAATTAAGCAAAGTAAAAAATGGAAGACAGGATAAAACGAACATTGTATAAAGCATTTAATATTAAAGTTCCAACAAACAATGAGCGTTAACGGAAAAAATTATTGAATTTTCAATAATTGTATATTATTAGTTATATGTATTCATGTTAATACTGTCTTAAGATGATATTGTAAAACCGTTCGGAATGCAATTTTCGTGAACAGCTGTTTATTTGCTTTTTCATATTAAAAATTAAAAAAAAAATGAGTAAAAATAATAAACTTTGAGTACATGTGAAATAGATATGAATGTATTTATCAGTTTAAAAGTTGTAGTTTTGAGAGAGGTTAAGAATGAAAATATTTTTCTAATAATAAAGGCTTTCAACATTAATATAAAAATTTAATGCAATAAGATAATGGTTTTGAATAAATTGTTAAAAAGAAAGTTCTATGAAAATATCTTAGAACAATGATTATTTTTTATTAATGTGCAAGTAGTAGAATATAAACTTCAGATAAAATTCTTACCTTTAAGAATACTTATTTCGCTTTTTAAAACTAAGCAAAAAAGGAAAAAAAAAATAAGAACAAGTTAGAGTTTCAATGTTTCTATTGTTTTTGTATAAGTGAACTATATAAAGTCTCTTAAGAGTTACTCTAATTTAAATAGGAAAAGTAATAAAACTTTTTTTTTTCATTTACATAATTTTTTTAAAGTTTCTGTAAATTACCTTATTTTTAAGTTTTTAATTTTCTTCTAGATCATATTATTCAAACTCCAATGAATGTATGTACAAAAAAATAATATTGATTTATAAAGCTAATACAATTATGGTCTTCCTTTTTCTGAATTTCATTCTTCCATGAAATAGCTTAGTAAGAAATTCCTTCAAAAAAAAAAAAAACCGATTTTCCTTA
Source organism: Nephila pilipes (assembly GCA_019974015.1). Classification (NCBI taxonomy): domain Eukaryota; kingdom Metazoa; phylum Arthropoda; class Arachnida; order Araneae; family Nephilidae; genus Nephila; species Nephila pilipes. Next base: position 3,693,594 of record BMAW01057424.1, on the reverse strand, counting down.
CGAATATGAAATAAGATATTATCGATGAGTTTAGAGATCAAACAGATTTTACAAACGTAATTAATCTAATTTTTGTCATGATTGTATTTCTCATTGATTCGTTTTTAAGTAATAAGTATATGTAAAGCTAGTAATTTCAAAAGCAATGAATTCACTAAATTCAAACATCTTTTATGGAGCAAAAAAAAAAAAAAAAAAATCGCAAATCTAAAAGAAATGCCTTAACATTTACACCGAATACTTTGTGTCTTTGTATAAGAGGAACTCCCCAGAAAAAAGAATATAAAGTTCTTTTATTTTTTAATAATTTTCAGATTTTTTATTGAAGATTATTTAAGAATAGGGAGACATTAAAAATGTATGAATTATTTTTTTAATCCTACTGTTTTGAATTTTATAGAATTCATATTCTCACAATGTAATATTGTAATCATAATTTTTTACTTATTAATGAAATGTGATTTTTTTTTTTTATTTTTTCCATTTATTAATTTTTTTCTACAAACATGCAAGAATAGAAGAATTTAAAAAAAATATTTTTTATAAAATATATCAAACGAAGATAAAAGATAAATTGCTATGTCAAAAATTAACGATATACGAAGTAATGAAATTTATCAATTATGAATATTTCATAAGAAAAAATTATAATAACATCAAATCACTTTTTTGTACTGAAATGAGCTTCAGATATAAAATTCAAAGTTAGTATTCATTTGAATTCCCGTACTATATTTTATATTACTGTATATATTACATTTCATCATAGTAGAATTTTGAAAATATTCCATTCATATCATAAAGTATTATTTAAAAATGACTATATGGTATAAAGATAACAAATTTAATTTTCAAGATTTTATATTTAATGTTACTAACTTCAATATATTTGAATTCTTACATAATGTGTTTTATTAATAAAATTAATAGGATATATATTATTAATTTAATTATATAATAAATTGTATCCTATATTATTTATAACAATGCATTGAAAAACCATATTTAATATTGTCGGATGATGACAAATTTATTCGAATTGATTCAATTCGCTTGTGTTGTGCGTAGAAATATAAAGCTCTCTGCAAAATGTATCTCAGGTTTTACTTTATAAAACGCAGCATTTCAACAATTTGAAATAAAGAATCTAAATGATTAACACTCCGAACAATTAATTTTATTTGAGAGCAATTTATACTGAAGTAAGACTCTGCATGCCTTTAAAGGCGTTATTTTTAAAGTACTAGTATATTATGCTTTTAATTTGGAAAATTCTTAAGATATACCTTGGAGAAAATATTGACTTTGGTTAAAAATAGAGTTAAAAAAGAATTTCTAGAGGAGACAAAATCCAATTACCTGATTAAAAAGGATATATCTAAGACAATCAACTGTATTAAAAAGAATTATTCAGCTTTTTCCGTGAATCTTACACATTTTAAGCAAATTTGTCAGTCACAAAATTATATAATCTGTAAAGAGTTTCCCTATCAGAAAATGTGTTTTATTCAAGCCTTTTACTTCTAAGTTTTATGTATGGACTTAATTTTTTTGTTTTGAATTCTTCATGCGCAATTTATTCAAACATATGATGTCTTTTCTTTCAAAAAGTTAGTGCAAAACGTTAGTCTAATGTGCTATTTCATTTATTTTGTTTGTAGAATGTGAAGATGGATGGTATGGTGAAGGGTGCAAAATGTATTGCTCTTGCAAAAATGGAGCAATTTGCGATAAGAAAAATGGGATTTGTTACTGCGCTCCGGGTTAGTATGTTATTCTTTTAAAGAGAAGGCATTTTCCTTCTAATGTAATGTCTTACTCGCTTAGAATTTGCTGAACTTCAAAAACAAATATACACGTTTTAAAATGATTGCTGTATAAATTTTCGCTGCAGTGCTTATACCTGTTATTGTTTACAAATGAATAACTTTAACTTATGCCTTCGGCAATGTATGCCCCCCTCCTTTTACAAACAATATTGTGAAAATATTTATCAACGTTATAGGTTTATAAATTTATTGAAGAGGAATGAGATGCTATTTCCTAACCCAGGTGGTGCTAAAAATTCCATTTAATAATACAATTATTTGAGTAAATATTAATACATTTTTAAACTTAATCTTTCTTTCAGCAAAATAAAAGCATTAAATATACGTTAGAAATTTACTGTATCCAAATATCTTCTAAATGAGCTCCAATTATACGAAAAAGAATTATTGTACTAACTTATTACTATAAATAATATTATTTCATGAAATGTCTACATGAATATTTTTATAAATATATCTGCATGAATATTTTACATAATGTTTTTATATAAATTATATGGAGCTTTGTTATTTAAAATGAAACTTTTGTGTAGAAGGAAAATATAGATTTGATTTCGACATAACTAAACAATTAATGTTTAAGAGTTATACTAGCAAATGGAATAGTGTAAATTAAGAACACAAATAATAATATAAATTCAAATAATAAGATTGAAATAATTTACATTCTTTTTTTTCCCACTTTTTATCTGTTGCAAAAAAGTTTTGGAAATATTTGCTCAAAAAATAATCTTACAAGCTCGACAAGATCTAAAATTGAAATAAAGTTTAATACTTACATTAAACTAGTATTAAAGCAGTAGGGTATGCAATGAAATATTTTCAGAGAATTTAAGGAACTAGACTTGACTCAAACTTTTTTGTAAAGCATGTAAACATCTCTACGTTAAATCTTCTAATCAATTAACCATAATTATATAATTAGGAATATCCTAATTCCCTTCTATTTATAAATTATATTTGCAACATATTTTGTATAGGGGACATTAAATCTGCAACTGTCATCCACATGTGAAATTACTCCACAGGTACAATGGTATGGTAGCATCATATTAGCCAATGAGAAATTACCGTCATTTTTTTAAACTGCAAGCACATAGATTCTAAGCTCTTAAATGAGTTTTTATTGTCTTATATGAATTATATGATATATGAATTATATGAATTACATGATATATGAATTATATGAAATATGAATTATATGAAATATGAATTATATGAATTATATGATATATGAATTATATGATATATGAATTATATGAATTATATGATACATGAATTATATGATATATGAATTATATGAATTATATGATATATGATATATGAATTATATGATATATGATATGATATATCATACGATACGATACTAATAATATTGTAACAAAAACTAGAATGAAAAATACAGAGACAAAATGAAATAAAAAATAGTCAATGATTTTGAGTGCTTTTCAGTAGCTATTCAAAAGTTATAGTTAAATTTTCGATACCTGACACTTAAATATTCAGATATCATACGTAAAGTTTTAATAAATTCTTAATGATATTACACAATAAATTTCTCTTAATGTAATCCTGAACTAGTTTTGAAGTCAAAATGTGGTATATATATAGGCAGAAAAAATATAATGTTGGGAATAATTAATACAATAGGAAATCCATATCTTAAAAAAATATAGCAGAAAATAACTGTTAATGATCATACTAATGTTGGCTATTTTAGCTTTTGTTTTAAGTTCATCAAACAACTTTTATTCTTTGTTGAAAAGAATTGTATGAATAAAATTAATAACGATGCTACAAATTCAATATAACACAAAGAAACTTTTGAAATAATTAAAAAAATAAATCTCAATTGGAAAATAAATTTAAACTTGTATTCAATTAAATAACTTTTAATATTTTGTGAAAGTACAACTCGAAAAGTAAATTACACATTACTGGGGGAATAATATGTAAATTTTAACGAAATTAATTTTTGTTTCTTACGCTTACAAAAGTAAGCATTAAATATTCACCAAAATGTATAGGAAAAGATAAACTATAAACAAAAATTACAAATATTAGGATATATAATACTCATAATGATTTTGGTGTATTAATAAGTTTGGAAAGAATTAGCATCTAATTTTTGAAAAATAATAATTTTATTTCCGTGTGTTATACAAATGAATTCAAAATTAACTATAGGTTATAATTTCACTTGCTCTGATATAAGTCTTTGTTATTTACAATACAACGAGATTTAACTCTATTATATAAGTGAAGAGCTGCAATTAAACAATGTGAATATCAAATAACTTTTGAAATCTTAATTTCATGGCTGATAATAATATTGTTTTTACCACCTTTTGAATTCTGCATTCCTCAGAGAAAAAATTGAATCAAGGACGCTGAAATTTAAATTCCATATATCTCTTGATATATTTGATTCTGGGAATTGTAAGTCTGCAAACATCTCCCTGTGATATCTTTGATTGGAATTGAATATTATGCCTTCGGCATCATTCTGAATGATTGACTCCATGTATCACTAATAGTGTTTAATGTATCTTTAGAAAATACAAATTCGTATATCAAAATGCATTAAAGATTTTGAAACCATAGCTTTTAGTAAATTATAATTCTTTAAAGTTAAACAAAACACATATTTGAATATCTTTGAATTTAGTTTCTAAATCTTTCCTGTAAAGAAACTTCAAAGCAATTAATAATTATTGTAGTTCTTATAATTGTAGTTCATAGTATCATTTTAAATGGGTTTGTTAGATGTTAATCGAGTATTCTAAATATGAATATCATTTTCTATAACAGAGGTCTTATATTCACTAGAAGTTCCGTCAGGAAGAGGAAAAATTTTTGAAAGTTTGATGTAATTCAGAAAAAACCAATTAATAGTACTTAAAGTCAGTGTGTAGTATTCTACAGAAGGAAGAAAATGGATTTCTTGTTGGTATGACTGAGGAAGTTGAAGAGCAGTAAGGGCTTTGGGTGGTGGTTGGAAACATTTTAAAAAGATAAAATAAAACAAGAAATTCGAAAACTGAAATTTCCTAGAGAGATAATCAAAAAGATTAGAAGAAAGATTTGAATTTTATTTTAAGTCCAGCTTTTTTTTTTTATTTGAGACATGATTATGTTATTTTTATGTACTTCATGCGCTTATCATATTTATTTTAAAATTAAATTACTGTCTTAAAGAGAATTGTACTTATTAATTTTTACGTATCATAAAATATGTCTGCATTCTTTATGTTTATTCAAGAATTCTCTTCTTTTCAGGGTTTGTTGGAACGTTTTGCGAATCTGCCTGTCCAAATGAATCATATGGAAGAAATTGTGATAATGAATGCAAGTGTTTGAATGGTGGCTTATGTAATCAATCTGATGAAACATGCATTTGTCCACCCGGTTATATTGGAGAAAAATGTGAAAGGCAATGCGAGGTACTATTTTCTTTTATATATTAATAGCTTAGTGTTTAAGTACAGTCGTTAAGAAAATGGGAGAAACCCACAACATAATTGGAAATTCTTATCATTTAGAAGTTCATTAGTAAGTTAGTTAATTTCAAATGTTAATTAACATAGCTAAGTAGCCACAAAAACGAATTTTTCGATTAGGGAATCAGAATACCTTGGAGAATTATATTAAAAATAATCCAAATAACTTGTTTTCTAAATGTCATTGGATTCCAATTTATATTTCCAGCAATATTTGAAAAAACTAATAAGAATCTATATATTTGGGCAAAGAATTTTCTTTGCTTTTAAACCCACGTGATAAAAGACTTGAAAAAAAAAAATTAAATATTATAAATACGATTCCTTAAATCTCAGTGACTTTTGATGGTATGCTTTGACTTTTATTATTTTCTTAACTATTAGAGGAAATAATATAAAATTTTGGTTTGTAAAAGTTAATCAAGAGAGGATGGCATTAATTAACTACTGAGAAGTTAGTTAACTGTGCAGATTAAGATAATTAGTCAATCCATTATAGCAAAATTTAATTCCCCTTAAATCATTAGTACTTATTCATTTTTCCAGGTGCGATGAGAATAGTTAAAGTTATAAGAGGTGCGCCAATTTTAAGACTGTTTCTTAAAATATGTAGGTTTATATTTAAAACACAGACACAATATTTTATATGTGTGAAAAGTTGCACACATATTGATTCTTATTTTTGTTGTTTAAAACATTTTACCTGTTTTATGCATAACTGATGATATTATCGGGATATTCAAGAACTACAGCAGTTGTCAGAGAAACAGTCGATTACAAATTTCGAAGCTACTAGCTAATAAGTTTTAGAATGTGTCACATTATTTTTTTTATTACATATGTGGGATGATTTGTTGCGTATAAATATTACACAACTTTTGATGAAAAAAATTAAATTTATTAATGATTATTAGTTTAAATTTACAGAGCTGTTATTTTTACAATGGAGGAGTAATATCCTTCTGACCGTTCGTTGACAAAATCCGCCCTGAACCATCCGTTGCGTCTTAATATTCCTTTCCTTTCAATTCTATTATAAACTGTCTCCTCGGGCAGCACCCCTTTTCATGCCAATTTCTAGGGTTGACTACTTGGACATTTGCAGCCAAGTCCTTATCTCCTCCGGGTCAATGCTCTTCTCTCAGATGGAGGGAAGATGAGTCGTCCCCGACTGTGCAATATCACATATAATATGACACACAAATATATATTGACAGGCCTTATTTTGTTAGTTTAAATACACTTCTCTAACCATATATTACATACGAATTTAACTGTTTGGGCAATAAGGTTACAAAGCCGAGTTTCGAGTGTGAATTTTGTTTCCATACAAATTATTGCGAAACCATTTCACAAAATCATTAACTTTTATAGTAAAATTACGTTACTCATTGAAGATTTTCAAATGTATCATGGTGTAAAATGCTCAAATGTAACTTGTAATCTTTTGAATATATTCTCACTTAATAAATAAAAGCTAATTCAAGTAATCCTTTTCATAAATAGTTTATTATCATCACTGTTTCCCCATGGATTACAATACACGAATTTCATATTCCTGCTTATCAACTGACTAAATGTGACTTACTTAATCGCGTGGATTAGTTGTGAGAGATATGCAAATAACTACTTAATTAGAAAATATTCACAGCTATCTAAATAGATTTTAACTAATAATCTTCGTCAAATAATCCTTAAATTTAATGAATGATGATTACTTAATGCTACCAGGATACATCTTTACAAGAATGTTTCATCTTGAGAAAATCCAAGATAATTTATTAAATCCTTGAATAAATCCTTTGTTTATTTGTAACCACAAACATAATGAAAGATTTAAGGAACACACAAAATAAATTCACGTACGCACGCACGTCCCCCCCCCACAAACACATACATTATATATATATATATATATATATATGTGCAACGAAATATATTTATACCTGATAATAGTATTAATTAGAATTCTTCCTTAATAATTGGTCTTAAAACATGTTTTATACTGAAGTCGTGGCACAATAAGGAAAATTTAAGCTATTGAATGATGAATTTGGTAATGTTACTCGAGATGGAGGGAGATATATCTGGTTTAGCAGCTAACGCAACACAAGTCCACATAATTCGGTTATTAGATGAGAAGTGACTCCAGGGTAGGAAAATCAACGATTATACAGATCATATGGTAATAAATGCAATTATCTTTAGATATTTTTCATGGAGTCTGAATATCTAATGTGGAATATTCCTATTAGTTCAGAGTGTGGGAAATGCTGATCTAAGTATCCGGAATGCTCTGTTGTTATTCTTAGTATAGAAATGCTCAGTTTCTGTTCTGACTAGTACGCTCTCCTGATCTCTCACAAATCGAAAACGTCTGGTCAAGTGTTATCATGCGATTGGCTCGTCACCATACGCCAGTCACTACAGTCGATGAAGAGTGGCATCATGTTAAAGCCATCCAATGCTATGTTCATGCCATCCAATCTGTGCTTGACTCCTCAGGCATATAAGAGTTGCTATTGTTGCCAGAGGTGGTTTTTCCGGATACTAATTTCTCTGGATCTGTGCTTCCAAAATTTCTTGAAAATTTAATCACTCGTAATTTCTAGTATATGTTTGTGCAATAAACATTATTTTATTATTTATATTTCTTTCAGGTTTATAAATTTCGATGGCCAGTAGTGCATATGTGTGTTTGTGAAGTACTTTTCCATATGTGTGTTTGTGAAGCCTTTCTTTACCCTATTATAAGCAAATATTTATGCCAATTTATTATATAATGTTTGTCTAAGAGTATCGAGTTGGAAGGCTTAAAATTTATATAATATGTTATTAAATAAATTTATATAATTATTAATTAAATATTTATTAAATAAATATTTAATAAATAAATTTGATAAAGTATGCAGCAAGTTGATAATTTTCAAAACATGACCCTCCTTAATCAATTCCCAAGCTTCCAGCCATTTTCTAGTTTTCATACATACTATGGAAGATAGCAACTATAAGGCTGTTCACGTGCTTGGGGGAAGTCTGGTGATCTTGACTCCTTGGACAGATGGAGAAGATCTTCTTGTTCGTCAAGATCACCAGGCTTTCCCTGAGCACATAATGCGTTGCATGGACCTCACACGCAAAGATACCTACACTGATCCCCCTTCTTGTGCTGGACATTTTGAGAGTTAACAATTTAATTGATCTTGTCTGATTTTGTCAAACCCTGGAGGATTAGCAACAACAACAGGCTGTTCATGCACTTCGTTGAAATCCCTTGAATCACATCAATCATCCCGCAGAAATGTCTTTTCACGCATTATTTATCTCAGGGCAGAAAAGGAAATCAGAAAAATCTGGGTCTGTGGAATTTAAATTGGTCGGACATCGTTGAGACTTTATGTCTGTTTAGTACTTCACAATTTTCGCTGTCACCAGCGCTGTTAGGCTGGGTGTATTGTCATGATGGAGCTTTAGGTTCTGCTGTTTTCCTTCGGACGTGTGGACCCGAAACCTTCAATCCTTGGGGTTTTGCTACATTAATTTTACTGTTCATTGTTTGTCCCGCAAGCACAAACTCCTTTGTGGACACCATCTCTTTCATCGAAGAAAACAAGGTCTTGGACAGATTACCTGCCATCTTTGAGTTTTTTCGCAATTCAAAAATACTAGTTCGGGACATTATTTCATTCTTGTATATCTGACGGATAATATAGAATGTTTCCTTTGCAGATTTTTTCAATTTAAATCAAAATTCGATGACACTAATTTTATGATGATATTTTTTTTTTTTAATTTTCTGCATTTAACTCTTAACCCACTAATTAAACAGCTTTCAATTTTGGTCAGATCTACGTTTTTCAACATTTGGGAGCCAACTGACACAGATCTCCTGGCTTCATATTCCCTTGCAATCCCTCGCTGCACATTCCACTCATAAGGACCCCATACGCTTCTTCCCATTGGCCGAAAAAAGTCAGTCTCGATACTTATTGGGCAAACAGTGTATATGATACTTTTAGAGGGCATTTTGTAAGGGTGGTAATGTTGTGGCTAATTACGTTTAATGCACACACTGTCCAAAAAGAAGGAGATAGGATACATTCAATAATTGTGCGAGTTTGCTACGGAATATGACATCTAGAGTATTTATGTTTGATGCTATTGTAATAAAATTAATGTATTTAATGGATGCAATGTTTTAGAGAGGTTATTGTTTGAGAAATGCCATCCTGTTTAAATTTAACAATGTTATTTTCGAAATCCAAAGAAATACAAAAGAATGTTTTCCAGAAGCGAGAGCTATTATATAAGAAGTCAAGAAATATCTGTTACATCAGAAAAGGAAGACGTGAGATTCAATGCTTCAGATGTGAAATAATTATGATCTTACAATACCAAATATTTAACTCGGTAATTTTTCTTGAATGAATATGTCACTCTAAAAATAATGATTAGAACATAATTTTGATGAATTTATTTTTTTGAACTAATATAATTCGTAATAATAAAGTAAAGTTTTTGTAAATTAAAAATAACACTTAATCTGAGAATCGAAAGCTTTATTTTTGTATTAGCATTTTATGCGATTGTATAGCCAACGTTTTAAGCTGAAAAAATATAATTTTAAAACTTTTGTTGCATATTAATATAAACGTTTCTGCAAGTACTTGGTATTTGTATCTTATATGCCGGTGAAGTAAAACAAACGTAGAATCATTTTATCAGTACAAAGATAGCTGATATAGGGAAGTGAAATAAAAGTGAAAATACATTAAAATTCATCTTGGTTGATAACACATTTCTTTTTGACAATAATTATTCAAAGTTAAAAGAAAAATTTTATAAAAATGTTCATTAGATGTTTTCAAATAAAATGCCATTTAAAGCAAAAAGTATATTAAAAGTAATGCTCAAATAAGGATTAAATTTTAGTCATTTCTAAAGGTTGTCTTAGTCTACTGTCACACAACAGAATTGAAACCCGGAACCTTCTTTGAGACAGAAGAAAAAATTCTGCATGTTAACATAAACTCATTTGTCTGTAAAATGTATACCTATTTATCATGCAGCGTTTTAGAGGTTTTTAGTTTAGAAACATGCTAATTCAATTTTATTGAACAAAGCTAAGAGTCTACTTAGTGGTATAATTTTAGAAAAGAAATATTGAATAGGGTTTATTTAGAAAAAAAGTCCCAAATGTATAGAAGCAAAAATTCGTTGTATGGAAATGAAAATATACATTTCTCTAATAAATCAGTGAAATCTGAAAATAATACTAAATTTAAAACTTTTTTCTATCTTATAAAATAAATCTAGTTTAGATCCAATTCTTTAACATAAGGAAAAGATAATAATAAATAAATAACATCAAAACTAATATTTGTTTTTGTTATATGATTTCTTTGACACTCTTTTAAATTAAAATTTGGAAATTCTGTATGAAATATATATATATATACAAGCTGCTTTTAAAATATTCTTACTGCAATTTAATAAATTTAAAGTAGTAAATTTCCCCTTTTAATTGTGTTGCATCCACGTTTTGATATTTGATTTATCCAAATAATATATGGGTACTTACAATGATATATTAAGCCTATTAATTCAAAATATGGCAATTCAAGACAAAATAAGGAATCATTTCTAAGATAGCGTAATGTTTCTTTCATTGACTTATAATAATATATATTATGATATTTAGGAAGGATTTTATGGTGAACAGTGTAATGGAAATTGCTCATGTAATGAGCTATCAACTATATTTTGTAGCCATGTGGATGGAAAATGCATGTGCATTCCTGGATGGAAAGGTATATAAATAAAAATATATGATAGAATAAAATGTATCTTAAAAAACTAACTCAATATGTTTTATTTTGGCACGATTAAACAATTATTTCTTTTTTTTTTCTCTCAGTTTGTGAGAGTGTAAGTAGACTTTCAACTTTTAATTGTCAAACCTCGTTTTTCACATTTTTAATAACAAAACTTTGGTGTAAACATTATAATCGGTTTGTTTTTTTAACATATTACATTATCAGGATTTAAAAAATTAATCCTCATGTGAAAATGTATTTTTAAACTATGAAAAGAATGACTTTTCTGTTTAGAAATTATATTCCTTTGGTATTTGTAATATTGCAATTTCCTATTACATGATTTTTTTCCTGTACAATACATTCATTAAGCGTTGTCATTATTTAAATATATACCATTTAGAGACCAATCTATTTTCCTTATTTTTCATTTGAGATGTTATAAGCTATACAGCCTTTTTTAATGATATTTTCCCTTTTTGAACTATATGAAACTGCTATTTTCATTTTCAGTCATAGCTTCAACTTATTCATTTTTAAATTACTCTGGGACTTGAAGGGGGAGGGGGGCAGAGATATAATTACGTACAAGGCAAAATTGAATTTTCAATATAATCTTATTACATGATTCGACTTCTAAATTGGTACTATTTTCTAGGAACAAATGTAATTTAATTTATTAATATGTATTCATTAAAAATGTACAGTAAAAATGTACGTGAAAAATGACTCGTAGATAATTAATTTATTGGAAATATTTTTAAAATAGACACTTTATTTGCTGGAAAATTCGATTTAAAGAAATGTATCTCAAGGCTCCTGTCTAACGGCCATTTTGTTTTGATGTAATCTAATCTTATGAAATTTCTACTTTAGTTCTCAAATCTTTACTTTATTTTTGAATGCAATAAATGTATCTGAATAAGCAAATAACAATGAAGGCTTTAGCAAATTTACTTTTTCCTTCCAATTCTTAAAAAAAATTAAAAAAAATTTTAAAGACCAAAAAATTCATAAGTGAATAATTAAAAAAGGGGTAAAATATTTTTAAAAATAAGAGGATAAAAGTAATTCCCCTGAAGCCTTCGGAACCCTCTTGATTTTTCAGGTGATTCTTTTTCCATTCAAATAGTTCAAATAATAAATGTTCGAGAGCAAAAGTATATAATCCATAGGATTAACATTACGTCCACGAAATCAAAACGGCCGTTAGACTGGAGCCTTAACAACAAAAAATATTACTAATACAAAAATACGTACTTTAGCATACTTTTATTTAAACGAAGAAGTTCAAATTAAATTTTCAAATGCTGAACAATATCAATATTTTCTTTCAATAATGAATATATAAATCAAATATCATCATTGAAACATTTTATAGAAGTTATGAAATCAGATTTTGTAAATCTAACGTAACATGCTAGAAATTTTTTTAATTCATTTTGAAAACATACAATTCTATCCTGAATTTAATTTAACTAAGATCATATATAGTGATCCATTCTAACATTATTTCCTATTTTATAAAAGACAGAATTAAATCCGAATACTTTAAATTCTATGTGGTTATTAATTTTAATATCGTTAAAACAAATATTTTAGAATACGAAGCTCCTTAACGGATTTCATGTATTAAATTGAATAACGTTACATTTGACTACTGTTATTAAAATACAGAAAATAGAATAGAGTTTAGCATTGAGAATACCGTTACCGTTAAATTTTACTTTTCTTCTCAAAATAAGTCAAATAAGTTTTACATAAAATTCAAAAGATCCATTAGAAATTAATTGAAAGTAAAATGTTAAATTATTTATTTTCAAAGTTACCTAACTTGTTTTAAATTTTGTAATATTTTTATTATTTTTCATAAGAAACATGGCGTAAAAGGAAGCATTATAATTATATAACTGTGTTATTCACAACACTTTATAGGCGATTCCTGTTCCAAGAGGTGCGATCTAAACACATGGGGTGTCCATTGCTCCAATAAGTGCAATTGTCCTTTCAATTCAATTTGTGATCCCATCACTGGAAAATGTACATGTCGACCTGGGTGGTATGGACCTCAGTGTGAAGAAAGTGAGTTTAGTTATTTCTAACAGTTTTCCGAATCGTGTTGATTATTATCAATATTTTTTTGGAAAACTTAAAACAATTTCGTTATTTTTTTAAAAAAAGCTTAAATCTTATTTAATGTATTTAACGTAGGCTATTATTATTGTTTTAACTTATGAATTTAATTATTTGTCGATAGTTAAAACTTTAAAGTGTTTAAAATAGCAGGAAAGGTATTAAAAACTACTCATCGAAATTTAAAAAAAAAAGGTATTTGCATAGTCTAAGGAAAGAAATTAATATAAAAAAAAAATGTGGAAAATGACATTCTTGGGGTTTATACTTACTTTTTATGAGGTAAAAGAACAGTTTGATAAAAAAATGCATTAAAATTAAAATAAAAAAATAGATTATATATTTGTATCAAAGCTACAAATAGTTCATTATTGTATGTAGTTGTTAATTTATAATACAAAGGATACATGAATATTTGTTTACATGAAACATATTTATTAATGCAACAATACTTTTCTGAGATTTTTAAGTAATATTTTTGAGATTTCTCTTAATGAAATTCTTTGGAAATGGAATTTCCTCTAATCAATAGTTTATTTTTCTTATAACATTTTGTTTTTGATATTTTATTAATAATTTACATAACTAAAATAGAATTCTCATTTTCTTATTGATATTGGAATATGTCATAAACACCCAAAACAATTTGAGTTAACTTTAAAAGTATAAATCAATAGTTAACACGTTGTTAAAATGATTATTAAATAAAGTTTATACATTTTAAAAATAATAAGAATTTAGTCAATATACAGTCAATTAAAACATATTTAATGCTTTATTTCCATATAAAGCTGGTTTTTTTAAATTCTAATTAGCACAAAAAATATAAATATGTCATAAAAGATGAATCATTAGGCTTGAATATATTTATAAATAAATTTTTAAATTAAGGAAATGAAAATAAAATATTAATTATAGTTTGGTAATTGATTTTGAATCATCCAAAGATTCTAAATTTTTTTGAACCAATCAAAATACTGGTAGAATGTTATTTTAATGAATAGATGTTATTTTTAGAAGAAATATTCATGTTGTTAAATTTTTCTTGTTTGGCCAAGATATCATGAATTTATTTGTTGATATGAAAACAAAGTTATATTGAATAATTTTCAAATTTTCAGCGGTATTGTAAAGATGGAAAGAAAACTGAATATGCAGCATTTGCAAATTAACATAATTTTTGATGATCTGTTATACATACAAAAATATTAAATTAAAATGTTTGAAAAAATAATAATTACAATGACTATCATTTCCTGACTACCCGTTAAAACTAAAAAACCACGTGGAATTTTTTAAAAAATTCAATCTCCTCATAAAACTGATACTGAATATACATCAAAAACTTTTTACCTTACAAAAATACAATTTGTGTAAATTAATCTTCAAGGAAGTAAATTTTCTCTCTTCAGAAGATTTTTATTATTTAATAACATTGGTTTGCATAATTTCTCGTTTTTTTCCAATTTTCTCTGTTATTTCAAGTAAATAATTACTTCATTTTTTGGTATTGTTCTTTATTTCAATATCAGATGTGTTACAAATTTTCCAGTAAATTTCTTTTGTGTTTTAGACCAAGTTATTTTAATTACCTCGTAGATTTTAGATTATCTAACCAATGGATAAAATGATTCAATATGTGCTAAAAGGGTGAACTCATTTAAATAATAAACTCGAAAAACTCCCATAGGTACTCCTATGTTTTAGATACAGCACACAGTCAGAAAAATAATTATAGATCATTAATTTACATAAAATTCCCTTTGAAAATGGTGAAATCATATAAATACATAGAAAACTGAGAAGGCACCATAATGACGAGTTTAAATTGGTTTGGTTTTAAAATATCGCACTAGAAGCAACGCGAGGACTATCGGCGACAAACCTCGTAATTTTGAGCCTCGTCAAGTGACGAGGAAGATATTTGAGCTGGCACCTCCCTCTCCAAACTTCCCCACCTCGCCAAAGGGAGGACTTTGAGTCTTGACAAATTTAATCTGCATCAGTCAGGCTACGCAGTGAATTTTTAGTTTCATCAAGACTCGAAAACATGAATCGAAGAAAGGCATCAGCCGCTAGTCCGCGACCCTGGCCATTAGGCCATCTTGGTCACTATGAGATAGACCGGAACTGGTACCTTGTAATACTTTCCTAAAGCAATAACTGGTTGATATTTAATCAACTTTCCGAACCCTTAAGTGGCAGTCTAGGCATTGGTTTTCCCTCCCAAGAATAAATTGTGGAAATACAGCAATAGTGGCGCAATTGTGGAAATACAGCAATAGTGGCGCAATTGTGGAAATGCTGCAAACTTTCTTAATAAGTTTCACTAGATAATTGATATAAACAATATAAAAGACATTTTCATATTTTTGGAGGTACTTTTTAAAGAGATTTTTATGAATGTAAAATATTTTTTGTATGAACATTTTCAGATGAAAAGTTTTATTGATCTAAAGTAGAAGGGAAGGCAATCTTTTTGGGAAAATTGCCATTATTTGAGCAAAAAGAAGTCATGCGTGTGATTTCCAGATTTTTCGAAGTAAAAAAATGCGACTAAAAGAAAAAAAAATACTGTTTATCACCTGATTATGATGTTTTTGTAAGCAGCACGAGATTTTTTATGCAAGTCTGAATAGAAGAGATGTAAAAAATAATGTAACAAATAAAACAACAGTTCAAAATTAAGTTTTATTGTCAATACACATTATAACTAAAGGTTCAGTCATTTACGTTAGGTATTAAATAAAATTAAATAGTTGGAAATATTTGATACGAAATAATTATTAGACAGTCATTACTTCATCAATGAGATGTTTGAATTTAAGTTCTTCTTTTGCCAAATACTTGTAGTAGGAGTAGTTCTTGAAGTTGCCAACAAAATTTGGTGTTTTAGGTGCATATGAGTTAATCTTGAATATTATTTATCTTATTACGTTCACAATAGAAAACATTTGCTTACAAACATGTATGCTAATTGAAATATATTATGATATCTGACAGATAAATCGAGTAACATTAGAAAATCACTCGTTGGAACAAAATCTAAAATTTCAATATAATTCCATTCGCTTGCTGATGAAATAAATTCCTTATACTTACATTTTAATGGAATATGGTGTTGTAAATTAACAGGTTCAATTTAGAGTACGGCGAGTAACAATTAACGCCTTGCAAAGAAATTGAAAAAGGAATTGGGAAATTGTAAATTTTTTGGGAAAAATAAAATTGTAAAACATAAATGTTTTTGTTTTGTAGAATCTCCATGAAATTCTTTAAACCTAGCACTGAAAAAAATCCTAGAAAATGGATATTAAATTTTTAAATTTACCACAGTTCGGAGCATTAGTGGCTAGTTCCCGAGTTAATGTATAATGTGTTACTTTTTTCTTAAGAAATCTCAATGAAAAATAAAAGTTTATTCACAAGAGAAAGTATATAACTTTTTTGCTAGAGTAGGAAAAGTGCAATATTTCCTTATAACGGCAAATTTAAATTATTTAAATGTCCCATAATATCGGTAAGAAAACCTGATTTCTAAATTCAAACTTTATTCTTGATTAGCAAGCATATACTGGACAGTTCATTGTTTTATTCTTGATATTTTAAAACACATTCTTTCAAATTACAAAATCTCACAAGTGCATTTCCTTTAGACTATAATGAAAGATTAACATTGCCATCCTCTTCCGTTCCTTCCAGGAAAAGCTTCAGAAATCGTCTTCGATTCAGAACTCGAGTTGCTAATTTGTTGATAAAGCTCGCTACAGGTTCAACAACAGATGATAAGTTTGAGTCATTGGCTTATAGAGTTTATTAAAAGATAATGCAGTGATACTTAAAACTTTCCTTCTCAAATAATTTTCGAACTGTTTATCAAAACCTGTTATCTTGCTAACCGTACAAGGAGCTTTATTTGTACAAAAACTATCTAATTTTGCCTAATTTACTTTGTTAATTT
The DNA here is from genome assembly GCA_019974015.1 of Nephila pilipes. Classification (NCBI taxonomy): domain Eukaryota; kingdom Metazoa; phylum Arthropoda; class Arachnida; order Araneae; family Nephilidae; genus Nephila; species Nephila pilipes. The sequence continues at coordinate 3,676,355 of BMAW01057424.1, read as the reverse complement.
CAATTACATCTCTTAGTTCTTTAAAAAGTCCTTATCTGTGGTTAAAACTAGTTGACGCAAATCAAGAAGTACTTTCACGATATCAAAATTATCATTCGTGTAACGCTCTCATATGCTTAACTATGCATTGACCGTGATGTCACAGCCTTCATATAAAGCTAGTGAAAAGTATTTGCGATATTGTAATCTAGAGACAATTTGTGTATCAATATTATATCCTATGTAATATACATGACGGTATGTTGATATAAAGCTATCTTATCGATCCTATTTCTTACTTTTGTCTCACCGACATTTTCAGTAAATATTAACTGGCTATTTTTGATTATCCCTTCTCAGTAAGGACAAGGTTTTTATTGTGACTCAATAACAATGAAAGTTCATAATAAAGCATCACCATAGTTTTTATTTCTTCGCTTTTCATCTGGAACAGGGATTGTAGACAGTTCTTTCTTTCTTTCTTTTTAATGATGAAATCCGTTCAAAACTTTTAACTGACTAGATATTTGCTGTTGAAATCATAATACATTTATTTTGAATTTCGGTCTAGATTGAATGTTTTCATACTGCTTTATAACTTCCACACAACAAACAAATAGAACTAGCAGCATTTTACTCAGTAAACGAAATTGTTCTTCTTATAACGTATTAAAATCACAAATTTCGGTACCGTCATCATAGTTTTGTTTCAATGTCAAAGGCTTACTCGTGGGTATAATAAAAATGAAATTTTTCAATTGACTCACCACATCAAAAATCATATTCATCAAACAGAAAGTTTTAAGAAATCTTTACATCATGCTCGATCACTTAAAATCAACTGAGAAATGGAAACACAAAGTGTCGCACTCACCATTGCAATGACAATTTGCCAAAGAAAGGCAACGATAAACAATCGTCCCACAACTATCTAATGCATCGTTGTATTGGTGTTGGTCAGTACTGCTCTCGACTGATTAATTTAGTATAGTATGAATGGAGATTTTAAAGAATTTGACAACGTTCCTGAAGATGGTATTGTTATTTTTCAGAATTCTTAAAATTTTTCAAGAAAATTTCTAGTGCCACAATTGTTACTCCACTAAGTCGTGGGTTGGCCATCTCTGATCCAAAGACGTAATTTATACAAAAATTCGTTTGATGTAATTTAAGTCTTTTGTTGTGATCTTTTTATGCTTCATCATTTGAATAAGCAACGTGTTTTTTTACTTTAATTATAATTATGTCACTGATGTTTTTAATAATTTAAAGAGAATCATCTCACGCAGAATTTTCCCTATCTCCGTAAAATTAAAAAGGATAAAATTAGAAAGAGATCAATTTTTTTTAAAAAAAAAAAAAAAAACTGGTGGTACAGTAACCAATTTCTTTCATGCATTTGTTTACTTCTTACTTTTAATCAGAATATTATCACAATTTTTGATTAGGTTTTTTTAAAATTCGTATGTAGAGCTATGTGTAAAAAGTTCCAATACGATAAAAATCAACGTACACATACCTATGATTTTTTTATTAATATTTTTGTCATAATATCTCATAAAAAAGATGATATCAATACAAAAAAGCTCCAAAAGTTTGTGACTGTACGACCAGTAAATTGCTTAAACTTTTTTCTTAAGCCTAATCATTTTTAGCTACATGGAGATAAGGGGAAATTATGCGTGAAGTGATTCCCTTAAATTATTTGTTAACAAAGTATGAAGTGTACACTAATTTTAATAAAAGGAAACTATAATACAGCTTAAGCGTGCAACTTTGTAAAATTATCACTTTAAAAATAAGTAATAATAAGATGTGAGAATGTTTAATAAAATAATAAATAAATGTTACATATATAAGAGTTGTTTTTAATTAATGAATAATGTAGCATACTATTGATCATAAAATCCCCAAAAAGTAATTAGAAACCTCTTTATTTGTTATCATTTTATGTATTTAGTTATATATTGAAAAATAATAGAAAAACAATTTCCATTTATAAATAACAAATATGCAGTAATTAAATGCATTTGAGAACAAATAACTAACAGGTCTTTGATGACATTAAATGCTCATATAATTAAGGTCAATTGTTTTTTATAAATATAGTTCGAATTAAACGAATTTAATTACCTTCTCCAATCAGCCCTTTTTAAAGTTGATTTTTACGATTCTCAAATTTAAGAAGACTGATTGTTATCTAAGTTTTTTTTCACTGAAGAAAATTATTTCATTATTATTTATTCTAACTATAAGCATTCAGGAAATCTAAATAGTAAATAAAAGATGTACGTGTAAGGAAGAGAAATGTCATTATACATTTAATGTAATAAAAAGTGCTATTTATCCCTTTATATAACTCATTATCTTATTGTTATTTACAGTAACAGAAGTATTCGCAAATTACCCTTCACGTCTGTCATCTTAATCACAAGATCTAAATTTCAACTCGAGTTCAAGCACAAATCAAATAATTAATATAGTCAATTATATCCAAAATATAATTATTACTCATCAAATAAAGAGGGTGCTCTTCACAGTTAAATCCCTTTCTGAGAGAAGGAACAACTTTTAAAATCTAACCAAGTACAGGCCAATTACATGGAATTCGATGCGATTACTTACTTCCATTGTTATGACAGCGTTGAGTGCCAGAAGACTTCCGTGCACACCACACTAACATTCTTCTTATTACCATAACCCAAGATATTAGGCGGAGAGAAAAATTCTCGAAAAGCCCATGCTACAAAACTTTAAATTACATTAGGAAACAAAGATATAAAAATTACTTACTGCATTATTTTTGACGCAGAATGTCCAGCCGGTTTCTTTGGAAAGGAATGTAAAATGAAGTGCCCTGATTGTGTGGTACAAACAGGAACGTGTCATCATGTCACTGGATGGTGTAGCTGCCCAGCAGGTGCGAGAGGCTCAAATTGTGATTTGGGTACGTGTTTCTTAGTTTTTAGTTAAGGATATATCAATGTTCAAAATCTGATAAAAGTAGATGGTAATTATTAATTTTCGAAGTTAAAATGAATAATAATATGTATGTCACTAGATTTAAAATCCTTTTTATGGAACAAAATGTAAGTAATTGAAGTTATTAATAATATAATCTTCAACTTAAAAATATTTAATAAGTTAATTTTTTATTTTCTACTTTGGGTTTTATTTTCTATGGCCCTTTTTTAAAAGGCAAATGTATACGAAAGGATCTATCCCCATCTGTTTAAAAAGATTTCTTAAATTCAAAGTGCATAAAAAAACAAACAAATTAACTTTTTTTTTCTTAACCTAAGCTTTTTAATTAGCACGAAATTTGTAAATATTTTTATTAACACTTGTGTTCACTAAAAAATAGTATGAGATAGTAAACTAATATTATATCTTTAAGTTGTTTAATTTCAGATAACTTTTTTCAAAATATTGTGTTCAAATTTATTTTTTATCACTTAACTAAAAATTTAAAATCTTTTTTTTATCAATAATCAGTGTATTTCAAGTTTCATAACTATTAGATAGAGGATAACAAGAAAATGAGGACTATTGTAGTTTTTAAATAGCTTTTTTCACTGCTTTCGAAAATATAAAGATTGTAATAATAATAGTCATATTTTCAATCACATTTCTGATACATATAATGTATATTTATTATTAAATTGAAAATTATCTGTATAGTTATTTGGAGCATTTCATACTAATCAAATATAAATTTAAAAACATTATTATACAGAATTAAGTTTTTTATTTCATCCTTTTATAAATGCTATTTTCTCATAGATTCTCTAAAGTTTAGTTTGAAATATTCTTCGTAATGCTATTTCATTTAATATGATCAAATATATATCTTTGTATTATCTTAACCCTTGAGTATCTGGCTTATTTGAAATGATCTTTCAGCGTATTATCGGATTACCATTAAGAAACGCAAATTAATTAATAGTGTTCATTTCAAGTTCTAGTCACTTATCTACATTTATTTAGATGCATATTTCGTAACTAACCATGAATTATATGCCAGCACAATCGAAATCTGTAGACATTACTTAAATGACTATCATTGCTCATTGCTCGGCAACTAAGTATATTACCAAATACACATTGTTCGACAAATTCATCGCTCATTACAGAGCATTATCATTTTGATTGTAGAGGAATTAGTTCGTTCTATTATCTTAATTCAAGAATTTATCATTAGCTCGAATAACGCTGATTAAAAGCTTTCACCTGGATGAAACACTAAAACTTTCTAAAAATTAAATTAATTTAATTCTAAATTAGTTTTAATTAAAAAATTTAAATATATATATATATATCATTAACAATGTTAATAGAAACTCGATGTAAACATGTATTTAAAATAATGAAAAATTACAAAATTGTAGGAAAAATAAATTAAACAGATTAAAAATGGGAAATTAAAAGCAGAATTCCTTACATTATTATAAAAATTTGAATAAATGTAATTACAAAGTTTAGATATTTAAATTGCTGCTGAAAGAGAAATTAAAAATGCAATAATAATAAAAAGATGTAAATAATAATTAAAATACTGAATTATATAACTGTATAAATTATATTATTTTTAATACGTAAAAATAAAGCCTGTAAAACTTTCATGGCTTAAATCAATATATATATATATATATAGTCAAGAAAGAAAAGGAAAGAAAATGCTATGTCAAGTTATAGCTGAGAAAGAACCAGTATTATGAATCTAACCATCACATTTCAGCAAATTACTTTATATTAAAAGAATCCAAATGCAAAATAAATAAATAAAGAAAGAATAAAAAAAATTACTCACAGAAAAAGAAATTCCTCAAAAACAATTTAGCTATTTTGAATTAATTTTTCTGAACAAATTAAAACCCAAGTTATATATATATATATATATATATATATAAACCTAAATATAATTAAAAAGTAATAGTTTATTTTGCTTTACGTAGAAAATGAAGAACTTCTTATAATTTTTATTTTTATAACGGAAATGTATACAAATTAAAATTTCATGTAATATAATTTGTGATAATTTTTCTTATAATAGAAATATGTACACAATTACTCCAGAAAGGTATTATTTTAATACGAATTTTAAAGTTATCTCTCTTTTGATAGATATTTCTAATAATATTATTGTGTATAATTTTCAACCATATGTCTTAATTTTCCGCTTCGTGTTTACTAATATTATTTTGAGTTCAATATAAATATTTGAGTAAAATGGTAGGCTTATCATCAGAAAGCTTATTCAAAAACAATAGATTATCAAAATATCTATGAATAAATGAAACTATTTGTTTTTAAAATTTTGTTTAAAATAACATAAACAAATATTCGAAAATTTATTATTTGCCAATCCATCTTGTGGAATAAACCTTATTTACATAAACTTTTTTATATTCATATAAAATATAGGTTTCTTTAAGAATAATATTAAGTAATGAATTTAATTTTTCATAAGAATAGAATCATTAATGTAAATATTATTATTATTAATAATTAATAGTATATTTACTAGATTATCTATGTCTTTAGAACATCAAAACCATAACTATTTATCGCAAGTATTCCTTTGCCTTTTATACTCTTAATTTAATTCGTTCATGACTTATTTTACAAGGCCTCAAAGAACCTACAAGTTAAAACCATTTAACAGGAAGAAAATTAAATCAGGGATTGGAGAATAAATATTAAATTGTTCAGTATCAGACACCACTATTCATAGGATAAGGTTTAAATTCAACTTTTCTTTTATATTCTTTTGAATCAAGGTGTCGAAGTTTGATTGGTGAATTACTTACACAAATCTCATACTTGGTTCTAAACTATTGCCTAATAGACCCTTGTTTTCTTATGATAAAATATTAATACCAGAAATATATTGTGAAGATTTGATTTTTAGTGGCATATAATAATATAAAAATGCATAAAAAGAATCATATCAAAAATGCCATTATGACCCAAATATTTGTGACATTATTTTTAAATTGCAGTTTATAAAAGTAAAATTTTATACAGTTTAGCTTTTCTCCTTTTGTTATGTTTTTATAGCTTGAAAAGAGTTTTAGTTTTATTTTTACTTGTAGTATGTTTTATACATAAAAATGTGTGGTATCACGTATTAAACATAAAAATAAAAGACTATATATATATATATATATATATATATATGTGTGTGTGTGTGTGTGTGTGTGTGTACTTGCCTTCTCTTTTATGTGATTGATTTTCTGAATTTGCAGATTCTTAGTTTGTTATCATATTTTATTAAAATATAATTAACTGAAATATAAGGGTTTTATCTGTAATTAAAGATATAAACACACATTATTTTCCAAAGTATGGAAAAATATTAATTATATAATTACATTTATTGTAAATTTCCCTTTTCTATTGCTTTTCTTTCTTTTAAATTGTTTGATTTCTTAATAGATTGTTTCGTTTTATTGGGGTTTTGGTTTTACATTTTCTGGTTATTTAATTATTAAGGTAAATTGTTATATGATTTGCATAAATATTAATTTGTATTTAAATAATTTCCTAATAATTCTTTTCAAATTGTTACATGTTGTGATTCATACTATTTGTGTTTGTATATATAATACATTAATGATACTAAGTCGTGAAATAACATAATTCACTTGTTTCGCTACAATTTTTCAGAATGCCCAGATAATAAATATGGTGATAATTGCGATAATGATTGTTTATGTGCTAATAATAGTACATGTGATCCAATTACTGGGAACTGTTCGTGCACTCCAGGATGGATAGGAGAAGACTGTTCGCTTCGTGAGTAATTTTCACAATTATTTGCTTCATGAATATAGTCACGTATATATATGATTCACAGTTATTGTTTAATTTTTGTGTATATACATCTTACATGATATAACAGGATCACATATAGTCTGATCGTATATGTAAAAGCCATTGGTAAAAATATACATGCGTCAACTAGATTTAGGATATTCTTAAATAAATATAAGGCAAATAATTTCTAAAGAATTTCAATTTTAGATTTAAAATGAAACAGATATAGTTGCATTAAAACAGTTTACATCAATTGAACCAAACGTGATACAAAAAATTTCAATCAGAGAATTTGTTATGAAAGAGAACATTAATTTTTTTTTCTATATTAAATTTGCTAAATATAATACACCTTGATCAAGCCGTAGATATTCCGTGGGAGTGTAACTGCTTCTACAGTTGTTGCTAAGGTAATCCATAAAGGAAGAGCTTTAATTTGTTTGCGGAGATAACCTTTAAGCTGAAATTAATAGAGTTTGATAGTATCAGTATTTCTTAATTATAGTAGATATAAGAAATTGGATATTTTTTATGAAAGGAGAAATAATAAGAATTTTTTTAATATGCAAGCATAGACCTTTCTTAACATTCTGAATAAAATTTTGACTTTAAAATACTCTTGCAAGATTAAGGGGGAAATTTTTATGATCAATATTTGTACAAGCTATGGGGAAACCTGCCTTCAAAGATACTGATCTATTACTTCTCTGAAGCTCATATTTCCAACAACAATTATGCAGTTTTCAATAATAATTCTTTTTTTACATGTGCTTTTGTTGAAATCATACAGGGATTTTCTACTTAATGATTTTCGCAATATCGAATATTTTACTTTTATAAAATTCGGAGATATAGGTATTTTTAAAAACAAATTTAGTTTTCCAGGTTCCATGATATAACTCAGAAAACTAAATCTTATATTTATGTTCAGAAATAAAAATATGTATTTATACTGGTCCTATAACAGCACGCAGAAAAGGCATTGTGTTTTTATTTATGCTCTGAGACAAAATAGGCTTATTGATACACCATTAATTCAATGAATTATGTTTATGGAAACAATACTTTATCCGTTCAGAAAATATTCTTTCTCGAAATTATGATATTTCAAACGAAGTGGGACTGTGCATCAAGTACATATAGAAGTCTAAGGGAGAGAATTTGCATTTCTAAGAATCCAGTGACGAAACATTTCTGCGAAAAATATATAATAGGCTTAGAGACTATAATTTAAGTCATGGTTGGGATAATGGATATTTTTTACTTCTATACAATTTCGAATAATGTGTTTCTAATGTTAGTTTCTTTTAAAACATTTAAAAATGCAACAGCTTTTAATACAAAAGGATATTTTTTTTATATTGAATAATTCTAGATCAAGAGAAATTTTTTTATGAACAGGATTATGCTCAAGTACTTAATTATCGATCTTTTATCATTTTGCGGATTGTTTTACATTCACAACTGGATTTTTACATAAAATAGGATTACTTCATTAAAATGAGACAAGTTACGATATGAAAAAAAAGTGTTTATATTTGACCTTATGGAATATTTACTATATTATTATTAAAAAAATAATTTGAAATAAAATAGATAAATATTTAATTCCATTAATTGCAAATTTTGAGTTTCCTTTGTATCAGTGTAATCCGACTACCAGTGACTACTGACTTTGAAAATCTGATTTACGCTCAAATATCTAGGACAACATCTAACTCGCCTTCATTCCAAACCACGTGAAAATTTTGAGGAATAGTTTCATTTAATATGCATAAGTCTTCAATATTACGCATGACACGTCTTTAATGGATTAGGGAAATAAATATTGCAGCACACGAAGCTCGGTTCTAGAATCATCAGCTATTGCAGCCATTTTTACCCACTAAAAGAAAAACTACAAAAAATAATTTAACGGAAAACTGCCTTTGTGAATGTTATTGTCTATCGTTAATAATAAAATTTCAGCAGTACTCATTGATTTGATTTATTATATTTACTAGTTAGCATCTAAATTCCAAATAACATGGCTGTAGAGAATTCAATTTATTTATCAAAACTTCTAAGCTTTTCAGGAATAGTTTATAAATTCCTACAAAAATGGCAAGTATAAGTCTGTAGAAACTCTTAAACGCATTAAATAAATTCAGAAATTTGGTGATTTTTGAAAATATTCGTTTTAATCTTAATATTCCAAATGCAATAATAAGGATTCATAATTAGTTTAAATAAGAGTTCATAAAGTTTTATATTTGTTGCAGATGGTGGTTCAAGTGGAGGATAGGTCCAATAAAAACTTCAAAAAATTGATCAAGTTTATTTTTAACAAAAGATCAAATCAAAAATAGATATTACTAGGCTATCTCCACCTTCTATAACAAACACTTTAGCTTCTCCTATACCGCTGTTCTCTTCGCTTACAAGCAACGCCCTTTTTGTTCTCATTGCGCACAAGCAGCACGCTCTGGCAGAATGACGGCACAACGACGTGGGAATTATGCAATAATATTTGACTTTTGTAAAGGAAACTGAAATATATTACTGAAAATTTGCAATAATAATAACAAAGTAATACAATAAATTGACATCTAATAAATAATTACAATACACAATTTATCCCACAATGATATTTTTTCTCCTAAAAATCCCCATTGTATATTTTTATTTAATTGCTACACATTTTATCAACCAATTAATTAGCTTACGATTGATTATTTGCAACTGAAGCTAAGTTTCTACTAATTATATGTCATAATTGACAATTAATTATTGAAAAAATAAATTACAAACATTACATTTGAAATCTTTCTTTTTTAAAATGATAATCAAAGTTATTTAACTAAAAATGTTCTCATTGAAACAACTTCAGAAGTTTAAAACTTTGAGAATTATTATATTTAATTCAAGACTAGATTTTTTAATGTATTCATAATGCATAAACTAGGTATTATACACATGAAAATAATTTTAAAACTGCATAATTATGAAGCCTTTATCGTAACTAATTTTAACTGCTGCCATATAAAAAAAAATCAAAGCACCATTTTAGAATTGTTATGACATTTGTATAAATTTTAATGAAATCAAAAATGGTAACTAATATTTCATAAAATGAGAGTACTGCAAAAGAATCCTTTTTAGGAATAAATATAAGAAATACAAATAATTGACAGAAATACTTCAAAATAATAAACACAGTATGTTTGAGATATTTAGTTAAGATCTTGACAAAAGAATACTTTCAAAAACAACCAATTCATTGCCTATCTTATAAATAAGGTCCTAATTTATTCTTATGAAACATTTTTGGACGATATTTCATGCATGGTTAAGCAGATTGTGTCTTTTTATATAAAAAACAAGCTGAAATTTCAAACTGAGTTAAATTGAAATGAAGTAATTCATATACTGCTGTATTGAATCCAAATAATAGAAATTTCATTTGATATTTTTATAGTAAAGAAGAGATCAAACTCTTTTCCTCATAAAGGTTTTAATTATAATATAGATTTTTGTTAGAGAAAGTTAGAAATGGGATAAAATGTGTATAATTTATTTTCTTTTAACTTTTATATAATGGGAAAAGATTCAGAATAATTTCTAAGTAAAACAAGTTAAATTTAAAATAAACACCACTAAAAAGTTTCTCAAAATATTTTTACAAAAATGCGGAGAAATTATAATCTGTATTCAATAGTTTTCGATAAATGTATTCACAACAAAGAGCTTACTATATATATACAGGCACTTTATTATTTAGTGTATAAACTAATATTAACTTAATTATAGTGTATAACGTACTTTTTGAATAATTTATGCAGCATAATTTTATTAATTGTAACTGCTTGAATAAAATGAAACGTCTTCTAATTATAAGTCTTCAGTCTCTTAATAAAATAAGAATTATTTTATGATTTTAATTTAAACTGTAAAATAAAAATATTTTAATATTGAAGTGATTTTCTATTATACGCAAATAAATGTAAAATTGCTCAATGCAGAAAATGATTGTGATTAAGAAAAAATAAAATTTTTAAATAAAGTAAAATTAATTAAATAGCTAATAATATCTGCCATAATATTTCGTACAAAAACGTTTTCATACAACACAGTGAATTAAACAAAAAGTATAATATAAGAAATGTTCTAACATTATAATAATATATTAATAATGTTAGAGTGAATATATATATATATATATATATATTGGTTTTAAAAAAACCATATTAATAAATTTTTGAATCATAAATATGTCAATGCTAACTCTGAGGTTCATACTTAGACTGATAGACCGAAAAAACAAATAAAATTATTGTTCATTAAATGCATACATAAAATATCCTTTTAGAGTACATTCCTATCTCGAATATTAAATAAAAAGCCTTTAAAACAAAATTAAATTACTGTTACGTTATTATAGTTGGTTATAAAATCTAGTATTAAAATAATAAATTTATTTGAAGGTATTTCCAATCATTGTTACTTCTTGTTATTTTATTATTCAGAATATTATTGGTTAATATATAACTAAAGGAATTTTGAAAAACATCTAATTTCACAACAGTTTTTTCTCCAAAAGGGTGTAGAATTTGGAATTAGGTAATAAGAATGCATATGACTGTGAAATATTCAAATAGATAAATAAATAAATAAATTTCCAACGTAGCAATACAATCAAAAAGAAACGTTTCATCATTTTAGAATATTTTATTTCTTACGACGTCACTTTGCTGAATATTATTATTATTTTTATTTTATACAAAATAAGTGCACTTAAATTTGTTTATATTTATCTTTTAAAATTATATATGCTTAATGAAATATTTTTTTTAACTTCTAATAAAAATGCAAGTGAGGCAGAAATACGATAAAAGAAAATAAATCCTAAATCAGCGAGCCCATATTTGTTAAAAATAGTAAGATAAATTTTTACAAGTTGACAAAATTAATTACACAACTATATAAACTTTGCATACATAAATAAAGCGTCCATATATCTCGTTGAATTACTTAAAGCAGAAATATAATAACAATATACAAATGAAATGTAAAGCGTCATTAGTAAATATCATCCAGATATATCTGATGGAAAAAAAATTCTGTTTTTTCAGCATATTTTGATTTAGAAGTTAGAATATCATATTTATAATGACTTATTTTTCAATATAGCACAATGCAGTGAAGTCTAACACTATAAAATTATTTATATTGCTGTGAAGATATGGAAAGAAAAAGAGGAAAAAATGCATCAGATTTAAGACAAGGAAAGGAATGTTTATATAAAGTTATTTAAATGATGAAAATGCCATGATGGGCAATTGTGATGCTCATTTTCATTTTGTTGACTTATTTAGTATGATAATTTTCTATTCTATGAATTCTACTTTTAACGAGCATATAATTTATATTAAATTACCGAAACTGATTTGTTTAAATAATTAAAAAAAGTTGTTAAACGCGACTTTATGTTTTATGTACAGGATCCCACTCTAGTTAGTTGAGAGGAGATATTATGGAATAGAAAAAATGGGCAGAATTATTGTTGTTAATTTGAGAGATATTATAAATTTTCATTTTTTTATAGTTGCCAATGTAGATTTGGCTTACTATAATGCAAGTCTTCAATTAATTATAGTTGTATGTCCAAACTCTGGTGGTTTAATTCCCCTGACTAAGAAATATTCGAGTCATACTACAGTCAGCAATAGTGCTGTCTTCAGAGAAATGCTCTTTATGACATCTCTCTGTAGGCATCATACTTGCCACTATATTTTCATCAAATACACGCATAAACATCATCATTTTAAATGATGACTTTATTGGCCATGGAACAAATTTTTGGGATCTCTCCGTTTTCAAAGTTCCATTATGATGGACACTTTTAGATCTGGAGGGGAATTTGGTAAAATCTTCATTTTCCAGTTTATTATTCCCTCAACAAAAGTTTTGGAAATCCAGTAATAGACTAGAATGTCTTTCGTGCTTGGAATTTGATCTTTTCCTCATTTAAAAATGCACTGAAACATTCTGGAACGATTTGTTCTTCGTGACAATAAGAAATTTAAGAAAAAAGCATTTTGTCTTTTCGAACGCTCTTGAACTTCTTCCAATATTTCTAATGTCTGCCTTAAAAAAAACAAATTTTGATCAAACAATATTTGGGATCTTTACCCAATAAAATATTTTTTGAAGAGTTGGATGTATGGATAATGTGATATTTCAAAGATGTATGTTTCTTCTTAGTGCACAATATATTCCTGTAGAAATAATTGTAAAATATTATTCCTATTTGCAAACTTCAAAAATGGTTGAATGAGAATCTCGATGTGCTATCATTGACTTAGAAACAAAATCTGCGGGAAAACGAATAAATATTTCCCGAAATAACGTTTTTCTCTTAAGATTCTATAGTTATACCTGTCTTAAGTAATGTAGTCGACATTCAGCATGCTATAACTGGATTCTGAAATTAGGGTCCTACAAATTTCTGTAAAATTGATAAGTTAATTCCTGATTCTATACCAATAGAAATTCATGCGGAGTTTATACAAATTTCAAAAAAAACATTTAAAAAACGCGTATCTAACTGTGTTTCTTTTAATTTTTTTTATTGGCTTACTTGTACGAGTTTGGAGACTTTTATGATATTTTTTCATAAAACTTGCCAATCATATTTTTATTTTGTTGCGTTTTCATAAGTTTGTGCTAATAATAAATAAAAAAAACCCATTGAAACAATCAAAGAAACATTTTGAATCAGATCTATGCCTTTGATGAAAGGTTCACCCTTTATCTTGTATTAAATGGGACTAAAGTACATTTTTGATATATTCTGTTTAGTACCTTTAAAGAAGTTTAACTAAGTATAATCTAGGTAATGAATTCAAAGGCTGTGTCCAAAATTTTGCTTAAGTTTAAATGTTGATCATGACCAAGTGTTGCTGAAATACTTTTGATTTTTAAAAAATATAATTAAATCCAGAAGCCGCAATTGAATTGAATACTATCAGCTATTTATGCTTAAATAAAACACTAATTTATATCTTTATACTTCCGAGAATGCGTACTATATATATTAAAATCATGCTTTCAAACACACTTAAAAACTGAATCTATTCAAGAGAAAGTTTTAATAAATTTTCTTTTAATTTTCAATAATATTCAGAGAATATAATAGGTAATTTTTCTTAAGTCACATAAGTGTTTTGAAAGAAAAATTCTGATTAAAATATTTTCTTATATAACTAAAACAGGGAACATGTTTTCGGGACATTTTAAACTCTGGCTCAAATATTTTTTTTCCTTGAGGAAGAATTCCATTTTTAATAACTCTTGAAATTTTATTTACCTAAATGTCACCTTCACTTCAGTTTGGATATGTAAAGTTCTTTCATTTCAATTGCAGTGATAGTTTCGTTGGAAAACAGCTCATTCAAAGTATACATAGCGCCCAGAAAAAAATATGTCTTCCAAAGCATTATTTAGAACATATTATAAAAGTCACGACACTCCTTGAAAAATTTCATGGCATTGAATATTTTCTTGAAATTACCGCTTGAGCGCTCAACACGCTTGAGTGAATACATAACAGCTGTAGATGTCATTAATTACCAAAAGCTTTTGTGTTGTACCAAGAATTGGTTTTGAAGAGGAGGCGTAGGAAGGAACTCAGTCATAAAAGAAATTTTCAGAAGCTTTGATTAGATTTCTTCCTCGTATTAAATGATATCCTTAAGTAAAGGAATAAAATGTTCTGCGTTCTTAATATTAACTACTTTAAGGATTTTAACGCGAGTTTTTTTTTTTAAATATTTTAAGTTATTTTCAGGGTATGGAATGACATGTAAAAATATTTTTAGTTTCAATACCTCAGTTAAAAATCTAGAATTTAGAAATTTCAAATTGATATGTATTCTTTGTTCCTATTATGATTTGAGTGTTCAATGGGAAAGAGATATTATATAATATGAAATATGAATAAAAGAGAATTTCTTTTAAAAAATTTTTGTGTAACTGATTATTATATTTAAGCCTTTAAAAACTAAATAAATAAATAGTATTTTAATAATTTTAAACATATTACTTAATATAATTTTAGTATTTTTTAAATAAGTAACTAAACATTTTGTTGTGTAATCTTATGATACCGGTAAATTTTTGAAAATATTTTTCTCTCTCTTTATCTCAGGACTTAACAAAACGTACTCTGCTTCATTATAAAATTTATAATTTTTATCATTTTTATTATGAATGAACAATTTATGCATAAGCTGTTCTAATTCAGAAAAAAATACACAAAGAATATGGCTTCATAATTTTTTCAAAAAGGCAAGTGTATTTAATGCCTTACCATTGAATTATTTGTCTTGATTAAATAGAAAAAACTGATGGTTTTAATTAAATTTCAAGAGATATTTAGAATCTTATTAAAAATATCCTTCATTAATTACAATGAATTGATATTATCTATATTTTAAACGTATTTACATCCAAATATCATCCAATTATTAACATTCGTTACATTTAACTTTCGAAAATATAAGAAAAAACGAAAATATTTCTTATAAATTCGGTATGTTTAATTGATAAACTTAACTGAAATACAATTTTATGTACTACGAAATCTTTACAGATAATATAACTCAAGTAACTCATAATAAGTATTTTAAATAAATGTTTCACACTATATAATTTATAATTATTCAAAGTTTTTTGGAATTTTAATTGTCCTATAGAAATAAATACTTTTTCAGCAGTGTTGTAGCAGTAATTAGTACGAGAGTAATTCAAAAAGTACTTGTATTTATTTTTAAACAGATGGCATCATTCAGAAAAATTGTTGTTAGAGTGCTACCATCTGTTAAACGGAACCGAAACAAATTTGACATTGAATTATAAATTAGTTTTGATTTGATAGTATTTTGCTACCAAATCAAAATTTGATTAATGCCACGTTCGAGTTGTCGACGTCATTTTGCGTCGAGTTGTCACCATTGATGTGATCTGGATTTATCAACATAAGCCGATAATCAAGCAAAAATCAAAATAATGGGTTATTTCCAATGAAATCACTCCAAAGAAGGTGAGGATGATCTCATCATTTGGAAAATTATGATGAAGAATTTTCGAGGGGCGAAAAGAGTCATGATCCCGAAAACGAGTAACTGAGACTTAGACAACTGTATAGTAATGAGTCATGATATTTAAATAAAAACGAGCTATTTTTGATGCTACGAGTACCACCTCTCATAATTTTTCCAAGGACTTATTGAAAAACTCTTGTACTGTGTTACATGAAATGTCAAGTATACATATATATATATATATATATATATATATAAATGAATGACAACATTTTACAAAACAATGTACTTTATTGATTAGTTTATTTATTCCTTCCAATAATCTATATCTGATTCACAGAATGACCCTCAACACTCAAAATATACATCGCAGTTTTTATTCATGATGGCCAAATGAGAGAAAGAGATGAGAGAGAATGTCATCACTTTACGCGATGCTTTTACTCTCCACATTCAAACTTTTTGAATTATATCTTGATTAAGGTAACCAGACGTCCCGCTTTTAGTGGGAAAATCTCATTCTTAACAATTTATTCCGCATCTCGCGGGGTTTTTAGAAAGTCCCGATTTTTAGAAATAATGCACGGCAAGCTAGGGAATGGGAAGGGAATATACGGTTTTCTGTTTCTATGTAGCTATTTCACCAGGCTTTGAGCTTTACATTATTTTTGTAAATTTTATAATGTTATACTTTAATAATAAAAATAATTATTGGGAACTGATTATCAGGAACAGCTTTTCAAAAATCTCCTTGATCAGTTGCTAAAATACATCCATCATTGTTGGGACTTAATGAACAGTGGCATTTTTCGGCATTGACAGCGACGAAAACGTTTTGTAGCTGTAAAATGAAGAGAACACTTAGTACACTTCCACAGATTTTATTTTTATGGCGACACGTTCCACTAGCGATCTGGTATTATCTGGAACATTGTTGTAGAGGAATTACAACTTATGCTTAAATTGGAAATGGGGGGGAATTTTTGAGAGGAGAAGGATCAGGGTGTAAGGAGTCTGTTGGTCGTCCACGAAGTAACGCCTTCGCATTTTGAGTTTTTTAACTGTCTCTCATACGATACACATCGCACTGCGTGCTAGTACTAGTTAAGCAAGTGATGTCAACAAATATGCTATTCAGATTATTTAGATAAGTAATTAATTTAGGTACTAAATTTTTAATCAAGACCCTCCCCTCTCAAAGTCAATGGTGTTCCGCTTTTCGAATATTAAAATCTGGTCACTTTAATCTTGATGCTATAATATGTTTAAAATGCATCAACCTTCATTATATCATTGTTAGTTGATTGAAAATAAATTTTTCAAACAATATCAAAAACTTTACTTGAAGTACTAAGAAATACAAAAATCCTCTATATCTAGGTTTATGGAAGTAGTAATAAATTCGTAAATAAAAAAGTTGCATTACTTTTCATGTTTTTAAGTAATTAACATCGTTTATACAAACAAGAGTTTTGATGAAAGAAGGAGAAGTAGAACAAGAAAAAGATAAAGAGGCGTTATGGAATATAAAAAATATATAGTCTATATTTTCAAACATAAAGGTAAATAAATATATATAATAATATTTGTCACCATCCGGTATAAATATAACCATTAGGGTATAATATAACACACATGAAAAGTCTAACAGTTTTACAACAAAATAAATACGTTGAAAAATATCAAATTAATCGAAATGAACTCATATAATTGATTATACTGAATAGTATGCTTGAATGGTTCCTCTTTGTTAAAATCAGAGGAAATAGACAAACATGAAAAAAATTTTAGAAGCAGTAATGTTATATATTTATCCTTAAAAATGATTGTAAAAAATTTCAAGACTGAGTTTTCCTTCTTTTAAAATCTTTTTTAGCATGTCCTCTTGGATTCTATGGCCTAAACTGTAGCTTTATTTGCCATTGTGCTGACAACTCCACCTGTGATTTTATTAATGGAACATGCAAGTGCGAAGGAGACTCCAACAATCCCATATGCATGAATCAAATGGCCCAAAATTTTAATTCTAGTAAGTAGGAAAAAAAAAGATTGACAATTTTAGATTTTGTTGATTTGCAAGTAGTAAAATAGGAAATATTAAAGTTCATTTATTTACCTTCAGTTCAATTCAAAATGCTAAATAATTCCTATTTTCAAATGCACTATTTGAGCTAAAAAAATACACACAATTTTTTTTTTAATTCCCACCTCACATTTACAGTAAAACCAGAATATACTGTTGCTACATTTGCTTTTTATAAATATTTAAGAATTTAAAAAAGAATGAACTTTAGTTTAAAATACTTTAAGGCTACCAGGATATGAGGTGGAAATAAAATGCCGAAATTAAGATTCTTTCTTTTTGTGACATTTATGTTTTAAACAGTATTCGTACAGCTTAGGAATTTTGTCTGTTTATTAGTAATATTTCAATCATTTCATTGAGCTTTAAAAGTATTTATTTCTCTTTGAGTTGAACATGGGCATGTTTTTACAGCTGTATTTAAATTTAGGTACCATTTTTAAAAACAATATTCAATAAATATACAAAATATTTTACTTATAATATAGAAAGCAATACACAAAATACTGTGAGCATTTTTATTTGATATTACTGTATATTTTCTTTGAAAAAATTATAGAACTTCGAAATTTTGAAAATTATAATTTTTTTTTCTTTTTTTCATACAAAAATTATTTCTAAAAATTTAGGTATTACTTAGAGAAACTAGATTCACTATATGCATAAGTACCTTATATAGTATACAAAATTTGGAACCAAATTTTGTTAAAGTCCTCTTTAAAATGGTACCTAAATGCAAATACGTCTCGCAAAACAAGTCCATATTCAAATAAGAAGGGAAAATATTTTATGGCAAAAAATTACTTTTATAATTCTATAGAATGATAAAAAAAATCAATATTAAGCACACAAAAAAAATCTGAGCTCTACAAATAATTTGATAAGATATATATCTCAAATACAAGGAGTATTAGATTAGATATTCTAGAAATCTTCACATGTCCTGGTACCCTTAAATTTTATTCCATAAGAATAATGGTAGCATTTTAGTATATGAAATTATAAAATGTTTAAGTGAAAAAGACTATCTTTACAGCTCTTTAGAATAGTAGTACTTTATTAAGTTAATTTTACCCAAAATTATAATTATAATTATTCCATTTTTGGAACAATTAAAGTTTCAATCAGTTAAAACTGACTTATGTTAATTTAATGAAATAGAAAGTATATTAATGTTCCTTGTTATTCTTAAGTAATATATATATATACAAAATTTCTTAATAAAAATTAATATCAGAATAGAAATAAGGAATTACATTGATTTTTTAAAATTTAATTCAATCTTTAAGTTTTTCAGCTGACTTTAATGAATGCTTCGCAAATAATTTTAATGTATTTCTTTTCTATCTCTTAGGTACAATTATAAATGAAACGGCTTTTTCGAACCTTTCGATCATTTTATTGGACGCAAGTGTGGTATTCGGAATTTTGCTATTTGTTTTCTTTGTGTTTTGCATTACTAGAAAATTAAGGAGACCTACTTTAAATTTGCACAAGTAAGCAAACCTATTTGTATGTAATAACTTTCACTTACTTATTTTTAAACCCGGATATTTCAGATCCTCTAACATGGTACCTTGATTTTTTTTTATTTTTTCAGTTAGTTTAAAAATGAAAAGTGTTTTGAATTTTGGTCTATATAAATATAATTAATTTGATATAAATTCTTTGATATACATGTTAACATCTGACCAGTCTCAAGCACTAATAAACGCTGTTGCATTACATATAAATTTTTTTCTCTATAAAATTCTAGATTAAAATAATTTTACTTTAATATGTAGCTATTAAACTCTTGTTAACACTCTTTTTTTTGTGTTTTTGCTATGAATCATAGCAAAAACAAATACAAAAAAGAATTAAAAATTAATATTCAGGATGAATTATTACTCCAATAACTTATGCATGCAAATCTATTTTATTGGTGTATTAATTAGGTTACCAAAACGTCTATGCCGTAAGATTTTTTTTGTAAATGGACGTCATTATTAAGCTTATAATAAATACACTAAAATTTAAACATCTTATTTTCAACATTGAAATATGTCTTTTCATCAGATTTCTGTAAAATATCATTTTTTTCTACATACTAATTTTAGATACATTTGCATATTTTTCATTCAGTAAACATTTTAGAAAAGTAATGTAATTTTAACATTGCTTCTGGCTCAGCTAGAAATAAAATTATGCACGGTTAATCACAAACTTGAAAATGATTAAAGTAGGAGTGAGGTTTTCAAAAGAGTATTTAGTTTTCTGTTAATTCTTTGCAGTGGTATTTCAGTAGTAGTAGTTGAACAATTCTGAAGAGTAACTGAATTAAGTTACACTAGAAACAACACAATAGATACTAACAATGAGCATCTTAGTTATGAATAAATGAGACAAGAACGACATATAAGCTAATATCTTCTCTTAATTTTCACACCATACAACTTTAGAATATTCAGGCCTTTTTTTTGTTTCAAGTGCTACAATATCCATTATTCTACAAATCAAATGTAATTAACACTGAGATCCAGAAAATTATTTTAATAGATTGTAAAGCTAAAAAAAATATTTTTTGTGCTTTATAAAATAAAATTTGAAGAGAAAATCCTAATAGCATAATAACCATTTTATAAAAATAATAATGACGTCAGAAATTTTGAAACCAGAAACAATCTAAATTGGTTGAAAAGGGTGTCTATATAATTTCGCAACATTTTTTCTGTATATAAGTATATATATATATATGGATATATATATATATATATATGTATGTATATACATAAACTCCTATAACATTTTCAGTAACTAGAGTAATTCTTGCGATGACATTGTGTTCCAAAAGGTTTTCCCAAAGATCCTCCTGAAAACTTTATGTTTGATCTTGTGTCCAACGTTCTGTTAAAAAAAAAAGGATAGCTACTTTCTGATACTTTAAAATAATTTTATTTGCTTATGAAATATATTCTAAGACATTTTTTTTCCAATGTCTAGACTCTTTAATACCAATACGTAAATACTGGTATGTAGCATACATTTATAAAAATGTAGCTGACAATTCTGTCTATTATTAAAGAAACTAATACAATTTGTAATATTTTTGTGATTAATTTTAATTTAGAGAAGATGCTAGTACTGCTGGTGCTTTTCAGGAAACCAGTTCTCCTTCAATATCAAGTAAGCATTTTATCGTATTATAGTACTCCTCACTTGAAATTTAAATGTGTGTTGTGAATTTGTATTAATTTATTCTCTAACTAAAATAAACAAAAATTATTGCACTTAGAATAAAATAATTATCTAAAAAAATGTCACTGAAATTCTTAAATAATATAATAAATTGAAGTGTTTGTTTTAGGTATATCAATATTTGCATTTCTAGGATTTTTATTATACAAATGATGATTGATGAAACAATAAAGTGTAAATTTTCCTCTATTTTATCATTTATTTTTGATAAATGATGCGTTTATTATATTTAAGAAGTACTCCGTACTATATAGGTTTTCTCAAAAAGAAACCCTAATCAACGTGATATTTTTGAAAATTCTGAAGATCTAATTCGTTTCGCACTTAAAAATATCGTTTGACCTCAAAATCTGTAAAATTATTTCTAAATTTGTCGAATAAATGAGGAAGTGTTTTACGATATAAAATATTAAATATATTAAATGAAAAAATTGTTTGAAATTACATAAATCTATGGAAAAATCATTCAAGATATTAAGCTAAAATCCAACTGTAGTTTTAAAAAATAAATCGAATTTTTATATATCCATTAGATAAATTTATAATATTGATTGAAAACAAATCAAATATTTATGTACTTCATTAATACATAATGGATTGTTAAATAATATTAACTATTGTTTTAGCAAATATATATTTATATATATTTGTGTGTGTGTATACAAATAATAAATAGATAATTGCATATATATCGGAGTTTTACGCAATTTTAATTGTTATAATTCATTTCAAATTAACTAAATTTCTATATTAGATTTTTAAATATACAGTAATGTCTTATTAATAAAGTCTTTTGTATATTTGAATTCATGTTTTTATGACTTAAATAAATATTTATAGCTCATGAATTATTTGCCGACGAAGATTTACATCGACTAATTGCTCAAAACTGAAAAAGATGTTGAAAATATAATTTACTTGAATAGAAATATTTATTTTTAATAAGAATGAGATAATTTTTTGATTCATAGGCTTTCGTTTTACAAATCCTAATTATGTATCAGCGGATATTCTGAGAAAATTTAATAAACGCTCGTCAGAACTATTTCCGGCTTCAATTATTCATCAGAAAGACGATGATGTTGCAGTAAGTGATGAAGAATTTGGAATACCCGATTGCGATAAAGGTATGTTAAAATCATACCTGCTGGAAAATAGAAGTTATTTTTATCCTAAAAGGAGAATGTTTTTATTATTTATGTTGTGTCTATCTAATAAATTACCCCGTAACGTATATAACGTCTTTTACAATATGTAGTAAATTCCGATGACTTTCATCGATCATAATTGCAGTAAAAATCTCTTTTTTTAGCAAAAAAATTTTTAATAACAAATTTTTATTCTTTTAATTAAAGTTTATATTAATATCAAATACCTAATTTTCGAGAAAATGATAATAACATTATGCAAATTATTAAGAGTTAATAACCAAATAGGTAAATTTTTTTGATACTTAAAATACCAAAATACGTAGAATCAATTATAATACAGGTGTTTCGTATCAAAAATTTTGAAATAATGATTTGAACTACTGAAATGTATTTCGTTACACATAATATATTTTACTTACTTTTTACATTTTTCTCCTTAAGAAATCAGATTTTTAAATAATATTTTTCTTAAAAGAATCTAGATTTGTAATAATATAAAAGAAAGCATGGAACGAGGCCTTCAGTATTATGAAAAATACTTTGTTCCGCAGTTTCATAAGGTAAATGGGAAGAGAAATAAATGAAAACAAAACGCAGCATAAAACATTTCTTTTTTCAGATTTTTCACTTTATTTGTTTTATCTTGAAGTTGAATCGATTTTCCTTTTAGTGATTGAAAAGTAATGCAAAGAACTTTAGACAAGAATTTCGAAATGTAAGATAATACTTCATTTATCAGAAGATATTAATATATCTCAGATAGTTAAAAATTCGACTTTAAAGGAAACAAAATACACGAAAAAGTAATTGATTGAAACTAGTTAATACTTTCTAAGTTCATGAGACTTGAAAAAATTCGAAAAGAACATAACATATTTCAACGAACCAAGTAATAAAAGGTGTTTTAAATTTGTTATAATAACTGTAATACAAAGTTTTGTTTGCGTATATATATATATATATATATATATATATATATATATATATTACGTTCAATGTACTACCATTCATTTTAAAATGCATGGTATGTTCCACAACTATTGGATATTTTACCAAACGATTCAAGCAAAGTCGATATTTACAGAGGAAAAACATCTCCTTATAAATTTGTTAATTTATAAATTATAATTAAGAAAGTTTTGGTAGAAAATGAAATAATTTGTAGGAAATTCTGAATTTGCTATTAATTTGTTTTGGTTCGGATAAATTGCATCTGAGATTAGATATTATCAATGCATTTTTAAGTAAGTTTATCATTAAAAATATCTGAACATCTCATTATCATATTTTTATTACCATGGTTTTATTATGTATGAAAAGTAACAAGGAATCTAAAAGATACAGTAGGTTTGTTATTATGAACTGTGCTCTGATTTTGACTCAATTTTACTATGTAACTGCTAAAAATTCTTTACATTTTGTTCGGCGGTGAATAATAAAAAAAGAATAAATAATAGTGTAGGCTATTATTGTTTGAAGGAAACTTCCTTCATTAAATAAATAAATATACGCTAAAAATGTACATATTTATGTTATCATTTCAAATAAAATCTGTTCTGCTGCTTAAAAATTATTTTAAATGGAACTGAGGGTAGTCGGAATTGTAAGGAGGGAATAAATTGTTTTATTTAGATTATAGTAAAATACATTTCCGAATTCATTTCTAGTGTTGTCTATTTTGTCTGTAATTTAAACTAACCATACATTGATGATAAATGATTTTTCAAAAGTTTTCTAAAATATTTTGTTAAATTTTCAACTACATTTTACTATAGAACACGTTTTACCATTTAAATGACGTACTAAAACAAATATTGTAATTCTATCTCACACACTTCAAGTAATTTGCAATCAAGGATTTGTTTGAGAGCAAACAATGTTTCTTTTTTATCAAGTATAATTACTGAATCATGATGAGAATTCTTTCACGCGGAAAATTCTCATGTAATGAATTTTGCAATTAAAAAAAGCGAAACATACAAGAGCTAGAATAATTAATAAGCAAGCAAAAGTCAAGAAAATAGAAGCGAAAGAACTCTAAATTCCAGATATTTTTTCTATTTTTTTATTGCTATCTTGTTCATTTATTTATAGTGGAAATCGTATTACGATTGATCTCTTATGCCGATGAATAGAATCTGTACAAAATCAAATTAATGGTTTAGCGTTATATTTATTGTTTGTTATTAGCGCAGGTTGTTTTGCTTAAGAAAAATGCTATTCATTTGTTCAGTATTGGAATTTCTCATTTATCATCGGAATGTCTTTTATGTACATTGAAAAAGATCTCAGTTACTATTCTGCAATTTAGGTCAATACTTATACTTCTTTTTATCTGAGAAACTTAATGAATGATGAAAATAAATCATATTTTCTCTTAAATATTGAGTAAAATTTGATACTTCCAACGCTACCACAGTTTTTTTGTTTGATAAAAGTCTGAAAAACATTCAAAAGAGGATAATTCAATTAGTTTCTGCAAATTCTTACGTTCCATCCTGATTTTCCAGATAAATATTTTCATATTTACTTATTTTCATTCCTAGTAGAATTAAGCATTGTAATAGAACAATCCTCTTAATAGTTTCTCTTTTTCAACAAATCAATACATTTTTATATGATTAAATTTTGCACATTATTTTTATTATTATCTGTCAATTTACTAACGCGTTAATATAAAAATGTTAAATTTAAAAGAACAAGCGTAAGCAGTTAAAAGTATTTTTGATTCTTAGGAAGGAAAATTATTTTCATGAAAGCAAGTAAATAATTTTGTTTCTTTTTCTTGAAGCTTCTTCCATGAAAAGATCAAACATTAAAGTGTGCAATGAATTATCAAGAAAGGAATCTAAAGGAGAAGTAACCTCACCACAAATTAGGTATTCAAAATCAGGTAAACATGAAATTAATATCTTGGAAAAATTATATTATTCTTCCATCATTTCATGATACTTGTAAAATTAATAAAACAGGCCAAATTTCCAGAAAATGCTTTCTTGGATATTAATTTTTTTTTCAAAAGTAAGCATAGCATTTTTCAAGGAACAGCTTAAGCATGTGTGATAATTGTCAAATTTGTTGACAAAGCAAATGATTATGATTTAGAAAAAAAATACACTTAGTCAAATTAAAACTGTTTAATGATTATTAACTGCTCTGTTAACTAAAATCATGAGATAATATATATATATATATAGGCGAAATACCACTGACTGACTCATCACGAGTCTCAAAGACTATTTCGATTGACTTGAAATTTAGCATAATTACTCATTTTGCGATGTAGACGCTCACTAAAAACGGATTTTACGGAAGTCTTAAAATGTAATTTTCATCCGTTAATTTATACTTATCCATCGGTTATGAAAATTTTGGTGACTTTATCACCAAAAATGATATGACCGACGCCAAACGGAATATATTTATTTATATGTATACTGTGTATTGTCAGCACTGAAGTTTACTTGGTGAGATTTGCTCGTACGAAATGGAAAAATACCAAATAATTTTATATTGAAGCGCTGAAAGAGGATTGGCAAGATTTTGGAGAAGGGGCTCTTTATGTGAAATTTTGTACATATCGAAAATAGGAAACGTACATATTTAGCGATAAAAAAGAAATGAGTTTGGAATCCCACGGTTGGTGAAAGTGTAGTTTAGCTCCAAAACTTAGCCTGATTTTGAAAAATACTAAAATGGCGACTTTTTACGGAGTAGCACACACGCCAAACAATCTTCGTTTACTGGAGGACTTCGCTACATGCATGAACGAACTCAAGAGGCTATGACTTATGTAAGACATTTTGGACCTCACGACTTGCACGACTTTTTTTTAAGGATTGCAGTCACTTGGAATCCTAAATGGTCCGAAATGAAAGATGTCTTGTGGCTAGGACAAAAATCTTTTGATAGACACGATGCCGTTGCGAGGGTATTTCATTTGAAAGCCAAGCACATGATGAATATTCTGACAAAAGGTTGCCTCTTTGGCAATACTAGGTGTAACATGTATACGGTGGAATGAATTTTATCCATATTATATATATATATGGGGGGACTTTTTACTTTTATTTTTCTTATATATTTGAAAGTCGAGGATAACCATTATTACAGAAAATCAAATTCTTAAAATTTTAAATTTAGATTATCATTAAAGTCTTAAAAAAAAAAAAAAAAGAAAATTTTCTTGATATCTTACGTATAGGTTCCAAAATATTATATTATCGTCTGTCCAGCGAAGCGGGTGGGTATCAGCTAGTATCAAATATATGTACCTTACATTATTCCCATTTTTATTCACCATTCAGGTTTCTATTAATTACATTATAATCAGTCATCATGTCCCTCATTTAGTAAAAATGATTTATACAAATTGATATTAATTAAAATATATTAATGTAAGTAGTGAAAACCGTAACTTTAGAAAACTTTTATTTATCCTTAAGATTTTACCATAGTACAGAATATGCCTTTTCTTTCAATGAAAAGATATTGATCTTTGGTGATAACTTGCACTTGATCATATATGCAAATCATGTATCTTAATTATTTATCTCCTTCTTATAACTTTAATTATTTTCTCTTGAATATTCCTATGCTTTTTGGGTAGTTTTGAACTTAATTTGGTTGTAATTTTTAATCAACGGCATATATTTGTTTTAAATTAAAGTAATCGAATATAATAGTATGACAGTAAAATTCTGGCCATTTCATTGCAGTATTTTGAATAATTTTTAACTAAGGATAATACTTGTAACTTATTTAAGCTATTTAGATAATTTTACTGAATCTTTCATTCAATTGCTTAGTAGTTTAATTTATTAGCTTTCATAAATATTTTAAAATTTAGTTTTAATGGTTATATATATATATATATATATATATATATATATATATATATATATATAATGTTTAGTAGTTATAATTGATGCATTGATAATTTATAATAATGATTAGAGAATAAAAATATGAAAATTGGAGTCTTGTTGCAGTAATCAAATTGAAATGCAGGAAAAAAGTTTCATTTTTCCTAAAATAAAATTTTGAAGAAATTTGAGAATGGGGAAGAATATTTAGACTATAATTGCAAATAGAGTTTCGATATATATTATAATTGATACATGTAAAAAAAAACATGATTATATCTTCCTTGTAATAAAGGAAATTAATGTTATAATATATATAAAATCCCTTTCCATTTTAAGCAATTCCATTAAATCAGGAATTCTATAAGTATACTTTCTTTTATCATACAACTTTAAGATACCAGTATACCTTCAAAACACATTTTTTTTGTCTAGAAAAAAAAAAAAAAACTTTTTCTTACTTTTTAATCTCATAATAAAAACATTTAACATCTTGCCTTTAAAAATTTTAATTTTGTTTTTTTTTTATCTTATTTATAAACTAAGCAACAGCTAGTATTTTTAAACATTTCTTCATCATGAATTTCTTTGATAAAAAGGCTATAAAAATGCCGTTTTTCATTATTGTAAAACACATCTTACGATGTTACGCATCAATGAGCCTGAAATATATATATGTGTGTGCGTGCGTGTGTGCGTGTGTGTGTATGTGTGTGTGTATGTGTGTGTACTTCAAAGATTTATAAAATATATTATTCTTGAAGTTTTATACTTATAGAAGTTCTTTTGTATTGCAATAAAGTGAAAACTACTCATTGACTTATTAGAACAATTTCATTGTTCAGAACTTGAGCTATCATTGGTTTTTACGAAAGGGCAATATTATCAAAATAGTAATCAATTTCCAAGATAAGATGATATTCTGAATTATTCAATTTACAAAATGTCAATACATTATTTATTTATTTTTTGAGTTACCATGTTTTGCGGGAAGTCTTAATTTTTGCTTTTAATTGTATCAAATGCCCTTTTGAAAGTAAAAATATGCACTAACAAAACTTTTAATGGGTGTTTTTCTAATTTTAAATCCCCATAAGGTCATAAAATTGGCATTTGTGGGCAAAATTTCCTTTAATTCATAAAAGCGTCTAAGAAGGTGTGCTATTAACTTAATCATTGAAGGATGTCTCTGATAAGGATATAATAATTATAGACTCGTAATATGAATTCATAATAAGACATAAACAGTTTTATCCCAACAGAAATTTAATAACAAAATATTATTGTAAGATATTAAAATTTATATTGAATGCAAATATGAGAAACTTTTTCCAAAAGCGAGGTAACTTGAGTTTATTGTCTGAAAAGCTTTCACAAAATTTGATTTTTTCCGAGATACTAATATAAAGAAAAATTATTGCAAAGTGAACATTTATTGGGCTTTTGTAACAAAACAACAGCTTCTACAACGAACTTGGGGCTTGTTTGTAGAATTTAGTTGTTAGTTTCTCATTCTAACAATTTTAAGAGAATTTAATATTCTATCAAATAAATTTTTTAACTTAAGTTGTCTCTAATTGGAAATAATCTGCGAAATTTGTAAGGAATTTTGTTTTATTCTAGCGTGAAATTTATTTTTAACTATCATTTTAAGGTAAAATTATCTTAATTTGAACGATATTTCATAGGAATACATATCTATATTACGCCTATAGAATTTTATTATTTTTTAATGAGTTATTAAGAATCACATTATAAATGTAAATTGCGAAAAACTTTAGTTCTATATGCATAATTAATATTTGTAGAGCAATTTTCTTTTAAGTAAATTTTATAATTAAAATCTGATTTATTGTCAATGAAAGTATGAATACATAAAGTAATATTTTAACAATCCTTTGCAATGTACGTTTAACATTAATATAAATTAGTTACCTTCCATTAAATTGTCAAATACATTTATTTCAACAGTTTTTTGCAATGTCAAATGTGTGTATTATAAGTAAGTAAAATTGGAAAGACATTTATATGTAAATTAAAATCTTTGAAGATGAAGCGTGTAGATGATTAATTAAATAATTTTTACATAATGCTAATGTTTTTTTTAAAAAAATAAAACTATCAAAAGCAACTGCAGTTTTTATAATAACAGTTACTGATATTTTTAATGAAGTTATAACTAATTATATATAAAATGTTACATAAATCTTAAATGAAATTAAAATATTCTATATTATTGTTTGATTCAAATCATAACACACACACATAATGAAATATTAAAAAATCATTTAATTGATTAACTGAAGGTTTCGTTTCCTTTAGGTATAAATTCAAATATTTGACTTAGTTATTATTTTCCTGGATCTTCCGTGTCTTTCTTGGAGACTAATTTTTAATTTAATTTAAATAACTCAAAATAGTATTTTAAAATTGGTCTTGTTTAAAATCCTTATATATTTCGACCTGGACTGTTATATGTTTCAGTTCACTCATGGGAAAACAGGAATTTAAAAATATCCAACTATCAAGCATAAAATTTTTTAATGAGTAATAATTCTTTAACATAAATACATAATTAATGTATCAATAATATTCAAATTAAAAGCTTTCTTTTAAGAAATTGAATGAAACATTATGAAACGTAAAATTTGTTTAGCTTTATAACTGTACAGATCATAAAAAAGTTTCCTATATAAGTATTCAATATATATTCATAAATAGTATAGTTCATGCAGCCTTCTACTAAAAATGAAAATATAATAATAACTACAGTAAAACAAATGTGTTTAAAACAAATAAATCCAATAAATATAGTATAGGAATTTAAACCAAAAATTAATTACTATAGATGAAATTTGTTTCAAGTAATATTTAAAGTTAATGTCTTTTTTTAACTTAATCATTTCTTTTTAAATTTTCAGTTCTACTTTCTATATTAAAATTAAGTTTTAGAAGTATAATATTATACCATATATGTGCCCATATTTATTAAACGTAATAAGATGAGGTGTTTTTTTAGTTATTTTTGAAGAAAATATACTTTAACATTTTGGGTCTTTATAGATATCCACATATAACTATGATCTTTTTTTATGGTGGCTTCTTGTAATTATAGTTTTAAAATTAAAAAAAAAAGAAATTCTATGATTGAAGATTAGATGGCTCTATATTGATGAATTAATTCAAACTTTTTAGTTTTGGGATTGGAGATTCTATTCTGCAATATTTTAAGTACCTTGTTTTATGTTTAAGCTCATCATAGTTATCTGGAATATTATATAAACTAACCTCCCATAATTGTTATTAATATATTTTTCCTTAATTGTCGTCTCAAATTTAATCATTTGAAATTCTATTACTGAATACTTTATCAAACTATTTATTACCTTATTATATATAGATATAAGATTTTATTATTCTATGCATTACTATTCTATACTTTTCTTCATTACATAATCTTAACCACTATTGTCAAGAGAAGAAGTGGGCAATTGTTTTAATTAGATGTCCATGTCGTGAAAATGGGGTTTGGTAAGGGGCCGTACCTTGTAAAACGATTGCTTTCCTTAGTAACTTTGTGTTTATAATTTTGCATTTCAAAAAAGGTATAAATTGTACTATAAAAATCAATAATTATAATTAAATCAAATAGAGGCAGTTTTACTCAAGTTATTTATTGTGCTAATTTCATAGTATACAGCTGCCAGCACATTTTATTTTAGAATCAATTTGATGAGACAAATGAAGCTATCATATGTTACTATATCTATTTGAAATCTGGAGTTGGTTATTTGTTGAGATTCTTATCACAGCTAAAAAGTTAATGTCTGACACTTTCTGGTACTTTCTCTTTTCGTAATAGAGAAAAATGACAAAAACTGCATCTCCCTGCTTGCCTTGCAAATAGACGTAGTTTAGCTTTGAATGATTTGATGATGCTTCCACATTTCATGTGTAACAACATTTTCCATTCAGTTCATTCAATTCCTCAATACATCAGTTGAAAATTTCATCTCGTACCCCTGCTCTTCAGACCCTTTTTTTGTAACAAGATCATAATATATCTCCTTCATGTCCAGAAATAACAGGAATTCCTTCTGTAATTCCCAGACTCTTTTTTATCACTTTTACCAGTTTCAAACACCTCATAATGCTGTTGAAAGTTACATCTTCATACTCTATCTCTACATCTTTAAGAAAATATTTAAACTGTCAATGGCGAAGTGCCCTTACTCTGATTGTCTGATTCTCTGATTGTAACAATAGGATCTACGCGTGCTTTAAATCCAGTGTAGCTTTACAAAGACTCTCCTGTTGTAAAAGGCTATGAAAAGGCAAAATATCACTCTGTTTTTTTGCTTGTGTTATAAAAAGCTTAACCATACTTACTTTTTTTCCTCTGAAAAACCGTACAATACTCCTTTTTGACAGCAAAATGCTTTCTAATCTGCTTCTAATAATCTTAATAATACTTGTACACTCTACCGTATACTGCTTAATAAGATCATTGTATAACATTTCTAGTTATCTTCGCGGATCACAGCGGGCTTTATGTGTCCTGCGTACCACTATTTGCCCACCCCTGGTGTAGAGATAATTTTCAATAATGCAAATTTCATTAATCGGTGATTTTTACTATATATTTTTAAACCAACTACAACTGCAAGACAACAGTTCCTCCACCATTATTTTAGAATATTTTTGTCATCTTCTAATTATTACTTTTGCCGAGAAAAACATTGGAAAAATTAAATTTCCATTGGAAAAAATAACTTATGAACTGGAAAAATTATCCTAAAAATTGATAATTCTTTACGATGCTTATATTTTTAGGAAACTGCAAAATGATATTTAAAGCATCAATGAATGATTTGACAATGATAAACAGTTCTTTTGAATTGAATTATACACAAAAAAAATCTTCTAGTAGCTTACAGCAATCAATGCGGAAGTTTCAAAAAAAAATTGTTTACGATCGTTGTTTTTAAAAGTGTTAAGGCATAAATTGTTGAGCAATGCAAAAAACATCTAAAAAGTATTTTTAAAATATTTTTAATTAGTTGTTAATATACACTCCATACTTTTATAACTCATTTACTTAATTTTTATTGATTAGTATCTGGTATTTTCATTACGAATTCGATACAAGACAATATTACGTTATTTACTTTTTCTAAATTAAATGTATTATGATATGCAATGTTTTTTTTTATTTTTCTTCAATAGCTACGATCCCCATCAGGGTAACATCCCCTCATTTATGATGGTCAACTTCTCCCTATATGTATGAGATATTCATTCATATCCTTGATTGTTGAAATCTTAACATATCGATATAATTTTAATTTACAAATAAAGGACGAGAAATGTAAAAAATTACGAAATTTTGGAATTAGAATTAAGGAAAATGGAATACTTCTGTATCAGGAGGATTTGAGGCCTTTTCACCCAACTATGATTCAAATAGAAATTTCAATTTCATAGAAATTTTGTTTTTGATACTTTACCTTACAATGCATGGATTTTGTAAATTCATCCGAAAAAAAATTAGCGTTCTATAACAGCGTTAATTAATAAAAAATATTTAAAAATTAAATTTACGTTTTAGTATGTTTTTTCACAAATAACGAAAATGGGCCAATTGACCACACCATGCAGTAACACACATCAACTGACATTTTGTTTTGTACCTATTTATTAACATCTTAATTGTGTATGTACATATTCTTTAACTTCTTATGAATATGATATTTAAGTATATAAATACATAATCTTTTAAATATAATTTAAATGGGTGGTTTAGAATGAAAAAAAACTTTGAATTTATAATAAGTACTGGCAATTTTTATAATTAGATAAATAGAAACAGTAAAATTCTATAGTTATATGTCTAAATAGTTCGTAAAGTTTCTTTTTATAGAGAGGCACATTAGGTAATGAAGGTGCACACAGAAATTAGAGAGAAAATCGTGTACTTTTTCAAATTTATTTTAACTGATAATTTTTAAAATAATTGATTTTATTCAAGCATAGAGGAATATCAAATTTAGTTCATTTCATTCTAGTAAAACCTTTGCATGATGATATTTTGCAACTTTGTTTGTTCTCAATATACACGGGCCAATGGTAATTTTTTTTCAAATCAGAGGGTTTTTTGAAGAAACAGATTTCCCTCTTTTTGGTGGTGGCTTTTTCTCATCTCCATTCGTAGTACGACCTCGTTTTGTTGATTTAATTGGACTATAAAATCACAAGAATTCAGCCAAATCTACTCTAAATTGAACAAGCTACCTTTTTATACCTATAGTTCTAATCTACTCATTTACATGTTTGGATAATAACCAAGCATTTATGACAGAAAATTCAACTAAATGATAAGAGATACGAAAATACCACTTTTTGCTTCGTATACCTATTTTGTAGCTTTCAATAAAACTATCTAAGAGATCAACCACTATGTGTTTATTACATGTGGTTATTACATAAGGACATCATCATCTTAATAAGACAGATCACCATCAAAGCAATCAATATTATCTAAATTTCTAAAGAGTATATTAGAGCCTATCGTGAAATCCAAATCGCTATCATCATATTCTTCATTACCACTTGACAAAGCATTCCAAAATGTTTCTGTCAATATTTTCTTTTTTCTATCAACTTCAATAAAATGTATCCATCATTTAGGTTTGTTATAAATTTTAATAAATAGAAATTAGGCAATTTAAAATCCTACTAAATCGCATATTCAACCATATTATGAACTTGTACAACTATGAGTACAACGTGTAGAAATTGAAAAAAATATTACTTGTTTTTGATCGCATCTGCATGGTGTTGCCAAATGGCTACCAATGAATTTAACTCATTGTGTAATGAACTATAAAATCAAATAAAACCAAATGCTCAAAAACTGTAAAAAGGCAATTGCTCTTTTAGTACCAATTTTTTAACATGAAAAAAAAAATATTTTGAGGAGTTTTGTTATTTTAGTAGGACGCTTTCTGCTTCGAGCTTATATTTTGGAAGCTATAGTCACATTTCTTAAATAGAACTTCAATTGCTATGCATTGGCAATTTAAGAGATAAAAAACTTAACCGATACTTTTATCTTATCTCACGCATGTTGTTGCCATTTGAAAACATTTATTGGATCTGGAATTTGAGAAAGAAAATGTGTTGCCAAATGGCTACACTATGCACTAAAGGGTTAACATAATTCAACAAATTATAATTGGAGTATTCAACATTATATACAAATATTACTTTATTTGTCAAATATAACACATATAACACATTTTCACATACATATGAACACAGTATAAGATCAATTTTTACATTTAATAGTTTGCATTTATATTGGAGCATGAATTTGTGTAACATACGAAAACATACTTTTTTTAACAAACCAAAAAGGCAATATGCTTATAAAATATTAATGTGTGTTGAAATTTTATTTGATAAGTTTATTAAACTTTTAATTAAATAAAAAAGCTGTATTACTATAACATTAGAAATGATTAAAAATCAATAATTATTATTGCTATTTAAATATGTATAATCCTAATTTTTATTTCTTCCACAAAACCTGATTTTTGGACTTGTATCATTCATTATTACATGACTTACAAATATAAACTTTCATCAGATTGAGGAATTCAATTTTTTTTATAATCTAAACTTAAAATAATACATTATTGTAAAAGAATCACGAGTAGATGAAATGCAATGCAATGTTATTATTATTTTACAAAATATCTCTATATTGATCATTGATCACTTGAGAATTTTCTTAATTTTTAACTTATGTATAAAAGAATTCTAACATAATTTTTAATTTGGTTTGTTTAATGCACACAAATTTATTGCATAGCTTCCATTACCTATTGTTTTTAAGCTGAAAGTGTAAATAATTCTTGAAATATCATGTAATATTAGTCCCTTTCAACGAAACCAAATAATGATAAGTTTTGTAACACATAGACAATTTTTTCATGTAATGAGGCTAGGTTATTTTACCTATAAATCTAATCTCTTCTTTTAAATGTTTCAGCTCAAATATTCTGTTTTCCCCCAGATGAAACAAGCTCCCAGGAAAATGTATACGCTGATGTTGAATATGAAACAAGAAATTATGAAAAGTCAGAAGAGTCAGTGAAATAGTTTCGAAAGAAATTTTGTGTTAATTTCAAAAAGATGGTTGCATTGTGAAAGCAAATGTAATCAAACGTAGAATTTTTAGAAATTAATGTGGCAAAGATTATGATTTCACAAATTCTTTTTGATGAATTGTAAAAATTTATGTCATAAAAGTTCTCAGAATAAAGTATTAATTTATTTGGAATGCACTTTTTTGTATTTTATCCGAAAGTAGTCACTTCCAGGAAACATACTATTTTTTCTTATACATTGTGGTTTAATTTAATAATAGTTGTTTATATTTAACTGTAGCACATTACAAAGAATCTCAGCAATAACTCATTTTAGAAAAAGACTTGATGTTTTGTAAGCGAAATAATAAAAATTATTAATATTATACTATATAAATGTTATATGTTTTAATGTTTAACAAACTAGAACTTGATAAGAAAATTGATGTAAACTCTTAATTCAAATATATGAAACACTAAGAAACTTAAGAGAATATGTAGAAAGTCAATAACATAAACAAAATTTTCTTGGAAGAAAAATTTAATCTGAGATTGCTGTAACCGTTCCGAATGAATACAAATGAAAAAAAAAACCTCTTTTTATCTTCTATCAGTGATATATATATATATATATATATATGAATTATTATAACTTATATACATACAGTATATTTCAGTTTTAATGTATGTTCCCATCCAACACAGATAAAAAAAATTTCTGGAAGTTAAATACACTCGTCTTGTCATTATTTCTTAAAATTGATGCTTTCAAAAATTATATTTATTTAGAATTTATTTGACATATTAGGTTTGAAAATGTCATATACTCTGCTTACGTAAAACTGAAACATTTTTATGGATGTACATTGAGTTCTTATTTAAAATAATTTGAGCATTGACAATTACTGGAACAAACGTTGTTCACATTTAGTCCTCTTCAAAACGTCTAGCAATTGATTAATGCACTCAAATTTCACTCTTTCCTTATTTAAATGAAAAAGAAATGAATTCATTTAGTTCATATTTATAAAGATCTGGAAATTCATGCACATATTTTCAAATATTGAAATATTTCCATTATTTTGAGAATCTCATCGTCGCAGCTTGCAGTTCCAAGTTAATGATCCATGGAAACGGGACTGCTCAAAAGAATTCCGCATTCATTTTTTTCTCGTTTTCGTATAACATTTGACTGTTCCATCCTCTTCCCCCCACTATTTCTACCAGTCTTTCAATTGAATAGGAATTTTTTTCCTGTTTCCTTTGCTTCATCTAAGTTTTCAGTCATAATTTAAAGTAGAGTGATTCATAAAATCTTGAACTTTGGCTTAGAAGAAAGATATGCTGGATTGAGGATTGTAGATGTTTGATTTGACTTATTTTTCTCTAGAGAAAAGGAAAATAAAAACGTGGTTGAAAATATCTAATGTTTAAATTCACAGATCAATGTTTCCTATTAGTTCTTTTTACTTCTTTTGCACAAAATCTTCAAATTAATAATGACTTTACTTTAAAAATTCGGTTCAAGTCCAGGTATTTATAGAGCTTTAAATTAAGTACGAATGAAATAATGGATTTTATTTCCAAATTTAGTAAAAAGCTCAACTAATCGATATGAATATTTACAATATGTATAATTTTCAGTTAAAAGAACAACTTTTTTAGAACTTTAATCTCCTAAAATTTATTTCATAAATTTGTGATGTGTGACAAATGATTCAATATATACTTAAATACCTATAAATTATAGTTTTATTCATTTCCATAATGATTCCTAAATTGTATATCTAACGTGTATGTTAAAATGTCAGATTTTCCTTTTGGTTAGCGAAAATCTGTCTATTATGCAGTTTAATTGCAGATGCGGTGACTTTTCCCACATGCCTTCTAGGTGAAAAAGAGTATTATGTGTTATAGCATTCTCAGTAAAAATATGGTTTGGCTTAGTTGTCGTCACCCTAGAAGCAACACGAGAGCTATTGGTGACGGACTTCGTACTTTTGAACCTCTGTCAAATGAGGAATCAAAAGTGAGGTTGCAGAGGGTATCATTATGATAATCTTATGTAGTAAAATGTGAACCAGGGGGAAATGTAATCATTTGTATAACGGAATGGAATGCTTGGAATTTCATTAAAATTATAACTTTCTAATTGATCAATGCAATAAAAATGTTTTATTCTATTTTTTAAATAGTTTTCTTCATTATCCTTGCCGATTATTTATTTCGAAAGTTATATCTTAGTATTTTTACTCTAAGCCTTTCAGCTTGCTTTAATTTTTCAATGTTAGAAATTTTCATTGAAATGGGTTACATTTACTTACATTTTTATAGTGTTTGATATTCTTTCTGTAAATGTAGAATTAAATATTTTTATGGATTATTCTAAAGTAATTTTTGCATTAAATAATATTTGATTACGAACTTAATTAGCTCAATTGTCACTTTTTAGTTTGAAACTGAACACCTAGACTATTATGAAAAAATATGTGAATTTTAATTGAATTCATTTTCTTGTCTGTGTTTCAGAGAGTAAAGGTCTCTTTGAGCGTTTTAGAGCATTTTTATAAAAAGTGAAGTTATTCAGAAAAAGAATACATTTCTATGTTTGCTCTTTAATTGCTCTCTCTTATTCCTATTATTTCTAGTTATCAAATACATAACATATAAAAATTAAATATAAATTATTTATGTGAAATAAGTAATGTATGTTATTTGATGAATCTATAACATTATGGTTGCTATATCCATTTAGAGTTTTCCGAGATAATTGCAATGGATAGGTATAAGATAGGTCTAGGTCAAGTCATCATATTTACGGGAATAAAACTGTTGCACATATTATAGACAAATATTCATTGCTAATTTCAGTTATTTCCCAATGCACAATCACAATTTTTTCCTTTATTTTTTGTGTAATCGTTGTTTGATTACTGCATCTTAAAATAATGTAAAATTCATAAAACATTGGTGAAAGGAATCACTAGTAATAATTCCGCTGAAAATTAAGCTTTCCATGCAGCTTAAGAAATATCAAAACAGCGTAATTTAAAATATTACTAATACCTAATAATGAGCTTTTTTTTCTTTTTAAATAATTATTCAAGTTCATTGTTCAATAGCCTTCAAGAAATTCTATTTTATTTATGTCCATTATTTTCTTACAGCTAATTTAAAATTGTTGATTGAAAATTTGACTTAAATAACATTCTTTCAAAAACTCCCGTTGTCTTTCAATGACATTGAGGATGTGTATAAGCAGATTTAGATTAATATTGTATGATTGAATGATATATGTATCGTTTTAGATTCAGTAACAGATACTTGTGCAAAGTTTCTTAAAGTCGGAGATTACACCAATTTCCTTTTCCCTAAACATCATTAATGCTGGTAGAATAATCTCTTTGAAATTTGAACCTTACATCCAGTTATTGTGTCGCCCTTTTCCAAGTTGATTGCTAATTCTATTAATCTTCCAACTACTGCATCTCAGGTTCTTAACAATGCATCAAAATTTCTCTTCCATGGTAGTTGAATTTTATACTCTCTACCTTTCAATGTTGCAACAGTAGTTGAAAAATGGTCGATAAGCCTCTATTTTTAATTCTGCAGAATCTTAGTTTCTCAAGAATCATTCAGTCCTATGGTTTCTAAGTTCCATAAATTAATTGTGATATCACTCTCAGTAAGGAAAGAGGTAACACGTATTTCTACACTTAGAGAATAATATATATATATATATTTCAGCTAGCTAGTGGTCTAACTGTGAAGAATTGCTGAATTTTTACTTAACTTAGAGATGCATTTTTCATTCACAGTATTTAACAATTTTTAACAACTGAAATTCAGTTTTTGTGTCTTTATGGAATTTTATTCTGTTTAATTATTTTAATATTGAGATGTTTATTAAATATTCTCGAATTTGAAGCTTTTCCTTACTGTATCTAATTAATAATTATTGATATTCACATCATATTTGGCAATAACACAAAAATTTGGAGATCCTTATTTAAAGGATTTCTCAATCATTTGTACTATATACCTTCATTACTTACATACATATGTCGCAAGATCTTTCAAATTGTGTTTTAGGCGTATATTTAATGAACTTCATTCTTTTAACAAATTTTGATTAAGGTATGTTTTAGTTTTAAAATTTTTTAAACCTTCAACTAAAATCTTTAATTGAGAATTTTTTTGTTTAAATTTTAGTATTTGGGTTACCATGCCTCTTCCTTTCTTGTATTCTTTGCTTAATTTATTATAATTTATTTTTTGGTGTGATACAATATTTGCCCAAAAAGAAGCACTGGGTGAGGATTGGTACATAAAACATATTTAACCCCAAAATTCATTCTCCAGTCAGAAGGTGTATGTTTTGTTTTCTTAAGTATTCGATTTGTATTGAACTTTTATTTAATTAATTACTTATTTTCTTTCTTGTAATTTTTTCTTTCTTTCTTTTTGTTCTTTAAATGTTTTTTTCTTTTCTTGTTAAAATTTTTATATTTTATTTGTTGTCTTATTTATTTTGTTGTTTTTTAAAAATTTATTGCTTTATCTTACACACACACACACACACACACATATATATATGGGCTGTAGGGCTGTATACCACTTGTAAATTAACCTACGTCTTTTAGACTAATTAAATTCAATTAGTCTGTATTTAAAAATACGAAAATTGTTTACAAAAAGGTTATACTTATTTGTATTCCAGTGGTTTCATAAATACATCAAGGGTTTCACGTATTTTCTTTAAGTCATGAGAGTCCGATAGAGGCATATTTAGTGGTAAATTTTTTGATAGTCCTATCTAATTAATATCAAGACTCGAATTTACGGCTCTAAGGCAAACATTTCATTTTCACTTTTCAGTAAATACCGCTTGTAAATTTTAGAAAAATAATTGTTAAATTTGAATGAAACTAATTGATTAAGGAATTTCTTTTTTTTTATTCTCTTGCGTTAATTAATTATTTCTAATTAATTTTTAGATAAACAGACTG
Organism: Nephila pilipes; assembly: GCA_019974015.1. Classification (NCBI taxonomy): domain Eukaryota; kingdom Metazoa; phylum Arthropoda; class Arachnida; order Araneae; family Nephilidae; genus Nephila; species Nephila pilipes. The sequence continues at coordinate 3,635,979 of BMAW01057424.1, read as the reverse complement.
TTGCTTGCATTAAATGTTTTTCGCTACTGCTCATATCTTATGAAGTATGAGTTTTAATATTTATTTTCTTTTATCATGTAGTATTAATCCAGAAGAAAAAAAAAGGCATGAATATTTTTTTAAAAAGGGATACAGTTACAGAGACTTATAAATTAAATTCTTTTTTTAAGTTTTTAAAAGTATTCGATATAAATCATGGGAAATTACTCCTCTGGGAGCATATTTAAATAACTTAAAGCTATATTTAAAATCACTTACATATACCTCCTTTGAAATTTTTTTCATTTTCTCTTGAGTTTAAAATCGAAAAATTGTTCTTTTCCTTGAGTGTTTCGCAGAGAAAAATAGAGAGAAAAAAATCATTTTTATGTAAGACTCTCTGTCTGTTTTCAAATTAAAATCGGATGTATTTTTTTATTTATAAATATTTTTTAATCTCATAAACAGTGATATTCTACTCTATCGATTTTAATCCACGTTCATTTCCTGCGATATTTCAAGCAATAATTCAAATAGGTAAATTAAACTGCAAAATATATAGCCTGTTTAATCATTTTTGTGTAAAATATATAGTATGTACTGTTAATCACGCATACTCTGCAAACACATTTCAGAAATAGGAAGAGGCACTAATACTATGGTATATTTAGAATCTTCTTCCTCAAAACTCTAAATAGTGAGTTTCCGTGAAGTAGAGTAGGTGCTAGTCAGTCAATAAAACAGTCACATAGGCTTATCTTTAAGCTGTTTTTATTCTTGTTTAGTAATAATAAAAAAACAATGCTGGTATAACAAATGGGGAGCAAAACTGTGTCTTCAACCAAATATTAATTGAAATTAATATTTATTCCATTAACTAATATTTACTCCATTCACGCCAGGAACGATATTTATACATTAGTCTAAGTCAATATCCAATGATCACTTAACTTTCTTGTACCAAATTCGTATGGACAACTCTCCCGCTCGAGCTAACATTCTACTTCATCGCGGTATTTTAACATGTCCAATATATTTCTATCTTACCCTCATATATATATATATATATATATAAACCGAGGCAACAAGAAGGAGTTGTCCGATGGAAACAAAAATTGGTGGACAGGAAAATTATGCACAGAATAGAAAATGAATAAAATTTCAGAAAAATTAAATGATTTATTTCAGAGTTACTTAGCTACAAAATAAAGAACTCAATAAGGTATTGAACCTCCTCTAGCCTTGATGCAAGCTGCCACACGAAGTAGCATAGAGTGATAAAGCTCCCAGATGGTCTCCTGAGTTATTAATTGCCAAATGTGCTTCAATTGTCGGGCTAGGTCATCAACATTCCCTGATAGATGCAGTCGCTTTCCCATCATATACTAGACATGCTCGATTGGAAAGAGATCTGGCTGTACAAGGAAGTGTTTTAAAAGATATAAGACAGTTCATAGCAACACATACCGCATGTGGTCTGGCATTATTTTGCTAAAAAAAAAGGCCAGGGTACTGCAAAATGTACTGTAGCATAACAAGTCTCAGATTGTCGTCGACGTACCGCTGTGCTGTAAGTTTGCCTCTAATGACGACCAAAGGGGTCCGGCTATCAAGGGAAATGGAGCCCCAGGTCATAACTCATGGTTAAGGGCCAGTGTGGCGTACAATAGTGAAAACCGGATCGGCATGTTGTATTGGGCATCTCCAGATATGTCTTCGATGATCGTCAGGACACAGTTGGAAGCGGGATTCATCTCTAAACACTATACATTCTCTGTCAGCCTCATTCCACACTGATCCAACTAAGCACCACTGTAATCTGTCTCGACAGTGTGCAGGTGTGAGAGGCAGGTGGCGTAGCGTTCGGTACGAGTGTAGATTTCGCTCTATTAACCTTCTGGGAATGGCCATAGTGGACACCCGAGTGCGGGTAGCGCGTTTGATGGTTGATAACAATGAATCAGGCTCTGTGACAGCTGATATAACAATGACTCTGTCCTCCTGATATGCTGTGGCCCTAGGTCAACCGCTACCTCTTCCAGCCTCTGAAATCTGCCGCAGTCCATCAATTCTTGCCAGCCTGTTTTAATTGCTGCATCGCTTCGACCCATATGACGAGCGATTCTCCGATTTTTCCAACCTGCCTCTTTCAATCCAATGATACGAGTTCTTTCAAAATCTGACAGTTGCTCGTAATGAGCTTGAATCCTGCGGCGATGCATTTTTTCAGTCGTTGAAAGGTATCTTAAATTTTAATGCAACAGAAAATTTGACCACCAGATTGAGAATCGCTTCTTATAACACATCAATCAATAACTCCCGAGACTAACCCAGAGATGGCGCTCGTAGTAAACCAGTAACCAGGTCTTTCTAGAGTACTAACCTTTGCTTGAAACGTGTCAAAATTTTAAGTCGATCGGACCAGAAACAGCTGAGTTATCGAGGTTGGAGTAAAGTCGTTTTGTAGTTTGTTTAAAAAATGGAAAAAAACCGAGTTTCGTGTTCAGATAAAACATTGTTTTTTAATGGGTAAAAACACCGTGCAAGCGAAACAATGGATTGAAAAATGTTACCCGGACTCTTGTCCATCAAAAGCAACGATTTGTCGGTGGTTTTCCGAGTTTAAACGTGGTCGTACCGACACAAATGACGCAGAACGCTCGGGTAGACCTGTGGAAGCCGTTACACCGGAAAATGTGAGTGAAGTGACAAAAATTATAATGAAAGATCGTAAAGTGAAGCTCCGTGAGATTGCTGAGATGACACAGATATCATATGGAAGTGTATTTACTGAAAAAGGTTTTTTGAAGTGAAGTGAAAAAGGTTTTTTCCAAGTGGATGCCGCGATTGCTTTCGATGGAACAAAAACAGCAACGAGTCGATGATTCAGAAAGCTGTTTATCGCTATTTAATCATAAAAATTTCTTGCAAAAATTAGGAAAAAGATTTGGAAAAGCGTTGGAACGATTGTATCACCCTAAAAGGTGATTAACAAAAGGTGTTATGTTGATGAATAAAAAAAAATTTGCAAAAAAAATGTAGTTTTTAATGTTAGACTCGGGAGTCGATGTGTTATACACCTACTAATTGCACAGTTCCGATGTGCTGTAGCTCCCGCCATGCATTCATTGAACACCAAATTTTAATCATTGGCATGATCGGTGTAAATGTCCTTGCATATGAAATTTCATTACAATCGGGCAACTCCTTCTTGGTGCGTCGTTTTTTCATAGAGTATATATATATATATATATATATATATATATATATATATTTGTGTTTGTATGTATTCATAAAAGTCATGGTTTGTTCCCAAGACGAGATTTTCATATCAAATAGCGTCATGAAGTAGCCTTAAGAGTTAGTTGAAGTAGAAAGCAATTGCTTACAACTAAATAGCTCGAAGCGATTTTAATTATTCGACAATCAAGATAGTATTTAGTTTCTTAAAATTCAATTGTAGTTGCATATTATTACTTTTTTTGTTAAACTATTCTTTTTATTTAAAGTTAAGGCTAAAGTTTTTGTGATCTTTCAAGATAAAATCATTTACTTAAGTAATAGGAATAATTATGTATTCTGTATTATGTATTTTCCTCTTTTAAACGAATTTTTATGATAAACACATTATTTAAAATAAAGTCAAAGTCAGTCCTCATGAAATAATTATTTTAATAGATGGCATGATTAAAAATATTAAAAACTATTATGAATAAAAGATAGATAAAAAATTTTCTTAGGAAAAAAATTAGTTGGCATTGGTAGTAAAATCACTGTTGAAACATTATTTTTTGGGAGTTTTAAATGCAAAGTTAAATATCTGAAAACTTTAAAAAGTGTCTTTTTCTATTACTTTTATTGATATCGCTAATCAAACGCAAACCTGGATTAAATTATTAATGTTATAGAATATTAAATATAAAATTGTTTCATATAAATTTCAAAATACTGGTAAGTTTTCCCCTCATTCATTATTACATATGCTGTGTGCTAAAAGTCTTCTTATAAAATTTAATGTGTGATTGTTAATTCGGAGTTTTTTCATATATCAGTTGGTTTCTGTGTATTGAATTCAGATGCTTGAAAGGAAAAATAATTTTTTTAGAAAATAATCAGCGAATAAAGTTTTTGTTATGTTGTAATTTGACTATATTTTGATATTTAATTGCTTTTAAACACAACATATCTCTTTTTATTATTCATTTCAAACATTTTCTAAAATTAATTTATTATCAAAACATTTTTTACATAAAATATTATTAAAAACGTTGACACAGCCATGTCGCACACTCTGAAAATAATTTGATTTTATTTGTGACTCTGAGAAATAAAAAAATCATTACTGGGCTGTATTAATCATTTCAATTCTACAAGGCAACGATGTTGACTGCAAAAAAACAATAGGTTTACAAAAGAAAAAAGGCTACGTTATTGTGAGCCAAAATAAATTATTTCAGATTGTTCGTGTTTGCGGAACCATCTGAATCTTGGAAATTAAATATTATATTTTTACATAACTTTAAAATACTACATTTTAAAAGGAAATACATAATGAGTTTTTTGAGTATTTTGTTATTGTAAAAAAAAAATTCTCTTTCAAAAATACAGCACTGGCACTATTGCGATCACTAAAAGTACGTGGTTGTGATTAAATATGACAGATAAAAAATGTGTGTTGTTATTTTAAAATAAATGTAATCAAAAATAATTAACTAATATAATTAAAATAATATAAACAGAATTTAAAAACAGAAAGTTAAAATTTTTAAAAATATGTCTTCAAAATTAAGAGTTAAACTAATATGAAGTTAAATAACTTATTGTAAAATATAATTTTTGATTTCTTACATCTGCTTCGTTCATTTATTTGTAACAATAAAGAATAGTTCTATATTTTTGCTGTCTTTGAAAATGTGTTACGACTGTTAATAATTAAGAACTTTATACAATCTAATGTAAAACAAAAATTTTTAAACTTTTTTTCTAGTTAGTGTGTAACAATTAAAAAAAAAGAGGCTGATTATCTTAACTAACACTTTTAATTCTAAATTCCTGATAATTTTTATTTTAATGTCTCGAAAGAGCGCTTGTCGATTAGCTTGTAACATGATATAATGAAAATTTAAATTGTTTTAAAATTTGCTTAAGAATAATGTATTTAAAAAACTCGATCCATAGTGAAGGGTAAATTATTATTATTTATCTATTAAATAGTATAAAATAACATTATATTTGCACCAAGGAATAGCATCTAAAGACTTTTCATAAATTCTGAAAAAAAGGATGTATTTCAATGATCTTTTTTTTTTTTTTTACTTGCACACAATATGCAACTTCTTTAGAACTCGACATCTATATGAGGGTACATCAAATAGCTCCAATCTTTCCTATCAGGATACCGTACATACTTGTACTGAATAGTTCCACTCTAACGCTTGGGATGTTCTATGTCACAAATTCAATTATTCGCCCCCTCCAATGCAATTCCAAGAACATGGTCAACCTTTAAAGAGCTCCCAGAACATTTTCCCGATTTTTTTCTCCTGTGGTTATCCCCTACGGCTATTCAATTCTTTCGTATCCAAGCCATCTGGATAAATTGAGGAAGTGTTTTGGCCCTGTCTCGAAAGTTGAAGTCCACTGGACTGTCTTCGCCGCCTGAGGCCATAAAGCTAGCTTGCTTCCTGTTCAGAAAGTTCCTTCAAGAAAATGTTAAAGGTAGATTTCTCCACCGTTTCATTTTCTTTTTCCCTCGACTTCGACTTTGAAGATATGGATACACGTTCGCTGAAAAATTTCTTTTTTCGAAGGCTTATTTGTCGTTACTTGAAATCGTAGTAACAATATATATATATATATATATATTGGTATATGGTAAAGAACGAAGAAAATGTATTTTGGAGTTGGTTTGAGACATATTACCTTGAACACACATAAAACTACTATATTGCACAACAAGCCTCATACTTCAAAAATTCGAGTGTTGACAACCTGGCATCTTCAGACAGTTTTTATAACGCATTATTCTCTTGGAGGAAAATTTTGGCAGTTATTTGCTGCATATACTAATTCAAAAAGTTTAATATTAATTTTACTTAATGTGAAAAGAAAAAATATTGTAAGCAAAATCAAATATTTTTTGAAATAAGGCACAAAAATAAATATTTTATATATTTCATATATTACTTTTACTTTCAAATTATTAGACCAATTCACACTGATCCATTTATTGTAAAATATAAATAACATAAATTGATTATTATGTGCTTACACGTGTCATAAATAAAGTGAAACTAACGAAACTGTGTAAGAATTTTTCAATTTATGAGTGTCTCATTTTTAAAATGCATTTTTAAATTTCACGTTAGAAGAAATAAAGGTGCAAAATATTTTAAAATTAACAATACATTCTTTGTTCAAATATATTTGTATTAAGTTAAGTTGTTAGAAAAGAAAATATGTAATATACATTCAATAATCTACTTCATTATATTTATCAATTTCTACTGTGATCTATTTGATACGAGAACATCGTAGTATGATTGTTCCGATAAATGGCTCTATATATTTATATGGTAATATCAAAATTACTTACTTGTTTGTTCAATGAAGATGTGGGGTAGTCTAATGTAAAATAAGGTAGAATATTTAATATGAATTACAATTTCTATAATAAATATAAAAAATCATAGTTTGTTACTACTCCAAAAAATAAATTATTTAGAAAAGAAATTGTATTGATGAACGTTTTGAATAAACGACCTTTGACAATAGTTTTCTTTAAAGCATATGGGGATTAATTTCAAACCCTTTTTATTGAAAATTTAATACCTTTAAAATTTTTGTATGAAAATTGTAAGTAAAAAATATTTCAAAGAAGTAATAAATTTATTTCAATTGATTGAAGTTCGTGCAATTTGTAGTAGAAATTAATTCCTGCACTATACAAAATTGAAAAAAAGAAATTTACACACACACAAACATATATATATATATATATATATATATTAATAATGATAATAATGTGTCAAACGGTATCAATAATATTATTATTAATGTGTGTTTGTGTGTGTGTGTGTGTATGTAATTATTAATGCTAAATTTCGACATTATCTTAAATTATATAGAATCATAATAAAAATAACAAATTATAAATCTGAGTAACCAAAATATAAATAAAAATGTAAGAACTGAAAGATTACAATTGTTACAAAGTTAGTTGAAACAATTAGTAAAAATGAAAATCCCAAACCTAGCACGTTAAACATATTATCATTATTTAAAGTGATCAAAAAGCTGTAATGTAAAGAAAAATCCATAAATTCAATTAAAAATAATAAAAACATTAAAGGAAAAATATTGTATATGATAATATTAAATTAATATAAATAAATAAAATGATTAATTAAAAATTAAAATAATGGTAAATAAAATAAAAACCATTGCAAAAAAAGAAGATAATTTCAAGTAAAAGAATTAAGAAAAGTTCAAAAATGGAGATAATATATAATTTAAGTACTGCCCCGAGCTTTGGTGGGAGCAAATGTGTTTAAGCTAGTTTCATGGATCCAATCATCATCACTTCAATAATTGTGTTACCAATATTGATAGAGACCAATAACAATCAAAAATTCTAAAACTCGAGCTTTATTTAACCACCGAAAAAAGAAAGCAATGAAAATTATGTTTAAATCCTAGTAAATAAACATTAACATTAAAAATAATCTACACTTATTTACACAGTTTGAAAAAACTTTTAACCCACAAATTTATCAGGTAATTCCTACAAACTAATATGATCCTCAAAACTCTTTTCCAGTTCGAAGCGATAATACTATGCTTTTTCAAGACCATACAATATTTATGAATTGATTATACAAAACTAAAGAAATTTACTAGAAAATACTTATATCCTATCAAACCTAAATATTAGTTAAAAAATATGTACCAAGAATATGAAATTAAATACTAATGATTTAAACTGTAAATAAATCCATCAAAATTACTAAATTTAAAGAACATTTAATAAACCGTAAAAGACACAGTTTTAAAAGTATAGGTAATCATTTTAAGGCTAAATTTAAAAAAAAAACTTTCTTTTTTAAAATTTTTTTAATAAAATCAGGCTTTATAATTATAAAAATATTATAAGTGTCTTGAAAAATATACAAAATATGAAAAAGTAATTGGTAAATGCATATATTTTATTTTTAATTTACCTTAATCATTTTTCAAATTCTTATTAATAAAATTAATAGGCTCTATATTTTATATGTATTGCTATATTTTATATGTTTTATATGTATAATGCTACTTGTGGTAAACTTCTGATAATTAATATTTTTAGTTTACTACAACTTACAAAATTATTATTTCTAATAATATAATTGCTAATAGTATTTCTAAAAATAGAAATATGTAAATAGCTACTGTAAAAATTTAACTTGTGAATATGAAATTAAAACATGCAATTCTTGCCATATATATTACAAATAATTTTTCATCAATAATTTTCAATTGTATTCTAAATTTTCGGTTTCTTATTTACCATTATTAGCTTGAATTAGATTTCAATAGGTAGGATAAAAATTTATGTTAGGTTTAATTTCAAAAGGTTTATTGTATTCAAAATAATTAGATCAGGAATATAATTATATACAATACAAATTATTTTTATCAATACAATTATATTCATAAAAGTGTACGTCGATATTCGTCAAATTCTTATTTATAGGTCTTCCTTGGGAAATTGTTAATTGTTTAATAACGTCTCTCTTAAAAGAAACACGAGGGTTACTGGAGCTAGTCTAGTGGTCATGATCATGGACTCGCCTTGTTTTTGTCAGATCCTGTGTTCGAGCATCTAAAGATCCGATGTGTAGCGGGGCTGATACGCGTTAAATCTGGTCAAGGCCCCAATTCCTTCCACTTGCGCGGTGAGCTAGAGGACTACGCATATTTTTAGAAAGATAGGTGTCAGCTCATGTGTTGTCCTCATCATATGACTAAGACTCAAAATTACAAGATCCGTCTCCAATAGCCTTCGTATTTTTTCTTGGTGTGATGTTAATAAATAATCACTCACTTCTTGGGTAACAACCCTAGTTTGTTTAATTTTTTTATCCTTGTGATTAATATAGTTTTCGTTAAGTATAACATAACTTAAGATTTAAATTTTTCTTAAGAAATTAACTCATTAATATTACAATCCTAAAAATAATTAATTATACATTAACTAGATAATCTATGCATATCATATTAAACAGGTTTTCGAAACTATAATTATGAAAAGCAAATAAATATTCGTCTTTTATTTTTTTTAATAAAATCTAAAACTATTTTAATGATTGTGTAAGATGTTTTGTAATAATTTATCTACTTTTGTAATGTAATTATATACCCATTAGTGATTGTTCTAAATTAAAAGGGATCTTTATAAAATTTTGGTGTAATTTTATTAATTTATATATATATATATATATATATATATATATATAATTGTAAATTTTTTTTAGTAAAATGTTTTCAAGTATAATTTTATATAATAAAAGCTTATTAATTATATTAACAAATTTAGAATACATTTATTTTCATTGGAATAAGGGTATGTTCTATAGTTTTAAAAAGTAGTAGTAGAAGTAAATACGAATAGATATCAAATTTACTTCGTAATTTCAATGAATCAATAAAATATTGTTTGACAGTAAAAAGCGATTTTCGCTCCATATAGGATGATTTGCTTGAAAAGTTGACGTGGTTTAAGACGGAAAGAATACTATAAGTCTAAAGCATATGTATTTAATAAAATGCATAAATATGTATAAATTATTTTTGAATCATTATTTTAATTTAAATGAAACAAATTTGATTTCTTAGTTTATAATTTCTTTTTGTGTTTGGTTGAATGCCATTTTAGAATTTTGAATTTTGCATGTACTTAGTTTCATTCTCTTTTTATAAAGTAATTGCATAAGTGTGAATTTTGGATCCATTATATTAATAGAAACACGCATTTCAATTCGAAAGTCCAAATAAATGAGATAGCATTTCGAATTTATTTTATGTCTTTTTTTATATTTTTTTTTCATGTTTAGTGAGATGTGGGTTCCTTTTTTTAATCTTTTAATAACCATTGTAGTAACTGTATATTTTTAAATTATATGTTTTACATTTACATATTAATGTTGTAACATTTTATTGTTATAATTGGGTATTTTAATTATTAATTGCATGTTTATCAGTACTCTTATACTTTTAATATTCTACTTACATCAAATTAAATAAATTAATATATTTGCAATTTCATTAAAATTTTAATTTATCAATAATATTGCGTTTTACTTGTTTTCATGTTGCATTAAATTTTTAAATTTTTTTCATATAGTTAGGTAATTAATTATTGATTTGTGTGCATGCTTATTTTGCATTTAAATTAATGTAATATTAACTATTTTTACACACACACATACACACACACACACACACATACACATACACACACACACACATACACATACACACACACACACACATATATATATATATATGTGTGTGTGTATGTGTGGGTGTGGGTGTGTGGGTGTGCGTTTGTGAGTGAGTGTGTGCATAATTTAATATTTTTGCATACTCCATTTTTAATGCAAAAACAAATTTTTAATTTTCTTTCATACACAAAAACATTTTTCTCTCTCCAAAGATTTGCTATATAAAATTTAAAAAGGAGGTTATAATCATCTTAAAAGTATAAATAAATTCTCAAATTTTTACAATACTTCATTCACCTCAAACTGTATATATTTAAGTACAACTTATTTTTTAGTGTGTCATTGGAGAATAAAGTATATTAATTCTAATTGCTTATATTCCTGATATTCATAAGTCCCTTTTCAGGTTTCTTGATAAAAAAAAAGTGAAATTAGATGTTATAAAAACACGCAATAACCTTTTCACATCCCTTTTTTTTTACAAAGATTAAGGTAAAAAGTTATTTATAACCATGATTGAATACCTAAATGGGTGCAATCATTATCAACCTACAATTGTTGTCAACCAAATATATGCAATAATAAGAGTCAACAATCATTATCAGCTTACATAAATTACCTTGAATCAATAGCCTTCTAAATAAAATATTTGAGAAACCTATAGAACATACATGTTCTGTTTTATCAGACATGGAGTGAATATCACAAATAGAATGAAAATAAAAACACTCCTAAATTAAAGAACATGCCGAAAAGTCAAAATTGTGCAGAATCGATACAAAACTCCAAGGTAGTAGTAGATAAAGGTGTCCAATTAACACGACTGTAAGAAGCTAGACTTGTTGCTGTCACAGAGTTCCTTAGAGATTTTTACTCTCTTTCAAGTCGACTGGAAATGAAGATAACAATAAAAAAAAGCAGAGAAATCCTTCTCTCTGACAGAGCTGTTAGGCCCTAGGTTCGATTTTCAGATCGATATATACACAAATTGAAGGTTCGATTTCCTATTACGTTGTCTCCGTTGCAGAAACCTGATTTTGTAGCTTTGAGTTCTAGTGATTTAGAGCTATTTCTTTGTCCTCCTTGTCGTAAGGGGGTTACCGTTAAATTGTTACTCTGGCGACAAGGTGAATTTTTTTCGGTTAAGAAACATTTTTATTTTACGTTTAGAATGGTTTCTTTTTCTTGCACTGAAGTATTAAATTTTACATACTGTGAAGTTATTCCTTAGAGGTCAGTGCAGAACATAATTCAAAAAGAAAGGCTGAAACATTTAAAATGGAGACACATAATTAAAATATTTCGTAAGATCAAGGTTTGTTTAGTTCTTAAATAATTTGTTGGTACATTTGTTTTATGAATTTATGGCACTAAATAGTCATTGTGCCAAACACAAGATGAAAATACTATCATTTGCCTCAATAAGACCGTTCAAAATTCACCCGTAAAAAGAGAATGAAATGAAGTTAAATAAAATTATAAGTACGGAGCAAAACCAATTTAATGTAGGAAATTAAAAATATTTGTTTGAGGATTTTCCCCAACATTAATGCAGTCAAATAATAATGCAGTCAAAATAATTCAAAATGTTTACCAAAACAAAAATGAAAACTGAATATCCAGTCGAAACGTGTCTCACAGTCGGAGGACAAACACAATGGTTAAATACAGAATGGAGGGATATTTCCCTCCCCTCTGTATTGATGTGTAAAAGTATTGATGTGTTAGTCTCGTATGTACAATTCGTAGAAGTGTTAATCTTAAGTAGTAAATACTTGTAAAATACAAATAAAAGATAATAATATAAGACATACTTAAAACATATATATATCAGAATTCTACAAAAAACAAAACATTTTACTCCTTTTTTCAAATTCTAAATAGAAAACTTAGTTTTTCAATCGGTAAAAGATGACTGAATTTCTAAACATCTGCAAATATAATACTTTTTAAAGGTATTTTGAGTAAATCAAATGGAAAATATGTATTCCAATGATCATGATCCTTACATTGTCTTAGTGAATCCATTAACAAATAAAAATAAAAATAGAATACATTTTATTTTGCATTTAATTCTAAAATTGTAAGGTAAGTTCTTAAATTGATAATATATTACTTAATTTCAATACATAGGTAGATTTAAGGATTTTTAACGGTTATTTGAATAATGCATATGGAAAGTACATTTTCTTTAGCATGAACAAAACAACGTCTTTATTGTTTCAGAGAATTACACATTAACATACACACACACACACACATATATATATATATATATATATATAAAAAATATATATATATATATATAATAACTCCATTAATTAATGAAGTTTCCTAAAATACTACCTACATTAACTACTGTTGTAACATAGATTTAACTCCATTTAAAAAATCTAATAATGAAGAAATATTCCATATAAAGTTTCTGTGAAATAAATGCAATTAAAAATTTAGAAGATATACAAAATATCTTTGCAAAAATCATTTTAAATCCAGTATTAATTTCTAACATTAAATTTAGTACACAGGCATCTTAGAAAATACCACATATTCGATATTGTGAACATCTTAATTTTTTGAAAAAAGTCTTATAATTTTGAAATGAAAATCATACTGAATACTTAAATTTAGTTGATCTTTTTTCAATTGATGTCTGTGTTCTGAATGATTTTATTCTGGATTTCGAATATAAAATTCGCCTGTAAAAATCAGTAATTACAGCAATTATGCCAAGCAATCAAAAGAAAAAATATTATATAATTGAACCTAAATATATATTTGTATAAGGTAAATGTAAGATATTTCCTTTTTTCTACATATTTTACAAGGTAATAATTTATTCCCTATTTTTGTGCTATATTTCATTTTTTTCTTCCAAAATTGCTTATTTATCCCCCTTTTTCAACTCACTTTCCTTTATTGTATCATTCAATCCATATATTGTGATCATTGAATTACATACTCAACTGTCCCTCAAAGTTGTTTGGAATACATTTTTACTCGTTGTATAAGGGTTTTGTTATAGTAATCGAAATACTCTGAAAAAAAATGATGGCCTCTCAAGCTGTATGGACATTGTCACGAGTTGCATGGAAACCAAAGTATAGTCTAATTTGTGATTTGGAGTCTCGCTTTCTCAAGTCACTGTTGCTCTGAGTTATGAAGATTTTTTTCATGATAAAGGGAGCTCCATCTCAGGGTCCTAGTGTGGCTGGAAGAATAGAAAAGTTATATAGCTGTTCTAGTGTTTCATTTACATCACACTGAATTTGAGAGATTCGTCACCTGTTTTCCTCATATAGCAATATTAATTCTAAAATAATCAGTCAATTGGAATGGGACAGAGCCAATGAAATTTGACTTTATTGTACACACATAACTATCAATTTTTCATTTGCTTTTATTCAAAGTATGTTCCTTAATACAAGTAAGCCTAAAATATTTTGATTATTATATTCATTTAATTTCTTTTAAAAAATATCAACTTTATATTTATTATATTCAAAATTAACCTTTAGATAAATAAAATAACTAAATATATCTTTACTTGAAACGTAATGTTAAGTTTTTAAAACATTTTCAAAATTGTAACAGATAAATATTTTAAAATATTGAGGATTTTTCTTTATATATTGAAATCACCGAAATATATCTTCATAATTTTAGCAGTAAATAATTTATATAATAAATTATTTTTAGAAAACGTAATCTTATATTAAACCCTCATCAAAATTTAAGCATTATGTGTAAATTCTTGACATTTTATGGTAAATTTATGAATATTAAAATATTGAATTGACAATATAAGTAAAATATTTTACTCGATGATAAGAAAAAATTGAGGAAACTTAGATTCGTAAATTTATCTCCATTATACTATTATGAGAAATAACTGATCTAACGAAAGCGTATTTAAGTTTGAATCGAAAAGGAAGTTGGATTCCTTTTGCTCTAAATTCAATAAACAATAAAAATATTTTCCCATGATTTTCAAAAAAAATTAACCACATTCAATGAAAGGGGGAATTTAATTAGGTTAACTTATTTGATACTCTTTCTAACTTCAACGTCGAATCTTCACATACCATGTCATTTACAATTATAAAGGTATCTTCATATACAAGGATAATGAAAAATGATTCATCCGATTTTAAAATTCCGTATTTTCATAAATAAATGACACAGAATAATCAGTAGTGCATGAATACAAAGGAAAATCGTGGAAGTCTTATGTTGGAGAAAATAAATGGCCTTCAATCATTATTCTTGAAATAGCTTCCTAATAGCTGATTTATAAGCTTTCACGGACCTACCTCATAGTTGAATCATTCGCAGTTGTCCAGATGGTTTGATGTTACACATCTGACCACTTTGCACATTTGGCATATGATTCACATGCCTAATCACTGATACATTATATGGTTTTTTCCTTTTGGAGTTCGAAAAAGATAAAGAGTATGCGCCACACCTTACCCACAAATTTATTTGAACATAAATAATGGATTTCTTCTGCAATACAATCAATTACCACTGATACTTTACAACGTGTTTGGCAGGAATTTACGTATCGAAATGACTGAATGAAAATATGTGAAACTGAAGGAACTTACATCAAACACATGTAAAGAAAATATCCATATCTTCACTTTGCATTGATGTATTACTTATTACTCTGTGTCGTTTATTTTAAAAAAAATGGAATTTTAAATTAGATGAATCATTTTAAACAGCCTTGCATAATGTTACAGAGAGGTAAAGTTCAAAAGCAGTATTCAAGAGGACTTTACAGCTTAAAAATTTTTGATAATATATTTATTAATATTTATAATATATATTATAAGAGTTACTAGTTAAGGAATTTAAAAGTGTTCTATTTTCTCAGCCCATAATATTAAATCTCATAAATCAGGAAAACAAAGTAAAATAGCATTTATAACTCAGTTTAGAAATTTTATTCAAATCAACAAACACACTGAGAGAGTAAATTTATCGATTTACATTTGCAACATATCTCCATATAATCATTTCAATATTCTACGATTTCGAACATTTTTCATACAAATATATACGCACATATTTTTCGGATCAACAATGAATTGGTTCTCCGTATCGATTTCTCAACAAAGAATGAAACTCCAATGGGGTTTGAATGTGATTTATCAGTTCCTTCAGAAAAGTGAATTAGTACTTTCAATCAAAAGTTTCCTGGATAAATCACGATTAATATCGGAAGGAATGAGTAATGGAATTGAATCACTCTTCCTTCACCGGCATCCAAAATGAAGATTCCATCTGCACCAAAAAAAAAAGACATAAAAATGGCTGAGCCTGAATGGAATTTCAGGCGATAAATTATCTAAGAAGAACGAGTTTTCTGATATTTCCATCTGTCTGGAAACTAGAATTTATTCAATTAGTAAGAAAACAATAAATTGCCTTCGATGGAAAACTGTTTTGCAGCATCACATAATGCGTGACTGTGCCTCGAAAATTCTTCCATCAAGAGGGAAAATGATCTTATTTTCTATTTTAAAAGTAATCAAACAGAAACATTTAAAGTATTTGGTTGAACGGTAATTTATTCCACATCATTGAATTTACGAAAGTACAGTGAATATTGAACTGAAAATGGCAAGAGTTTGAAACGATATAAATATTAAAGCCTTATTAGAGGAAAGAAAAAGGTCATTTTAGTTTAATTTCAAGAGATCAAGTTTTGACGCCTTATACTTTTCTTAAACTGCATTTTCTTAAAATGCGCACAAGAAAAAAACTATACATTTAAAATTTTATCTCTCGAGCAGTTTAAGATTTTCTCCCATTATTGTAGCTACTAAAAGAGAAAAGTTTAAGGCTTTTTTAAAAAAACAATTATATACACTAAGCAAAAATCATCTTTAATATACAATTTGCACTTTCATTAGCTGAAATTTTATACTATACATTAAAAAATTGTTTTATTTTTCTTCTTTTTTCTTTTTCTTTTTTCTTTCTTATTTGAAGTTCTGGTTTTATTTCAAGCTTTCCAATAAATTCGATTAAGAAGTATTTTACGAAATTTACCTTAGACCAATAAACATTTAAAAATTTATCCAAAAACATTTCATTATTTCATTTCTATTAAAAAATGAAATATAGTGATCTTCACTGTTTCAATGTTTCTTCCATAAAAATTAATCTCTATATGTTTTTAACTTAAATATTTCGTAATTCCGAAAGGAAAGAGTATTTTTGTAATAAGAGGAATATGTCCGATACGAACGAACAACCCAAAAATAAGATTTTGAAACTTGAGTCTTTTCTTACTCTTTCCCCCCTGATTTTCTATTATTCTCATACTGTAACATTTACTATGTGAATTTCTCAAATGTACTCCGAATACCAGAATTTGATTAATCTGATTTTAAAGATTCAATCAACTTATCAACAAATCATTTTGTTCTGAAAAGAAACTTTGCTTAAGAATTTATGAATTTCTCCTTCTAAAAATTTTACTTTTTTTTACCATATATCAGTTATTGTTTTTCTAACTATTAAGCGTTTTGTTTCGATTAAAATATAATTATTTCTTTTTGTATTTGGAATGTATCGACAAGTATGTTGTTTTTATTACATGACTATAAATTTAATTAAAAAACATTTAGGTACATTTATGAATAAAAAGGAAGTTAACAGAGATTGCAATATCTAGACTTTGTTAAATCATTTCAATCACTCTCACTTTCACATATAACAAAATAAGCCCAATTCATCTACTGTAATGACAATTTACTCTTGTATTCTATTTGTAAAAACAAAATATTTTATTGAAACCCAGTAGAGAGTATAATTAATAAAACAATTTATATAGTGTTTTAAAAACAATTATACAATATATAACGTTTTATTTACCTTTAAAAAGGTTTTTTCAGGCAAAATTACATATTCAGTTTCTTTAAAGTTTAAAGCCGCAAAATTTAATAACGATTTATTACAGAGTTTAATGAGCAAAAATCTTTAAAACAGTTTTTCATTATGAAATAAGTTTCTTTTAAATAGTTGCTTTTAACCAATATTAAAATTGATCTGCTATAAACCCCATCTTAGTCACATTGGAACTAAATTAATTATCCATTCTCAGCTAATACTATTGTATAAAATTTATATAATACAATTTTTTTTCCTTAAGATGGTACAAAATTCCACTCAAGGAAAAAATCGCAACAAATTTTCTATATGTTCATCCCTGCCCAATTTTTAATTCTCCAAGTTGACTTAGTTAAGGCTTAAGATTTTAGTAAGAATTATTGGTAAAAATAATACCATTCTAATGTTTTGAACGTCTATGTTGTTACTATGTATTTCAATGTTTGATTCTTACTAAATGTTGTGTTTCAAATTATATCTAAGTCTAAGAATATGCTTTAAGAACCAAAAGGACATTGATGAATAATTTATTAAAAAGGTAATTGAAGATGATGCATATAACTATCAAAACATAAACGATCTTTCGTTAAATAGGACAAGTATTTCGAAAGTGAAAGTTTTGAAAAAAATTGCAATTTAATTGGAATATTGAATATTACTTAAAATTATTAAGGCTGCATAAAAACAGTTGTTTTCATAAAATTATAGTTTTTTTTTTATTTTTGAGTTGGAACAAAAACATTATAAACAAAATTTTGGGACTTAATCCAACGATATTTCAACTAACATTGATGCTTATTTAAACACAGTAAGAGTTGATATTAACAGGACAAAATTAAGTATTAAATGAAGTATGAACATGCGAGACATAAATGGTAAAAGCTTTTATGATAATGATGCAGTCGATAGTGTCGTACTGCAAATCGTTTTCATTCTGTAATTTTTAAAAACATTCATAAATTGTTTGGGAAACACATCGTCTATATTTGAGTGATGCTAATACTTCAAAGGAACCCCAGAAAATGTTTATTTATAACTGTGTAAAGTTTATCAAAATATACATAAAGAAAAATGTGATAGTTGTGTTTTTATACAGGAACTTTAAATGTGTCATTGAAAGAAGAGCACAAGTGCTTACAAGTGAACAAAAGGACCCTGTGCGGAATGAAAATCATGATGATTATTATGTTATGTCTTCATGGGTGTTATTTCGTTCTTAAAAATTAACTCATATAATTAAAAAAGATTTTTGAGTGATAATACACCACGCATTGCATATACCCCGTATGTGTTATATGTGCCCTGAATGGTGTATTATCACTCGGAAATTAACTCATTTTTTAAAATATCAGAACTTGAAATTATGGAAGAAACAATATACTACTAGTAGAAATTTATGAGTTATTCCCTACTTCTAAGACAAATTTAAAACTACAAAACTTTTTATACTTAAATGTAGACAAAATTCACATATGCCAAATTGTACCCACATATATATTATCAAATAAAATGTGATGGCTTTGAAAATACTTATGTTATTTCAGAAATTGAGAAGTACAATTATTTTATTAAAATATAAGAAGAAAAAATTTGAAAAATAGCTTTTCTAAAGAAGTCATTTTTACTTTTTTGATAATTTATAGAATTTGAGCTTACATTTAGCAAACTGGGAAGATTTATGAATTCGAAAATTTTAATCTTTTAATATAACTCTGATATCTTTGCAACCGAAGTAAATAATTTTCATGTATAAAGTGAAAATCTTTAATTGAATTACTTTCTTACTGCCAATGCCTTTGGAACATTTTATCAAGCCAAATGTATGTTCCATTAATTGGCAGCTATATGTTTTCGATAAAGTATTTCATTCTGGATTCTAAACTGTATTAAAATATAAATGTTGTCTTTATAAGAAAAATAATTTAAAATTGAATAATTATAAAATGATCTTTATTGGAACAGAAATAAAAATTTTATAAATTAATTTTTGATGAGATTTTTTATAGAAAGTATTTCGAATCTGCAACAAAATTTCAAGCACCGATCGTAATGAAGGTAAATCATGGTTAAAAATCACTTTTGTAATAAAGCAATTTTCAAGGAAACGAAATACAGGAAGAAATATTTAAATTAAAAAAAAAGGTCGCATATTAAAATAGGAAATATATTTCATTTTTTAATTACAATTATAATATTCTAATTCATGGCAATATATATATAAAATACTTAAGTGAACCTTTATTTTTTATTATTCATGTTTAACTTTGGCTAATAATTATTTGGTCATATCGATTCTAATCCTGATTATAATTTAGCTTCTTCTAATGATTTATTTTAATAATTATCTCTTTATTTTTAAAACTTCTTACACAATTATTGTGTTATTAGTTCCTCACTAATTAGGCTTTTCTTAACATCAGTTTTTTTTATTTTCATAACTCAAAATCTTAAAATGTAGATTATATATATATATATATATGCATGTATAATTTTTCAAATAATATAGGTAGATGTTTAAAAAATAAATAATTTTATATATAATATGCTTTAAAACTTCACATTTTGAAGGACAGATTTATTTTACTTCTTTACTGATAAATAAATAGAATGTTCATCAATGAAATGACGAATTGTATAAGTTTCCTAGAAAAGATATTTAGAATATTTTTTTATAAATATTCCTTTTATATAAAGTTTTGATAAATTAAGATTGAATAATTTTTTTTCTTTTACACTAAGCTGCATAACTTTTTCTACGAGCACTAAGATATATTCAAAACTATTTTAAAATGATTGATCAATATTTTTGCAAAAAAAAATTTTAAGGTGTTCAAAAGTAATTTTAGGATTTTTCTGAATGGGCTTTTGACCGGTAAATGAATTACTATAATAAATAAGGAAGCATTTATTTTTAAATCAACTTATTTAATCTAAATACTTTTAACACGATCTAAATTATAACAAAATTGGAAAATGATTCTTTTAATACTTCTATTTTCATTGTTTTCTAATAAATGAAAAAAAAAATTCTAATTGATCTGTGACTTGAATAATAATCAATTATTTTGTAAAATTGTGTGAATACACAATCTCATGTTCATATGATCGGTATATTCATTGATGTGTAATTTGCTCAAGTGGCAAATTACCTTACAATCACTAATGAATTTTATTATCCCTTATACATTTTTTAAAGATGACCTAAATCAAATTTACATATGAAAGTATTGATGCTATGCATATTTCTTCTTAAAATTCATATATTCAGGAGGTCATCATGCATGGAAAAATTATTTCTTATATGCATTTCTGAGTTAATTTCATGGAAAATTAATTTTGAAGAGTTGTACACAATATAGAATAAATGAAAGTAATACTATTTTTATTCTTATCCAGGGCCCTACAACATATGCACTTTATCATTGTACAAGAATATTTATATTATTAGCATCAAAATACTATTTTCTAACTATCATTAGCTTATTTCATTATCAGTAGCTGTAATTCCTTGTATAAGCTACATTGATTTTCAATAAGAAATGTATCAGGTTTTGATATCATAATATTTATAATTTTGTAGTTTGAGAATTGTTAAATTGGAAGAAATAAAAACTTTTATCATAGAAAAAAAATATTAAGATCTAATAAAATTATTACAATTAAATTCTCAAAGAATAAATATGTCATCTCTGTAGAAATGTATCACAGTTTTTTTCTTAAAAATAAATGTGCACGTCCCTTTATAATAAAGTTATCTTACTACTATGTAAAAAAAAATGTACACATTTTTTTAAAACTTCAATAAATAAAATAGACTATGTCGGTATTTTACTTTTACTTCGTGGAAAAAATAACTTTCATCATGTTTCTCACAAGCTGTGATACACCCTTTACTTTCTTGCAGATATTATATCAAACATTGCAAAACTTTTCAGGTGCAACACTTTTTTTAAAAAAAGATCTGTACACAATTCGATCGAAGAAGGCAATTCCCTCAGTATTCGATACAAATACCGACGAATTCATATAAAAAAGATCCTCTTCCCGAACATACGCCGTTTCCGTTTTACTCTCCCGAGAAGAATCAGAGGTGGAAGGAAATCATTCCCTTTTTCAAGTGTTTACCAAACACTAACTCTCAAATGTATGATCAGAAAAGATAGAAATAAATACGATACAACAGAATGGCGTCGACGTTAAGTCGTGTTCCACTAGTTCTCCATTGTCACAGACACTGTTTGGTGAAGATTTTAAGTGCCTAGCGAGATCTGTGGACAGCGTTCCTTTTCGTGTAAGGACACAGTCAGAAGGAAACCAAACGATAATATTCCTTTCATGTAGCGGTAGGAAATGAAGGGAAGAAAGAAAGAAGGGAAAAATCGCAGGTGTCGGTAGGGGCGAATAACAGATAGAAGGGGGTGTAGGAAATGGCCTGGAGGCTTCCAAAGGAAAGGCACAAGTTGATTACCCTTGGATTTTTTTCTTTCTCCTGTAGACTGTCGTCGTTTAGTTGCTGTGCTGGCTTGTTCAGAAAATGATGGTTTTCTAGGAAGTTTTAGATCGCTCTCTAAAAATTTATTCTTTGAAGAATGGTTTTGCTTGCAACGGTGTAGCAGGGCTTCGTCCTAGTTTTCTATTTCGAAAAAGAATGTACGTGACTTCTCTGGTTATTTATTTTTATGGGGTTTGATTTACTTATGATATAAATTTTATTTTAAATTTAGAGCGAAATGCCGTTTCGGTGTCTAATATTTTAACAAACATGAGTGGCTTGGAAATTTTGAATCATGTTCTTAAGCCAATTCTAAATATTGTTTTAATACGGCGGATTGAATTTAATGAGACATAATTCCTTAACTTGAACCAATGGTATGAAAATAATTTAATATTTTCGGTGTCTAATATTTTACAACAGTTATTAACTGTTGTAAAGTGATGAGTAAAAATGACTGAATGCTTTCGCTAATAATGCATTGTGATAAAGAAAAGTTGAACTTTATGCATTCATAAAACGTATATCATTATGCATTCATAAAACGTAAAACGTAAATTTTATTATGCATTCATAAAAATGAATATTAATTGAAAATGTTTAAATCCAATACAATTATTGTTTATAGAAATGAAAATCAATGTATTGAATAAAGAGTCTTTTTTCCTACAGAAAAATTAATTCCTTTTTTTTTTTTTTTTTTTGCCAATTTTATTACCTTTGAAGAAGCAGGATCTTAAGATTGAATATTATGATGCAAGAAAAACAATGACCTCTGTTTTATGTGTGCTTCTTTTAGTATCAAATTCCAAATATTCTGTTGTAGTTTATATACCATACTTATTTCTCATATCATAAATTCTGTGAATATTATTAATCATAAATTATGAAATAATACAGAAAACGTATTAAGGGTGAATTTGTACACAACAATACCAATAATGTGTTGAGAATAATTGTAACGAAACAGTTAACAATAAGAAATAATTAAAAAATATGTTTAATGTTATAAATGAGGGAGCTAACGACATTTTAAATCTTTTTTAAAATTTAACTTCAGATATTTATTGTGCATGCTCTACTTAGTGATCTCAATAATAAAATATAGGAACTCTTTTGAAGCAATTATTTGAAAACTTTTTAAATACATCAGAATAAAAAATATTGCAAAATGAACAAGTGTAACTTATATATAATTATATATAAAAATAAACCTTAAATGGCGTTAATTAAATAATTTCGAAACATTTGTTTTCTTATCTTCTTGTGTATTAGATAAACATTTTAAATAAATGATAATATGATAAGTATAAAACTAACATCATTAAGAATTTTAATGCTTCTGAATTTCTATTTCTTGTAGTTTATGTTTCTGTAATTAGACTGAGTTTTCCTGCTGAAAATAATAGCAAATCTTATTACCGAAAATTGAACATATATGATAGAATAAGAAAGTCTAATAAGTACATCAAATACAGGTTTTTACTTCTTAGCTCCTTTGTTTCTATATTTTTTAAGAAATTTTTGGCTTAAATATATTGGAAAAAATTATAGCAAATTAATTACTGAATCAATAACAATTAAATCAGTTATGATAATAATTATAACTAAACTTCTGATTCAAGAATTATCAAAGCAAATATAACAATAAGCAAAGCTGAGATAAGGAAACAATTAGCAACATAAACAAAGCTATGAAAAGCAAACAATAAGCAACATTGTATTGAAAGCATTTGAATATATTTTCCTTGATAATGAAGATCATATTTTAAAAAGAAAAAAAAACTACCATGAAGCAAAAAATAATATATATATATAATCTCCTATATATTGCAAGCACACTTTCACATAGTTTTTAAAATTATTTGCTTAAGACTGAACAGTACATTCAATCGTTTTTTTTTCTTGCATGAACTCACAAGCTATAAAAAATAAACAAGCTACATAAACCTAACTTTTTGTTCAATATTTTCGTAAAACAATCTAACTAAAAGAAAATTATCTTGATGCAAAAATCCAATTAAAATGTAGGAGAAAATCTAATTAAAATTAACAAAACCCTTATAAATATTTTAGAGAAAAACTTAATTAAATTTAGCAAAACACCACATACAAATTTAAGAGAAAAATATAATTAAAAGTTTAATTGGAAAATAGAAAATAAGACTTTTTGGACAAAATAAATTAATTAAACAAAATATAAATGAAATATTTTATAGATCCTCCCCCCAGAAGTGTAGATAATATAATAATTTAAGAAACTGTTACATTTTCAAAGTAATTTATATCTTTAAAAAGGTTAAAAATCAACTCTCTCGTTGTTTCTATCACTTATCTAACATTTACCCTTATACAAATTTTATTAGCTTTTTACATCTAGTATGTTTACTTTCCACATTAGATATTCAAATTTAATTAATTTTAAAAGAAACTAAAATATCATTATACGACAGTTATAAAATATCCTTTTCATCCATTTTGTTTATAAAAGGACTAAAATATATTTAAATATTGACACATCAAGACGTTCTTAAGAGTACTTAAGCTGTAAAGTTTGTATCCGTAATGCTTTACCATTAGATTTTGTGGTTACTCTGAATACGGACATTTTCTGATATAAAACTAAAATATAAATTTAAAAAGTTAAATAATTGCATTAAAATATTAACAGAAAATAAATTAATATGAGTTATTAAAATACATACATAAAAATATAATAAAAGTTGAAAAAATTCACTATTCACAGTAATAAATTTTCAAAGATAGCGCTATTTGTGTTTGGGCATTCCTCATATACTTAAGAATCATCTCCAAAACACACTTAAGAATATGATGATTTAATTGTACTATTAAATAAGTTCACATTAAGCATAAAGTATATGAATAGCTACCATGTTTAACAATTAATGTTATATTATGTATTCCAATTATTTGTTGCATTCTGGTATGTGCATTAAATCATTATAATAGTATCTATACTATCTTTATTTCTATACTGTCTTTATTTTGACGTCATATATATATTTACTTATTACCACCTTGAATAAACACCCCTCCTCTATCCCTACATCGCTCCATGCGAATCTTCTATTGTTTGAAACCATGCTGAAAGTCTTCTTCCATCAGCTCCTACAAGACACATGCCACTTTCTCTTTCATTGCTTCATCGACACAAATCTTGTCCCGTTTAATGCAGATTTCACTTCACGAAACCATTAGAAATCACGTGGCTTAAGATCCGGGTTATAAGATGGATGATCTAACACTAAGATGCTGTACTTGGCTCTAAACCTCTTGACAGGCAATGCGGAAAAAGTCAGTGTATTGTCTTGGTGGAGAAATTTATTGTACCGATTTTTTTTCAATTCCTACAGTCTCAGCAATCGCAAAAATACTTAACCGACGGTCAGACTGAACAAGATTAACCATTTTTTCGATATTATCCATTTTTGACGCGACCAGGGAGTGAATCGTCTTCAGCATCTTCTAGACCATCTGGAAAAAGCTTAAAAACTCAACTTAAAACTCAACACGTGCACTCAATCAACATTCATTGCCATATACTTCTTCAAAGTTGATAAAATTTTCAGTAGTTGTTTTTCCAAGTTTCGCATGAAGCTTCACAACAATTCGTAGCTCACTTATCATTCTGCCGGTGAAACAAAAAATAACTCTCATGCGAAATAGAAGTCTACAACTATACGGATTTGCTTACAGAACCAAGAGGCATTGGATTCGGAAGAAAAGGTTTCACGCTGAACAGTTGTTGGTCACTGGGGGTTGAAGCAGGCATACTTTTTCTGTATCAGCGTTAGTTTCGTTATTTAAGAGCCACACTTCATAAGATTTCCAAATAAGCATAAATAACTAAATTATTGTCTAAATTCTAAAACGCTTTAAGTGAGTTAAGAAAAACCGTACAAAACATATTTAGAAAGCATATAGTATTTAGTTGTAAGGTTATAATCAGCAAATCACCAGTATGCTTTATATCAGCTAACTGGTTCGTTTTTTTGAGGTAAAATAAATGTACTTTCTTATTAAGGAGTTTTTATTAACTCTTTATTCTCTTATGACATCACGTTTAAATATTTTTACTCAAATTCTTTAAACAGACAGTACAATTTTTGTCCAAAAATTATCCAAAAGCAAATAAGTAAATAAAATTTTAAAAAAAATGGAATAAAACAGAATAAAAAATAATAAATATTGAATCTAATTAAATAAATAAATAAGAACAATTTATTTCAAAGGAACTGCATTATAAGATATAATCAATATTTTTAAACCTGTGATGAGAAAAAGATTTTCTCAATCCTATTAAAACTTTCTAAAATATCTGAAATGTACATTAAAGCAACCGAAAAACTTCAAATAGCGTAACAATTGCTTGACTTTAAATTTGTTCTATAGAATTTGATTTAAAATAAAAGATGTAGATGACAAAAATGATTTTGTGCTACTAACATATAAAATTTTAAAATAAAAATGTAACAACAAATCCCATTACACACACGAAGGCGAGCATTGACCTGTAATGTGCTCTAAAAATAATAATTAATTTCTTCACTTTGGAATCTCAAGTTAGGGGGAGAGTTACTCAAAAACAGTTAATTATCTTTAAACTGCATACTAATTTTAAGAATTTGTAACGGTTAAAGGAATACTAACTTATTTTCACATATCACAGTCCTTAGTAACGGTTATGTTCAGCTAAAATTTTTAAAAACAGTCGTTTCTTTGTAGTACAAAAGTAAGTTAACGAATGAAATACTCTATTAAAAATATTTTCTAAGTAAATGCTTAAAAATGTTAGGATTTAAACGAAAATTAATAAATAAATTTGTAATAATTTATATTCTATTATTTCTTGCAAACAAAACATTGACTTGTAAAAAAAAATCCCAAATGTAAAAGAAAAACAACCTCTTCTCTAATCCGATTCGAATGGTACAAATATCATTCATAATGAATGTACGTTTTTCCAAGTTTTAAATTGGTATTATGATCATAATAAATGTTCAGTTATTTTTCATGATTGTTAATTATTTACTAAAACAAATAATATTACTTTTTCCGCCAAATTTTTTTATTGTATGGGATTTTGCATTAATTATTCGACTGATAAAAATAAAAGAAATAAAATAAACTTCAATGTTAAGGGATCTGTAGATTATAGATTCTATTAGATTCAGACTGTTCTCATTTTAATCATATGATCCATTTAGGCCATTAAATTATCTTAAAATTATTAGATTTTATCCATATGAGTTACTCGTTAAGTATACATTTTTTAATGATTTATACTATACCAAACTAGGTATGAACAACATTTTACATAATTTGCTAACATATTACTGAATAAAAGTTTAAAAGCAGTTAATTTATAATTTATTTCTTTACTTTAGCTTTTAAAATGGAATATCGTCTAAGACAATAAAATGTTAGTGAGTTTTATCATAATCAAAGTTTAAAATGCTTAATTAAATGCTTTATTTGCTTCCATTTAAATCTCTTTTGAAGGAAGAGAGTGATACTTATATTTACAGAAATGAAAATTTTTAAGGGAAATATATTATTTTGTATATTGTAATAAAGATATGAAAATAAAAAAGATAAATCATTAATATAATATCTATAAAAAAATTCCATTATGCATATCAATAATAATGTAAAACAAAGCAAAGTAAAATTATTCTATACCATGCATTACGATGAATAGATTTCTCCATCAAAAGGGTTCTTTTGTTTGTAAAATATGAATGAAGTTAGCATTAACTTATTAATTATATTATATGATCTATTATACAAACCCCCTCTTTAATGGCGAAAAATATCAAATTAATATTAAAATAATTTGACTCTCAAACATTCCAAGACGTTCCAAGAAGGAAACCAAATTAAAAAGCTCTAGTTCAAAATTCGTGAAGCAAAATTAGTTGCATCACACTTGTTTTAAAATTCTAAATAATTTTAATCATTTTTAGTCATTTCTTTATTCTTGATTACATGTGATTTAAATCAATATATCAATGGATAGTTATGTAAAAAGTTTAATTTCTTATATAGCTTTATATCGTATCAATATTAAAATGTAAGAGACACTTTTTGACATAATTTTGAAACTTAAGTTCATTACTGTTGAAAACAGGGATCAAACTTATACTTTAAAAATTAATTGATAAATTTTGAAAAGGGATCAGTTGTGACATTTTATGTTTGACTAAACCAATAGCCATTTTGTTGGCTATTATAGTACTGATCTTCTGACAAAACATATTTCCAACGACAATACTCTAAACAAACCATCTGTAACACACTTGAGGAGGGGGGGGAGAAAGGTCACTTATTCTTCTATTTTGCTGAGACAGTCATTTTGGTAGTGACTAAATTATAGGTGATAGGTGAGCGATGGAAAAGGAGAATCGAACGCTAATTCGAACGCCCCAAAGAAAGCGAAAAGAACATGTTCCTCTTTTCTTGCATGGATTGTGAGAAAACTCCAGGTGAATAGCTGACGTTTCAAGAATCGTCTTTCCCCCACCTCTTTTCAATCGTTTGCGGCGTCGGCTATTTTATGAGGGGCACAAAGTTTGGAAATATCAGTATTCGAAAACCGCGTGAAGATGCTTGTGAGTGATGATGGGGAAAAATAATAGCATCAAAGTGCTTATTTCAGACAACAATGAATGATACTTTTAAGGGAAAATGAAATTGGTTTCTCCGGATTTCTGACAGAAGCTTTGATTTCAAAAGCATGAAGTATAGGAATTTTTTCACCTTTGCGAAAAAGATAAAGTCTGATAGCATTTTTAGAGACCTCAAAATAAATATTTTACCCAGTCTCATTTGATTGTATTATATTACTGCGAATTAATGCATGTAGGAGCAAAGAAAATATTTTTGGGGTAAGACGTATTTTAAACTGCGTTTTATTAATTGTATAGTAATTTTTATATCTATAACCGTTTATAACCATATTTAGGATCTTCCATATATTTTTACAAAACAAAATTACCTATATCGTAAGAAATATACACTGAATGTTATATTCAACGTGATTAATTATATAGGAAACGTTCACGTTTATATGATTAAAAACATGGAAAATATATTCTTTTTTACTATACTACAAATACTACAAAATACTACAAAGTAGTTAATATTACAATGATTTAAATTACATTTCTTATAAAAATTTCTTTCCTGATTATTAATAGTTGCTTAAATGTTTTAAAGAATATATCAACATGTGAGGTAAAATTCTACAATGAAATTTATTAAAAGTAGTTACCTAATATTCATTTCTGCATATAAATATGTTTTTCTTACATTCAGAAACAAATTTTTACGAAATGTTATAATATGTAGAATTATATGAATTATGTTTTAAATTTTTTATTGTATTTTTAATTTATTTATTATATTATAATGCAATATAACAATAATACAATGCAACATATAATAACGATGCATTAAATTGCAACACTTTATACTGATGTAAAAATAAAAAAAAAGCAAATATCTTGTGTAATTTAATAGAATTGTTTCTTAAAATAAATTTATGATTAGATAGAAATTCACTGATATCGAACAATAACTTATGTCACTTGAAAATAATATTCATTCTGGCACTCTAGTGTGATCTTAATTTAAATATTAATTCATTTTTATCAAAGTTTGTTTTTGAAAAATTCGTTTATTTAAGTAGAGTTTGACTAACCTGTCTTATTTTAAAAAAATTGGGATACAACTTTTAGAGCAAAAATACTAAAATAAAGTAACATTTACAAGAGTGAAAAAACATATTATTTGTTGAAAGGAATATTATGTTTTGAAAATTCATGAAAAAAAATTTTGTGAAAGGAAATAGCGGAATGGTTTAATTTTAGTTTTCCTTTCTCTAATTTCATTTACAATAAAACTCTAAGAAGCAATTAAACAGTATCTAAACAATTTTGTTGCAAATATTATACACCTATCGATCGATAAAATAACTGTTCATAATTTAATACCGTTTTCCACGCGTAGTTGATATTCATTTGAAACTATTTGAAAGTTGAAATTTATGTTATATAATACAACCATTCACTCTTTGAAACTTTTAATCTAAAAATTATAATTCTAAAAAATTTTGTTAAATTATACATTACGGACTGCAACAATATAAAAATTAGCATCACAATACATTTTAATTACTTGATACGGTAGTGCACAATTAGTAGCACACTGAGAGATTTTAAAAATAGGAAAATTATATTATTAAATCAAACAATTATTCTATGTTTCTTGAAAAAATTTGTATTATGTATTTTAGGTAAGCATATATATTTAAGTAAATGGAATTGTGTTAAAAATAAACTATATATTAAATCCAGTTGAGCTTCTTCAGATCGTTAAAATATTTTATAAATATAGGTTTATATTCCATATTTTACTTTGGAAAATAAAAATAGTATATCCCATGCTGTTCTAAAACCAATTGCTATATACGAATATGCTGAAATTTTAAATATAATTTAGCAAATGTTATTGTTCTCTTTTTCTTAAAAAATATATATATAACATTCACTTGAGAGAATATTAAATTTTAATTAAAGCGTAGATGAGAAGAATTAACTGCATGCATAAACTAAAAGAGATATCTTATCAGTAGACAGATTCTCAAATAACTGTATCTTTGGAAAAATATTATACTTGCTAAAATTTATAAACATATATGGTGTAATCCTTTTTCTATTCATGAAATATTTTAAATAGTAATTATTTGTACATTACCTGCATTTGCAATCCCTTTTAGTAATATCTGATGATTATTGAATGCCTTATGGCGTACTTTTCCCATTAACATCCATCAGACCTCCCGTTTGCATAAAATTGCTGGCATATAACACATGGATCAATAAGTTCCGAGACTAACCCAGAGATGGCGCTCGTAGTAAACCAGTAACCAGGTCTTTCTAGAGTACGAAACTTTGCTTGAAACGTGTCAAAATTTTAAGTCGATCGGACCAGAAACAGCTGAGTTATCGAGGTTGGAGTAAAGTCGTTTTGTAGTTTGTTTAAAAAATGGAAAAAACCGAGTTTCGTGTTCTGATAAAACATTGTTTTTTAATGGGTAAAAACACCGTGCAAGCGAAACAATGGATTGAAAAATGTTACCCGGACTCTTGTCCATCAAAAGCAACGATTTGTCGGTGGTTTGCCGAGTTTAAACGTGGTCGTACCGACACAAATGACGCGGCACGCTCGGGTAGACCTGTGGAAGCCGTTACACCGGAAAATGTGAGTGAAGTGACAAAAATTATAATGAAAGATCGTAAAGTGAAGCTCCGTGAGATTGCTGAGATGACACAGATATCATATGGAAGTGTATTTACTATCCTTCATGAAAAATTGAGCATGAAAAAGGTTTTTTCCAAGTGGGTGCCGCGATTGCTTTCGATGGAACAAAAACAGCAACGAGTCGATGACTCAGAAAGCTGTTTATCGCTATTTACTCGCAACAAAAAAGATTTCTTGCGTCGTTACGTGACCATGGACGAAACATGGATACATCACTACACTCCAGAGTCGAAGCGGCAGTCATCTGAGTGGCGCACAGCTGGCGAAAGCCGTCCGAAAACGCAGCAGTCAGCTGGCAAAGTCATGGCGTCAGTTTTTTGGGATACGCATGGCGTGATTTTCATTGACTACCTCGAAAAAGGAAAATCGATCAACAGTGATTATTATATTGACTTGCTGGTGCGTTTGAAGGAGGAAATCGCAAAAAAACGACCGCACAGTCTCGGGACTTATTGATCCATGTGTTATATGAAATAATTTTAGTTACTGCTAAATTTCGTTGAAAAAGGGGTATGCAATTACATTAGATGAGTTTTTGAAATGAATGACATTTTTATTTCTCTCCATAATTTTTTATTTATTTTTAAAAAAAAACCAGATTTAATCCAATTGATAAATTTTCTGTGTGACAAAATTAGGATCGGTTTGCAGTTCTACCAAAACCGATCGTATGTACAATGATGAGTGGTGTGTTTTGTTACTGTCACCAAATAGAAGTCTGGAAAAATTATTAACCCGTATAAAGTTCTTTCAAAATATTTATTATGATTCAAAATTTTGAAGTCTTTTTTAAAAAAGTTACTGATATATATTTCTTTAGGGTTGTTTGTGATTTGTTATTGTAAAATTGTTATTGTGATTTTATTTTGTTTACCTGAACAAAATAAAATCACTAATGACAATTTTAAAACTGTATAAAACACAAACTAATATTTTGTTATATATTTAATCTATCATTAAAATACATGATGCTTTGAATTATTTAGTAAAATAGTAATATGATAAAAGCTTTAAACGTTTTTGAAATAAAAAGTATAATTATTAGAGATGCTTATGTCAAAGTCAAGAAAAATTTAAGAAACTTTTTTTTTAATTGAAAGAGAATTTCAATAGTCGCAAATTCAATGAAGGATTCTTCTAACATGTTATACAAGTTTGCATCTGCAGCTGATAAGAGAACTAAAGTTCCATTAATGCGTCAAATTTTAATGTTATTTTATTTAAAAAATCCCCGTAGAAAAGATATTTGAAAGAAAATAAAATTTATATCTTAATTTTTACCATTCAGACATATACATTTAATTTTTCTATGATAATGTTTAGTAATTTTCAGGAAGGGGGGGATAATTATTATTTAATGTATAATAAATGTATTTAATATATAGAGAAAATTAGGATATTATGCTGAAACTAATGTATTAATTCTTGTACAGTAAAGACATCAATAAGAAATAATATTAACTACTTAAAAAAGAAATTCCCCTGGATAACAAACGGAACATTTATTTACTCTAAAAAATAAAATACTTTTTTCTACCTAAATAGGGTCAAATGGTCTTGTATCGTGCTTCTGGTCATTTTCTAAAGCCTGTGCACCATTTTCTTTGTTTCAAAAACCTGTCTCTCTTCAGAATACAAAATGCTGAAAGCAATTTCCCAACTTTCACTTTTATATGTGCAATTTTTTTTTTACTTCCACTTCTTTCCACCTGCAGTTTGAATAGCGTACTTTAGGAATATTTTAATAATAATGAGCTTAAAAAGGCAAATAGGTATCTAAGACAGAAAACTAAAACTAAACAATATGCAGCATTTGTTCTTTTTAAGTAAGGGAAAAAAAACTAACACACAAAAGTGAAAGAACAAATCATCACGAAAAACGGCAGCTTAATCTTCTGATATTTTATTCTTTAAAGAAGAAAATTTCTTTTTATAAATGCATATGTATGTTTTTCCGAAATTTCACACTTCAGTATTCAAATTTATATATATATATATATATATATATGTATATATATATATATCTTAACGTAGTTAATATTGTTGAGGATAATGAAAATTTTGTTATAGATAGAATAATTCTGTAAAATCCTTGAAATACGTAATAAGATGTTCTAAAAAATTTAAGTTTCCAATTGCTTGAAGAAGAAAAATTAGGAGTTCTTTCTTATCACGCTACTTATAATTATAAATTGCATGGTTTAAACTAATGATTCTAAGAAAAAATTACTACTGAAGCAAAATTTCCATTGGTTTAATAATGAGAGAAATATGCAATGTGAACATTGATTGGTTGGAATGTCTTAATTGATGATTAATTATGCAATGTGAACATTGATTGGTTGGAATGTCTTAATTGATGATTAATTATGCAATGTGTTAATTGATTGATTGGTTTAATTAACGTAGCTCTAGATGCAACACGGGGGCTCTAAATTTTTAACCTAGTTCAAGCGATGACAATGCCTGAGCTGGTACATCCCTTTCCTAACTTCCACATCCCAACAACGTGAGGACTTTGAACTTTGACAGATTTGACGTGCATTGACTTGGTGGGAAACTGAAGGGTTAATTTCATAATATTTCAATGTAAAAAAAAATATCTAAGCCACATAAAGCTAACAACTAAAAATACATTTCTATCCATATCTTAGAACTGGTATGCTCATAAGAATCTTCAATTCAAATTCATAATAATCAGAAATTTTATAAAAAAACATATATATAAGCAACAATTAATTCTAATCTACGTTTCTTTGTTCTCTCTCTCTATAGAAATAAAAATAAATATTGAATCTTATCTCTTACACCTTATTAATTCTTACAATTAAATTGTTGATCCTGTTACGAGTAACTAAAAGACATCAACTTATTATAAAGGTTTACTATAAAAATTGTGGCTTCCTCATTTGATCCGTAAAAAAAAGAAACTACGTAACATTAAATCCTTCATTATTGAAGCATAAAATAAAACACTGTCTTCTTGTTGAGCAGCAGAAATCGGGCTCTCAAATCCTTTTATCAACGTCGCCGCCATTACGCGATCATTATAACTTAATTAAGATCTGCAATTACAAAATCACTGATTATTAGATTCACTTAGAGGTAAAGAGAAAGTAACGGTATCTACTAAACGCGTAAATTTTTTTTAGCGTAATTAAAATGACGGTTAAGTTGTTTTCTTACGTTCTTATTGTCACGTGCTATAAAACTTTACTTATTAAATACGTTGCTCATATTACTGATTAAGAAATACATGTGTGATATAAATTTAATTGTAACTTGTACAATATATAGCATTACATTTTAATGTTTTAATCATAACGTAACTGTAGAATATATGCTTATATATAATGTAACACTCTCAAAGAATTTCATAGCATATTAGATACTTTTAAGATGTTGACTGAATATTTATAGGATGATTTAGTTTCCATTCTGATTAAATTAATTTTATTTGTTTATGTGTGCCTTAATTAAATTGAAGTATTAAAAGTTAATATAAACTGCATTGTGCTATTAAAATAAATCAATTTAAATAACAATCTATATTCCACTGAGTCCCGAAAAATATTTTTTTAAAAATATTTTCAGTATTTCATTATTGCTTAAATGAATTTTGAGTTTAGTATTAGAATGATTTTCAGCTTTTCATAATGGAGATAAAAGTTACTTTAAGAATATAATTCTCAAAGAACTAAAAATAGTTCTTTCATCTCAAAGAAATATTTTTTAATTTTTTTATTGAAAAGCATTACCGTTTAGTAACATTTTGAAATTATTAAAATTTAGAAAACTCTCACAAACAGTGAAACAAATTAAGGAGCTTTTTGGAGTTGAGAAGGGGTGGGAGAATTATTTGAAGAAATATGTATAATTCATTTTTAATATCTTATGCCAAATATCATTATGGCAATATATCATGGAAGTGTATTAAACTTGAGAAATAATACACAAGAATTTTTTTCAGTTTGTTAAAGTAACTACTTAACCAATTATTTAGATGTTTAAAAGTGTAGATCATATATATGTTTAAAAGGTGATTCATTTACATCTCAAATACACTAACAGAAGAGTGGTCTTTGATTTTTAGAACATTTACCTTTATTAAGAAAATTCCTAAGAAATACATTGAAAATTTTATTAATGAAATCATCCTATAAACCGAAAACATTTTTTCAATACACGATTTTTCTTGTGGAATATGTTATAAATATCATTTGACTAACTTCGATGAGAACAATTCAAAGGAAACAAAATGAAAGAAACAATGCAATAAATTACTTCTTAGTAGTAACATTATAAGATACCTCATTTTCTAAAGCTTTCTAATTAATAAAAGTGATTATCTTTTTATAATCCCATGATATTCTGAAGCAGATTTAGTTTTGATTAAAATGTATTTTGCGAGACAAATTACGTATAAAAGAAGATAATTGTAAAATTACATATATTTGAAGTCTTTTAGTAAGTTTTTTAAATCTGAATAAAGCGAAACTAACTAATGTTTATAGGAAAAATATGTGTTAAAAATATTTTAGAGCTCTGAAGAATATGTTCACACTTAAAAAAAGTATTTAAGCTTCAAAAAAAAAAAAAAAAAAAAAAAATGCTCGTGTGTAAACTAAAATATATCTTCACATGAAAAACAACAAAAGTTATCGAATTTATTAGAAAAGATTATTGTGAATTTATATATAAAAAATTTAGAACAGGTTATAAGAATTCATTCATAATTTATCTGAATTTAGGTTCTAGTGAAAATAATTGTTTAAAATACCTTACTAAAATGTTGCTTTGATTCCTTTAAAAAATTTATATTTCCGCTATATCACTTTAATGAATTGCATTTTATATTTGCATTACAATATACAAATATTTAATTTATGATTTTCGAATAAAAAATTAGCTGTGAAAATTGTTAGTACTTCTCAAGACTTTTGATGTTATTAAATGAAATAGCTATTTTATAAATAAGGTAAAATAATTTATTAACATTTTAAAGATTTGTTTCCTTTCTTTTTTATTTCTTATTATTTTTAAGTTCAATTGTCTTTTTTGTAAGTTTGAAAATAAACATTTATAAATGGGAAATCAACATCATAACTGAAATACCTCATGTGAAACAGAATTTACATACTTCACATTAATATTTCTTTCTGATCGGTAAGTATGAAAAAATGGAAAGAATGCTAATATAATGATGATCTTTGGAAAATTGTGTAAATGATTTTGATAATACTTATGATTCACGGTTGATGAGCAATTTTTTATGTCTTCATACTGATGATATATATATATATATATATACATATATATATATATTATATATAAATATATATATATATATATATATATATATGCCATATACACGAAATAGTATATAAATACCATATACATGAAAACCATATTTGTTAGTGCAAAATGTTTAATATTATTTGCTATGAGCTAAAAACAAAAATAATCATTTTTCCAACAAAATATCAGCAAGGAATCAGGGCTAATTGAAGATAATTTACATTTACTATGTATTTAAAAAATAAAATCTTAAGATGAATTGAA
This sequence comes from Nephila pilipes, assembly GCA_019974015.1. Taxonomy (NCBI): domain Eukaryota; kingdom Metazoa; phylum Arthropoda; class Arachnida; order Araneae; family Nephilidae; genus Nephila; species Nephila pilipes. Next base: position 3,599,211 of record BMAW01057424.1, on the reverse strand, counting down.
AGAAATTCAAAAATATTTAAGAAACTGACAAACTATTTAAATCATAAACTTAAAACTGATATCAAAATAAGGATTTTTAATATGAAATAGTCTGCTGAATTCTAAGAAATCAAATAAAAATATTATGATATATTTGTTGACTAAAGACAAATAAAAATACCACGACATATTTGTTGACGTACTATCTTGATTAATTTTGTAGATAAGGAAGTTGTATATTTTTTTTTTGTTAAAAAGGGTAGAAAAAAATGCCCAATATCTTTTTAATTGAATAATATTTCTTTTTAAAGTATAACGTTTTTGTTGGTGTTTTATAAAAAAGGAATTTAAATTAGTGGATATTTGAAAAATTCGCTGATATAAAAATAAATTATAATATACAGATAATCTTACATAATTAATTATACTTAATTAAATATACAGATAAATTATAATATAATCTTAAGCAAGGCAAATTTTATGCGAATAAAATCTATACCAAGATTAAAAATTTTACATTGATTTCTCTTAAATAAGAATTAAAATTGAATTATAAGAGATTTCTCTTATTCTCATCCCAGATATTTAGCTTATTTTATTTTCAACGCATTTTGGAATTCAAAAAAGATATCTTTCTAATGAGCCATCTAGATTATTTTGGTAATCTCTAACAATTTTGAAATTGTAATGATATAAAACGAGATTGTATCATTGGATAGGAATCGTATGTTTTTTGGAAGAAAAAAAGATATGTAATGCAGTTTTAAATAATGACCTTACAATTAAGAAAAATATGTTTAGATGAAATTTGATCGAAAAGGCTTGAACGTCTTCCTGAATTTTATGATCTGTGTCTAAATTATATTAACATGTTTATAATTAATTTCAAAGATTATCCCTGATACAGTTTTAAACCCTTGAAAAATAGTAACTACTTAATAATTACATTATTGAGTAGTTTATAAAATGTAAATTAAGAGACCATTTGAAGCCATGATATTTTTATCAACTAAGGATATTACTGCTTTTATCACCATGTGGATTTTATTGTAAGGATTACATTATTTTCTTTAACATGTTTGGTTTTCCATTTTTAACACTGGAAATCAGTGTGAAAAGCACAACAGGATTGCTGTTATTCAACAAATGAGAAAAAATTATTTAGTGCTAGGTTTATCCTTAAAATTATTTTGGTTTTACATCTAAATGAAACAAATAAAAAGTCCAGAAAAAATTAATTAAATCAAGTGATTTTTAGAATATAAAAACATTTTACGATTCATTTTGTGTTGAATAAAATCTTTAAGAAAATCATTTTCTTCGTTAAGTATAAATTCTTTTTTTTTCTATTTTCGGAATTCAATTTGCGAATTTCAAACCAAAGGAAACTAATTTCTTCCCTGAAATTATTTTTTTCTCTGTGAATTTTAATGATGCTTTAAAGTACGAAAAAGAAATGTATTGAAATTTTACGAAGGTTAAAAGTAGTGCAAAATTTCGATTGGTTATGTGGAATCAAATATAAAGAAGCGTAGTTTAAAGCATACAATAGTGAAAACACCCACGAAATAAGTGAATCATATTAGAAGAAATATGGGCAATCTGATCTTTAGATGTGATAATGATTTTGGCTCTTTTATTCTACATCTCATGCACATAGTTGACGCTTATAATCATTTGTCTCTAAATAATTAAAATACCTAGTTTTCTTAACTTGTGAGTTCATTCCAAATTTTTATTACATATAATTCATTTAGAGATGTAAAGCCATAAATACTTTGCTTTTTTGTTAACAAGCTTCCATTTTTTTTTTTGAAAACTATCGATTCTCATTTTATATACAAAAATACCATAGTATATTAATATTCCGTTCTTAAAAACCTTCAAAGAACTGCAGAATTCCTAGAAATAATAATATTACCAATTCACAAAAAATACGACATTCCATCAAAAATAAATTATAATATATTTATTTTCTTGTTCTCAAAAAATTACACTGTTGCTAATATTAACACTGTTGCTAATACAACAACTATGCCATAAAAATCAACTATTAAATTAAATATTAAAATAAAATAGCAAACGATAAATTATTAAATTAGACAATAATATTATGTTGGGATATCTAAATAAGACAGATCATAAAATATTAAATTAAATGCATCTTAGTAATGTAAATATACCTTAACCACACTAAATGTAATTATTATGATCTGAATGTATTTTATAAAGTCAATCTTACTTTTAAAATTTATTTTTCCTAACGAGGACCATGGATGTAACATAGAACATTAAATAAATCAAAGTACAAAAACTTGTTTTTTTCTGATAAAATTTAAATTTCAAAGGGTTTTTATCAGAGCAGAAATTGTTTTGAAAGTGTATTGGGTTGCGGTGACCAAGTGGTCATGGTCGTGAGTTCATAGTCGGCTTTTTTTTCTTCGATTAGAAGTTTCAAGGCTTGATGTAAAGACCTACAATGCAGTGGAGCTCCTTCACCTTAAATTGGTCGATTCTCCAAGTTCTCTTGTTGGAATAGTGGAAAAGTTTGGAGAGGGAGTGCTAGAATTCTCAAGTGTAGAACTCGTCATAAATTACTGTTCTCAACTATGAAGTTTATAGAAACAATCCTCGCGTTGCTCTTTAGTGCGACATGAATAAACAGTTAATGAATTTGTGATGTACCAATTTCAGTATATGGTAAGTGTATTCGGTATATTTTTGTCATTTTGGAGAATTCTCGAACATTAATGGGCATTTTTTCAAATTTAAGTTCACTTTAAAAACTATAAAAATGTATATTTAGTTTTGCTGTATTTTATACATATTTTTCGGTTTAGAGTTAATTAGCATGTTTTTTTTTAAAAAAGAAATCTGTGTTGGAGTTACAATTTAAGGAGGTATTTAGAGTTCAATTACCGGAAAAAGATAATTTTTAAAACATAAATTGGAAATAAGTTTTTGTGTCCAATGCAATCTGTGATAAAAATTACTTTGAAAAACTATTAACGAACTGATTCGCTTGTTTTGAGAAATATTCATGATCAAAGTAAAATAAAACAGTACTTGGTGACAGATGCCATATTTGTTCTAAAAAAGAAATTAATGAATTTCAATTTCCCTTAATGTTATTTTCAAAAACAAAAAAAAAATAACTATAAAAAGTATTTTGAGTTTTACAGAACGAAATTAGTTTTGCATATCATACATATATCTGTATACTTTAAAAATGACTAAAACATAAGTCAATTAAAAAAGACATTACAAATATTAAATAACATGTATTGTTAACGAAAAAATATACGTAAAGTTTTTTTTAATGCAGCATTTCATATGTATTTTTGATCTTCAATTTTAAATATAACTGAAAGCATACAAAAATCAAATATGTAACACATCGTTTTAAAAACATTGTCTCTCTTTTGATAGTAATGTTTTTAGTTGTGTTTCATATTAATCCGCTTGTCATTTAACTCTTCTCAGTATATTAGATAAACAGCAATAAATAAATCTGCTCTAAAGCATAAATTAATACAGATTTATAATAAAATCTGAATGCTTATTTCTCTAATTGAAAAATGGATGTTAATTTCTTATAGAATCCACCAGAAGTGGCTTAAAGTGCAGTTTAAATATTTAAGATTTCAAATGCAAATACTTGAAATTTCACAAATAAACATTATAACGTAAATATTTTAAGAAAAATGTACAAATATCAATATTTATATTTAAATACGTACATATTTGAACTAACTAAATATTGGACAATAGATTAGAAATTAAAATTAAAAGCTTTTTTGTAGTTATTTTTTTTAATTTGAAAATATGCATAATCTCGAGAAACACGAGGCAAAGTTTAATAATAAGCATAACATGAGGTTTACAATAGTAAGGCGGAGTATTTACAATAAAATTGTTCAGAAAGCAGAAAATAAAATAAAATTGAAATATTTATTTAAAAATGTAATAAGAAATAATGGATGAAAATATTTCTTTAAAACTTGAATAAAAGAAGAAATAAAATAAAATATTTCTGAATGTCAGTAATTAACAAATAAATTTATATTAACAGCACAACTTTCTTTAGTATAATACAATTTTGAGCAAGCAATTCAATATTGCCCGCTGTAAATACAAAATAACATTGCAAAAATATTTTAAATAAGTTAAATGAAGTCCAAAAATCAAAATTTAAATTATAACTAAAAATGAAATTCAGGGACAAAAAGTAAGACACTAACATATATCACGGTCCACATTTTATCATCATTATTCAGTTTCAGGTATGTAAATTAGTTTGATTTTTTTTTTTATCTCCGTTACATCTTCAGTCTTTATTTGTGAAGAAGAGTACGACTGCGATTCTGAAGTTCTTCGCCCTCCCCTTCTGCCATTTCTGTTTCATTCCATTTTTTTTTTCTTTTTTTTTCCTCATTCTTTCTTTCAAAGCATCTTCTGGAGAAGATCCGAAAAGAAGCAGCGATGCTCATTTCAAGTCCAATTCAGGCAGAAGTGAAAAATACAAATAGAATAAATAAAATTTTAAAAAAAAGCTGCATAAAACGGTGAAAGAGAGAGAGAGAGAAAGAGGCTCCAGTAGAGAGGAAAGCAAGTTGAATAAAAATAGAAAAATAAAACTGGTGAAAAAGACGAAGATTCCAATCTATCGCGTAGCTTGTAATTTTAAATGGAACACTAGGGAAAATAAAGGGAAAACTATTTCTTAGATATGCTTCATTTCTTTCAATACACATCAAAAGCGTGGAATAAATAAGAGATTCTCCGAAGACCTACTAATCTAGATTTCCATTTAGAAAATTAATTAAAATTTTAAATAGATGTTTTGAATACATTCACAGGACTCCAATTAGATCTTTACTGCATAGAAGTTAAAATATATTCTTTATTTAAATAAAAAAAAATAAATATTTTTCTTTTTTTATTAAATGTTTTCGTTTTCAAATATTCAGTATTTTTAATTTACAGACGTAGAGGCGTAAATAACTTTTACATTAAAAAAATTATTGACTTATTAAAAGAACTTACCAGCACTTTTAATTAATTAATGGATAAAGTTTCATTTATAAAAAAAAGAATTCCGTACATATTTTTTGCCACAAAATTTATTCTGCTTTGGGAGATTGGAAAATATCCAAAAAATATTTATATAAGAATCATTGATATTGTTTCCTCACCATACGAGAAAAACAAAAATATTCAATCCCAAAGCCTATCTTCTGTTGTTTTGTGAAAAAATTGAAAAAATTTGTTTTTCATGATATTTAGAACAATTTAAAAAAAAAAGACTTTTAGAGAAGTGATCATAATTGGTTTATTCTAGTGACTTTCTTTGCTTCAAATAATAAATGTACAGTAGTAGAAAATTCTGATACAGAAATAAATATTTCTACTTAAGATGGATTACCTTTTCATTTTATATTCCATTAACTTGGCAATATTACTAATGTGTTTTTACTGTGTCTCACACATCCCTTACGTATTTTAAATGAAAAAAATACGTGACTCCAGAAATTTTTATAATGAATTGGTGGTTACCTTATTTATTGTAATTAAACAAACTCAAAAAATGCTGTAAGGTAATCAAATTTCTGAAATTAACTAGTTATTTGTCACAGAATTTTACTATGTTACTTTAAATTGTCTATAAGAAAACAAAATTACATATGGCTAAAATAATATATAACAGTCGACTGAAGGAAATCCATGAAACAGTTCTAAAGTAGTAGAATTGTAAGAGTAAGATAAATGGATAATTCAAATAGAATTGAATCTGTTATGTACCTGTAGACATTATTATTGAAATATGGCATGAAAATAATCACTCACTTATCAAAACATATTTCGGTTGATTATATTGGATATTTGCTGTCTTCAATAGATTGAAACCTAACTTCTAGCAACGGAGGTTTTTTATTTATTAAGTTGCAATTTTAAATATATTATGAGGAATTACTTTACTATTTTTACCTACATTTTACAATTCACTTTGATATCAATATTTACTTTTCTTTACTTAACAAGATCCTTACTTGTTACTTTGTCTCATATTTCTTAGCTTCAGTTGGGAGTGATTTTATTCTGTTCCATTACATTTTTATTTCTTCTTTAGAGAACTAGATCATTTCTCGAGGTTGTTTATATAGTTGTGCTAATAACTGATAGGAATTGTTTTTGTAATCTAAATGAAATACACAAAATGAATTGTATTTCTGATTGCGTTTTTGGAAGAAGCAGTAAAAAAAAAGAGAGATTGATGCTGTGAAATTCACTACTTGCTAAAGTGAAATAGACGGCAGCTAATAGTATAACTTTATGAGGATTTCATTTGAAGTTAATCAATTTTTAGACTTAAAACATTACCTGTCTTCATGAGAGTTTCATGGCCATTAAAATATTTCACTTTTCTGCTAATTTTTTCTGCTTGTGATAATCGTTCTTCATTATTTAATCCGCGGAAGTAATTCCTTTTTGTTAAATAGTTATTAAATACAATACGCCAATGGAATATACATAAAAAAAGATAAAAAAAATTATTTAACAATAACGGATAGACAATGTCGCTTTCTCTGGAATCCCACTTGATTCCTCAATTCTAAATTAGTATCAATCTTAAATTCTAGCTTTTAAATTAACTCGTTCTTGTTAAATCACTTCACACAAATCTCCGATTCTTCTAGAATTTGTTTCAATCCACAAAACTAATAAAGGCGCTTCAATCCAATTATAAATCTTATTCAGCAAGTCGTTATCATTTATTTCCCTTTCGTTTCCTTCACTTTTATTTCTTTGACATATTATTTTCTCTAATTTAATTAAATTCCCTTCAATATTCATCTACTTTACCTAATCATGTTTCATTTGGATTGGTAGGAAATTGTAATTTTATACAGTTCAAAGTATTATGAAGTCCCCGATATTAGAGAAGAGTAAATAATGAATGCAATATCACATGCTTACAACCAATTGAGGCTTACTTTATTTTTTTTTCTTCAGTAGTGAAACTATGAAGTCATTTAATTGAAACAAAATAGCTATTCCATCCACGTCTTGTGTGAGTCCGACTTTCTAATATTCAGAAGCTATGATAGTAATACAAAATAAGGTCAAACCTCATAAGTTAAGGATAAAATCAAGTATTGAAGCAATTAACGATTCAGCTTACATGAAACAATTCCAAGTCGATGAATTTTTCATTAAAACTTACGTTTTTTCTTTGATTCAAGAAAAAACATTGTAAGTTAAGTTGAATCGCAAAGAAAGCCATTGAGAAAGTTGGAATCTATTCCAGTCGTACCTTGGATCATGGTTCCCCTTACTTCAATAACACTTTGGGACTACGGTATTGCATTCTTTCTCGGAAATAAGTAGATGTCCAATAGGAAAAGACATAACATTCCGCGATGAGCGTTCAATCGATATCAGCGAACAACAACAAAATAAGGAAGAAAACTTAGATCTAGGGGCCTATATCCGAGCATTCTCCCATGTCCATCGAAGAGCCCCCTAAAAAAACAAGCTGACCACTGAAAAGACTATTCAGCTCTCTCTTATAAGAGCGCATAAACACCAAAGAGTGATCATCAAAGAGTGGTTTAATACCCCCAAGTTGAAGCTTACAGTTTTACGGCCAAAACCGTCAAACTACAGAATGAGGAGGGGTGGACAATTCTTTTCATTTTTTTTAAACGAAAATCGTAAACACTACTTCAACTTCTAGCTCGGACATTTTATGTGACTGTTTTTACAGCTTTTTTTTAGATTGTATGTATTCCGATTTCTTCAGCAAATAAAAGCGTGGATCTTTCCATTGTAAACACCAAGTTTCCTCAAGAAATAGAGGGTTTGCAAGAAGTTGTGAAAACAATATATAATTTTATAATGAATTGGATGAGCTAAATTTTTTAGAATATTTCTGGCACCAATAATTTACAAGCTAAATAATGATGGTATGCTTATAAATTTATTTTGTAAAATAGCCAATTTACTTAAACTTTAAATATATATATATATAAATGCAAATGAAACTATACATATATATTAGAAAATCAGAAATTTCGTACCTACATATTTAAGATGTGTATTTGTCAAATTTAAAAGTTCAATAGAGGAAATAGGTAGTATTTTATAATTCATAATTTCCCTTACATTTTGAAATCCTTATTGAAAATACCTGAAATATTTTACAAAATTTCCTCTATCTAGCTAGTAAACATTTTTTAAAACTAGATTGACCGAAGTAAGATAATAACTGTATTTGAGGAAACCTAAGAACTCTCGAAATACTTTATAGAAATACACATTTTCTACTTTCTGCAAATTCTAGTTTAATTTTACGACTTCTTTTTATGTTAATAAAGAATAAAAGTATTTCACATATATTTCTCAGAAAGAAGATACATTGCATAGTTATTTTTTGTATCAAATTTTAAATCAAATGTGATATTCAAGAGTTTTACTGTTTCGAACCCTCAGTACGATAAATATGTAGATATTTTCTTCATATAGCCGAGCAGGAATGCAAATACTAATATAAATAAATAAATAAAATTAAATAATAAATTATTAGATATTAGAGTTTTTTTAAAAAAAAAAAAACACTACAGACACGAGAGGCAGGGTTATAGCACACAATAAATATTAATTTTTCTCAGCATGCAAATTTGATTTCTTTTTTGAAAAAAAAAATTAAATGGTGCTGCAGAAGGAAGAGTCTTAAGTGCAATTTGCATGTGTTATAAATACATTTTCATCAGTTCTTGATTTGATTTTTCTGTATCGATGGTTTTGAATAAGTATATTTGAATACGAAATGTTATCTTAAAAAATAATTTTTGAACTTAAAAGGGGAAAAGTAGTAACATTTTGGACAACGATAAAAGAACGTCTTCTTTTTATAAATGAGAGTAAAATATTTACTTTACTCATCATTCGCCATCTTTCAACGTATAAAGAACATGCTTAGCTCAATTATATGAAAATTTTCAAAATAGTTTCTTCTTGATTATATGAAATTAAGCATGCATATACCTCTATTATTTTCATTGGTAAAGAGTTTTTGAATTTCCTAGCGTCACTTGACTGAGGTTCAAAAATACGATGTCATTGCCAATAGTCCTCATGTTGCTTCTAGTGTGACGTTAATAAAACCCAAACGAAACCAAAAATGACTTTCTTTACAATTCTTAAGTATTTTAATAGGTGACATTCTTTATATTTTATATAAGTATAAATTAAACTTTCATACCTATAATTTAAAAACGGTAAAATACTTGACTCATTCAATTATTGTGTTAAATATTATAATTAAATTTAAATATTTAAAGTGTTCATATACAAAAACCATAAAATAATTATACTCATAATAATAACTAGCTTGGACATTAATAAATTTATTACTGAATTAGCAAGTGGAAAATTTTAAACAGTTTAAAGATTGTGCCAATCATGATATTAAAAATTAATCTTTAGAAAAGTAGATATTAATAATTACGGATATATTTATTTGAAAGACTTAAAAGCTGTTATTATTAATCTCCGGGGGGAGGGTATAGACTTATTATTACTTATGAAGACAAAGTATCTAATAATTATGCTATATGTTGAAACAATTCTACATTAATTTAACAAATGACCATTTTGAGATTAATAACTCCTTTAGAATAGTGAGGAATAATCTGATAAAGGATTTTAATAAAATCATCGCATTTTATAAAACAATTGGTGTAAATATTAATAATATAAAATAACCTCGTATTTTTTAA